>CM052799.1:176462764-176529035 GCA_028533885.1 Nasua narica
TTTTTCTTGATGGCTGCATAGTATTCCATTGAATATATATACCACATCTTCTTTATCCATTCATCAGTTGATGGACATCTAGGTTCTTTCCATAGTTTGGCTATTGTGGACATGCTGCTATAAACATTCGGGTGCATGTGACCCTTCGGATCACTACATTTGTATCTTGAGGGTAAATACCCAGTAGTGCGATTGCTGGGTCATAGGGTCCAGCTGCTATTTTCTGCTATTGAAGGAAAGAAGTGTCCAGATTGATTTAGTTGAGTATTTGTGTTAAGCATTGTGAAAAAGTAGGAAATAAATAATTGACATAATAAAATTTAAAACATAAAAAAATTTGCAAAGTTGCTAAAATCATCTTTTCTGGTCCATAATTGTTGACCTATAGTCTAAAGAAATAAATTGGAATCTCTAAGATTTTGTACCAAACTGTTATTTCCAATGAAGGGACTCACAAACGGCGACCACCACATCCCAGTTCCTCAAGCAAGACAAGAAGACATCACATGCTTGATGATAGGTATCTCTTCCTCCCATCGCTGTGCATTTGTGAAGATGTTGGCAACTTTCAAATGCTAAGTTCCAGTGCAGAGTTCAGTTTTTTATACCCTAGAAGCCATAGGAAAACACTACAGTGAATAATAATGTGTCTTTTTAAAAATTAAATTACAGAAAATAGAGATGTTTGAAACGTTTATAAACTTCTTTAGTTACATCTCAAATTGTCTTTTTCCCAGAGGTTTTATTTTTTTTATTTGAGAGAGAGTGCATGAGCGGGGGGAGGAGCAGAAGGAGAGGGAGAAACAGACTCCTAGCTGAGCAGGAAGCCTGATATGGGTCTCGATGTGGGACTCGATCCCAGGACCTTGAGATCATGACCTGAGCTGAAGGCAGACACTTAAACAATTGATCCACCCAGGTGCCCTCAAATTGTCTCTCCTATTTCTCACTTTTAGCTTCTGCAGAATAAGCACACTATAAGTGAAACCAAATTTCCAGGTCATCGAGTGCTTTCTGAGGGATCAGAGCTGTGCTGGAACCTTAAACACGTTCCCTGAGCTCTTGTGCCTTTGCTTACTCATTTCCCTGGCAATCAGGTCTGTTCCAGATTTCTGTGGACTCAGGCCTTCAGTTAAGGGAAAAGGAAGTTACTGAGGAAAGGTAATAGTAAATACTCATTCACATATCTATCAGTCTATTACAATTTGTACCAGAAAATAGCCCCTTTAATTTTGTATACATTATTTCGCAATGATTGATATGGATATTCTTTTTTTTATTTATAAATATTTTAGGGGTGTCTGGGTGGCTTAATTGATTAAACAACTGCCTTTGGCTCAGGTCATGATCTCTGGGTCCTGGGATTGAGCCCCACATCAGGCTCCCTGCTCCAAGGGGAGCCTGCTTCTCCCTCTGCTGCTCCTGCTGCTTGTATTTTCCTGCTCTCTCATTCTGTCAAATAAATAAACGAAAATCTTTATTAAAAAAATATTTTAGTTGGTGTTTCTTTTTTTTTTAAAGATTTTATTTATTTATTTGTCAGAGAGAGAGAGAGAGAGAGCACAAGCAGGCAGAGTGTCAGGCAGAGGCAGAGGGAGAAGCAGGCTTCCCGCCAAGCAAGGAGCCCGATGTGGGACTCGATCCCAGGACCCTGGGATCATGACCCGAGCCAAAGGCAGCAGCTTAACCAACTAAGCCACCCAGACGTCCCTTAGTTGGTGTTTCTTATAGAAAATGATTCAAACATGCACATGTAATGACTATGGCGCAATAACATTTGCAAACCTAAAAAAATGTTCATAATAAAATTTTAATATCAAATGTGACAATTATTACAGGTTTTCTGATAACAATTTTTGCTGTTTCAAGGGGAAAAGAAAATAAGAAGGGAAAATATTAGGAAAAAAGATTACTTGTGATTTTCTTCTGAAAAGATGGTGAAAATAAAAATTGATGGTCATGTTTCACCGTGATTATTAACCTAACAGCAGACCCATTATTTATAGTTTCCCCCAAGGCAATACGGTATGTTAAGCCCATTTTTATAAGATTGTCTTTATACAATTATTCTTAATTATTTTGCTATTTTGTAGGGATGACTAATTCATATGTCCTAAATGAAAAATATCTGCACAATTACTTAACTTCATTTTAAATCTTACCGACTGTTCCAAATCAGAAACTTGAACACCTGATGCCTCTCTGAATTAATACTATAATTTTACATTACCAAAAAAAAAAAAAAAAACTATCAGGAGTGCCAATTTAATTACTGAAAAATCAGCCAGCTTTCCTTCCCTTTTTTTTGCTATAGAGAAACTTTATCTATAACACATAAAAATATTCAGATAAAAAGAATATTTTTTACCTTACATAATTCTTAATGTCTTTTTTTTTAACAGAGAGAGAGAACACGTAGGTGGGGAGGGACAGAAAGAGACGGAAGGAGAGAATCTTAAGCGGACTACATGCCCAACAAGGAGCCTAACTCAGGCTCAAGGTCATGACCCGGAGATCATGACCTCAGTCAAAATAATAACTTGGGTGTTTAACTGACTGAGCCACCCAGGCACCCCTTAACATCTTTATATGTTGGCCAAAAATGGACTAGCTGCTCTCACCTAAAACAAAACTCCTTCTGAATGACTGACAACTTTTGTAGAGACAGCTGCAGTGTATGATGATGGTAAAATTGATTACTTAATTTTCACTTTATTCCTATTACAATTATAAATATATTTGGAGAAAGGTAATTTTCATAAAGATAAATCATTATGCATTCTTTCCTTGATTCAATCAGCATTTGTTTTATTTTGAAACACCAGTGATGCATTTACTTCAGCCAGCAACTAAGTAGCATTAAGCAAAAATACTTTGCATTATAGAGCTTTTAGAACGCTCTAACATTCATGTAATTAAGAATTTCCAAAATTTCCATGAATATGAAGACTTCTGGTCCCCACCATTAGAATCCTCTCCTCAATAGGGTTGGAAAGAAGATGAAACAGATATCTACATTTAACAATTGTCCAAAATTGATGGTTTAGGGAATTGTATTTAGAGAAATACAGGTTTTGAAATCCAGCGAATTAAAATTAAACTTTATTTTTTATTTTATTTTTTAAAATATTTTATTTATTTATTTGACAGAGAGGGAGAGAGATCACAAGTAGACAGAGAGGCAGGCAGAGAGAGAGGGGGGATTAGGCTCCCCACTGAGCAGGGACTCCGATGTGGGGCTCTATCCAGGACCCTGAGATCATGACCTGAGTTGAAGGCAGAGGCTTTAACCCAATGAGCCACCAAGGTGCCCCCCCCTTTTTTTTAAGAGAGAGAGAGAGAGAGAGAGAGAGAGGGTAGGCATGTGTCCAAGTGCTAGTGAGGTTGGGAGGGCAGAGGAAGAGAGAGAGAAAGAATCCCAAGCAGGCTCTAGGCCCAGGGCTGAGCCCAACTGGGGGCTCAATCCCACAACCCTGCGATCATGACCTAAGCCAAGTCAAGAGTTGGAGGCTCACCTGACTGAAGCACCCAGGCACCCTAAGGGTTTTTTTCCTCATATGTTCAATAGCTGCATTCTTGAATCAAATTTGTATGCAATATATAGTTAACTCTCAGAGAGCAATCAATACTTATTTACCACTTGGAAGTATTTTAAAGAAAAATATATTTCCAATGTCTAAGTTTGGGACTAATGCTCACAATATCATACTGGGAAATATTTAGTTAGGTAGTAAAAATCTCATTATTTCTTAATTTCCAAAGGTAGGGATTGGTTATAATAGGACAGTTTATTCTTCAGTTTTTATTTAGATTCTAATTTTCAGTGCTTATAATCTCATAACCAGAGATCCCCTCATAACATTATGATCTCCTCTACACTCATGGGATATAATGATAGATGGAAGGGAATAAAATAACAGAAATTTAGCATTAAAAAAATCAGTCAGATCCAATCATTTGCTCCAGCAATTCCTACTTTCTTTTCCTCTTTATTCCCACTTCCTCTGTCCTAGTTTTTCTGTAATTCTTCGCTCTTTTGAACCTCTGCCTCACCATGAAAAGAACATGGGCAGCTAACCTGCTGGCTCCAGGAGCAAGAGGAAGGACCTGGAAACCGGGTTGCCCCATTCACTGCAGGCACAATCTATGCATCCTCAGCCTGATCGCAGAGCTCCAGGGTGGAACAGAGACCAGTGAAGGTCCACTGAGCACCTGGCCAACTTGTATATATATGCAGGAAGTTAAATGATCGCTGATTTAAACTACTGAGCTCTGTGTAGTCTATGCAGCAGCAGCTACCGCAAACACGGGGAGGGGCACAGCCACCAGGAGTAGAGCTGACGCAGGAGATGATGCCACTGAGGACATAGAAAGTGTAATTAGTAAAAGCAGACTTGAGGCGCCTGGGTGGCTCAGTGGGTTTTAAAGCTTCTGCCTTCAGCTCAGGTCATGATCTCAGGGTCCTGGGATCGAGCCCCGCATTGGGCTCTCTGCTAGGCAGGGAGCCTGCTTCCTCCTCTCTCTCTGCCTGCCTCTCTGCCTACTTGTGATCTGTCTGTCAAATAAGTAAATAAAATCTTAAAAAAATAAAGTAAAAGCAGACTTATGAGGAAAGTAATATACTTATTTTTAGCTTAAGTAATTATGGAGATAAAAAGTTAGAGAATAAACAATAAAGTTCCATAAACTATCATCCAAATAGTTAGGACCAAATGTGTATGGAATATCAAATTGGCAGACCTTATAAAGTTATTAGGATGTAATATAGGGTGTATTTTGTAGCATTCATCAGCAGGTTCCGGCACAATGGCCCACGATACATTACTCTGAAGTAAAACAAATAAATTGTCACAATAAATAAAACCTATAAACTTCATTTCAGTTGGGTGAAGTTTTCTTCCAAATGAGTTATTAAAAATATTTTAGTTCTTAGAGCTTCATGAATTTCAGAACTATAGATGAAGTCCCTGGTATGTGAATATAGCTGAAAATCGAAGTACGAAAACCCAGAACCATTGAATTGAATATGAAGGCTAAAACCTTGTTGGATCAACTAAGATAAGAAAAAAAAAACCTAAAAAATACATATGTCTAATGAAAACTCCAAACTATTGATGGAATAGTTGAGAAAGGATACCCACACTCCCCTCTCTGTAAGTAGAAACTTAACCTCAGCCCTAGTTCATACTCCTTGTAGTATTGTTACTTAAAAACAAAAAAATGGAAAAGATAGTTTACTGCCTTTTCCATGCACACAATCAAAGAGATCTGCAAAGTCTGAGCAGAGTGTGTCATGTGGAATAAGAGGGCTGTATGAAACGTGGATGAGTAATTTCACTCCAGCTCAACTGTATGGCCACGGTCCCGGAGTGGCTTTTCCACCTGTGTTTTAAAGTAGTCTCTTGGGACACCTGGGTAGCTTAGTCCTTAAGCCTCTGCCTTTGTCTCAGGTCATGATCCCAGGGTCCTGGGATCAACCCTGGCATCTGGCTTCCCGCTCAGCAGGAAGTCTGCTTCTCCTTCTCCCACTCCCACTCCTCCTGCTTGTGTTCCCTCTTGCTGTCTCTCTCTCTCTCTCTGTCAAATAAGTAAATAAAATCTTTAAAAATAAGTAAATAAATAAGTAAATAAATAAACAAATCAATAAAAGTGGTCTCTAGCTCATGAAAGACACAAAAACATCACTATGTCCAGCGGTGGCTGGTGGCTGGGTGGCTTGGTGTGTTAAAGCCTCTGCCTTCAGTTCAGGTCATGATCTCAAGGTCGTGGGATCGAGCCCCACATCGGGCTCTCTGCTCAGCAGGGAGCATGCTTCCCCTTCTCTCTCTGCCTGCCTCTCTACCTACCTGTGGTATCTCTCTATCTGCCAAATAAATAAATAAAATCTTTAAAACAAACAAACAAACAAAAAATCATTATGTCCAGAAAGGTAACTAGAACTGGCAGAAAACATAAAATTTTGCGGCATCTAGAGGTTCAAAGTACAAACTTATTACTGCCCAGTTCAAATCCATCTGATAATTTAACAGTATGTTACAAGCTTAATTCACAACTGCACTTCACACTGTTTGTATGCCAAAAAAAGAACTAGTTACTAGGGCCATATTTTATGATCTTTAATATTGCATTTTAAAAATTCTGTAGAATTGGGGTGCCTGGATGGCTCAGTGAGTTAAGCCTCTGCCTTCAGCTTGGGACATGATCTAAGGGTCCCAGGATAGAGCCCTGCATGGGGGTCTCTGCTCAGCAGGGAGCCTGCTTTCCCCTCTCTTTCTGCCTGCCTCTCTGCCTACTTGTGATCTCTTTCTGTCAAATAAATAAATAAAATCTTTAAAAAAAAATTTGTAGATTTAAATTCCATCCACTATAAAATGCATTATCACTATTATTATTATTAATAACATTGGAAAATTTAAAATTCTGTAAAAGTATTTTGAAATGGCATTTAATGGGATCACATTTAATCTTGGGAATGGTCAGGTGCTTGCCATAAGTGATAATTATTTTTTGGTAAATAAATGAACATGGAAAATTATGAGTCTCATCCTATTATGGTTCATTTATATATTTATATATTTCATTTATATATTATGTATACATTTTTATATATTTATATATAATATGTAATGTTCAATAACTGCATTCTTGAATCAATTTGTATGCAATATACAGTTAACTCTTAGATAGCAATCAATACTTATTTACCACTTGGAAGTATTTTAAAGAAAAACATATTTTCAGTGTCTAAGTTTGGGAAAAATGGTCACAATGATATCATACTGGGAAATATTTAGTTAGGTAATAAAAATCTCATTATTTCTTAATTTAGTTAATATATAAATTAATATCTTAATATATATATTTTAATTTCTTAAATTAAATTTCTTAATTTATTTAATTAAATTAAATTTTAATTTCTTAATATATAAATATACATTATTTATGTATCATATATACATTTATACATTTATATATTTCATTTCATTATATATTTCATATATATTTCATAGATATTTATATTTCATACATATTTCATAGATATTTCATTATATATTTCATATATTTCATTTATATATTTTCGGTTCTTAATTTTCAGTTTGGTTCTTCAACATTTTTGTTGATATGGTTTTAATGTCAAATTTTTTATGTATTAGTAAAATTTCCATGGAAACAAATAGAAAATTTTTCAGTCCATGATTTGTGTTTATTATTAAGTTTGCTTTCATCAACTGGTGTGAACATTTAAAAATGTATATTTCTTTTTTTTTAAATTTTTTTATTAACATATAATGTATTATTTACCCCAGGGTACAGGTCTGTGAATCATCAGGCTTACACATTTCACAGCATTTGCCATAGCACATACCCTCCCCAATGTCCATGCTTGCCTGACTATAATAATTTCTAACTAGTCGTTTGTATGTACAATGCTTTTTTAAAAACCACTTTGCAGAGTTATGATTGACAAACAAAAGGTGTATGTATTTAATGCATACAACCTGATGAGTTTGGGGATAAGTATATATCTATGAAACTATCACTATAATCAGTGCTATAAACATATCAATCACCTACAAAAGTTTCCACCTGTTTTCAAGTTTTTTTGTGATTAAAAACATGTAAAAATCTACCCTCTTAGCAAATATAAATAGAGAATACAATTTATTAACTACTGGCATTATGCTGTACAGATTTCCAGGACTTATTCATCTATGTACAATGTTTTAAAGTCATGTCTATTCAGAGTTTTTACTATATTAAAATCAAAAATAAATGTGATATCAGGTACAAGGCTCATATAAAACACTCAAAACACATTTGATATTAAAATGTGAATATTGCATATTGACTTTCATATTTCCATCTTCCCCAAAGTTGTTAATGAATGAAAAGGCTCTCTCATGTTTCTTTTTGGTAAAAGTTTGAGAATATTTTTGGATTCCTTCAAAATATAAAGAGCTTTAATAAGTTAGCTATCCTGATACTATTTCACAAATGCTATTTCAAAAAGATGAATATATTCTAGGAGTCTATTAAAATGAACTTAGTTTAGAAGAGATTTGATCTTTGTAGGAAACTAATTATATGGAAAATGAATCATTCAAGATATCAAGTACTGAAAAATGACAATTCTAACTTTTTGAAATTCAAAGATATATCTGCCAAATGGATATAATAAAGAATAGCAACTATAAACAAAAGAAAAAATAAATTAAGACTTATCTAACTCTGCAGTTGGACAAAAGAACAAAACAAGATTTATGGGCAAATACATTTTTTATTGAAATCTAAGGATAGTATCTTTTTTAAAAAACAAAAAAATTATTTGAAAAATCATAAAATTTGTATTTCCAATGTGAATTTTGACTTCAGATGGATATTTTCCCTAAAGATGCAAAAGTAAACTTTTCCATTGAGAATAGAACTTGTCTAAGAGATATAAAAACAGGGGCGCCTGGGTGGCTTAGTGGGTTTAAGCCTCTGCCTTCGGCTCAGGTCATGATCCCAGAGTCTGGGAATTGAGCCCTGCATTGGGCTCTCTGCTCAGCAGGGAGCCTGCTTCCTCCTCTCTCTCTGCTTGCCTCTTTGCCTGCTTGTGATTTCTCTCTGGGTCAAATAAATAAATGAAGTATTTTTTAAAAAAGAGGTATCAGAACTCTATTTTATATTTTACTATATCTGATTATAACTAATTGAGACAATAAAGTGCCATTAAAGGTTAATAAATGACACAGACACTAGACTTAGTTGATCGAAGGCTTCTTCCTGATCAGATAACAATGGGAAAAGCAAAGAGCTAATCCATTCTCTAGAATAGTTACATCTCAGAATGAGGTCTTTACACCAGTCTATGCTTGAGCCCTTCCATAAGTCTAACTTCTGAGAATTCTGGATTCTATCTTTCCCAAGTTTGTGTCTTATCTTGCTGAATCTATTTAGCTATGACAATTCAAAATAAAACCCTTTATTTCTAGAGCAAAATAAAGAGATGAATAGTTTGAGTTTCTATCTTTAGTTGTCCTTGGGTTGAACAGGGGGCATGGGAGTCAGGTAGAGGAGTGTGTGTGTGTGTGTGTGTGTGTGTGTGTGTGTATGCACATGCGTGTATACAGAGTAAGAAACAGAGAGAGACAGAAAAAAAGAAGGGGGCAGAAGAGGAGGAGAACAAAAATAAGTAACCGGAGAGAAAAGAAGCAGGGAAGACAGGGAAGAGAGGTAGCCTGGGCTTGAAACAAAACCTGGAATTCAATAGCAGAAAAGCCACAGAGATCTTTTGATAAAGGCAAAGAATAGCTACATGCTTATCTTAGAATTACAGCCTCAGGTACATCTGCAGTGGGAAGAGAGGAGGAAGAATGTCAAAACCTGTGCCCTTTGGGTCTTGGGTTCAGGTTATAAAAATTGTAAAAACGATAAGCGTATTACATAAGTGTGCTGCTGCTATTAAGCATGTAATTTTAAACCTCAGTTGAATAAATCCTGCTCTTTTCTCTTCCTTCTGTTCTTTTGGCCTAAGTTCTATGAATGTGGGTTCAAATCTTTTTTGTGTCCTCAATGCCACTTTCTTCACTCCTGGTCCTCACAGTTGTTAGTTTTAGATTTTTGAGACTATTTCACTAAGAAGGAAAACTCTGATATATGAAATAGTTCAACTCCAACCACCTTACCACCACTAGCTGCTGAAATATCTAGCCTCTTCTGCACCTTCCAGCTCCATGAGAACTGACGGAAACTAAATATGTAGAAAGGATTTTCAATGAAAACAAATTGATCAAAATAATGAATTGGTCAAAAGAGAACACTTACAATATGTTCCCTTTCATGGAATGGCAAATTTTATTCTTTCTTTTTTCTTTCTTTCTTTCTTTCTTTCTTTCTTTCTTTCTTTCTTTCTTTCTTTCTTTCTTTCTTTCTATATTTATGAGTGATTTTATTTATTTATTTGACAGAGAGAGAGAGAGAGATCACAAGTAGGCAGAGAGGCAGGCAGAGAGGGCAGCGGGGGTAGGGGGGAACAGGCTCCCTGCTGAGTAGAGAGCCCTATGTGGGGCTAAATCCCAGGACCTTGAGATCATGACCTGGGCAGACGGCAGAATCTTTAATCCATTGAGCCACCCAGGTGCCCCAAGGAATGGTAAATTTTAAGGGATAGATGACATTTTGTACTTTAATTTGCCATCAGCTTTTTAAACCATTTGTTTCCTATATTCAAATTAATCATTTAAAAATTTAAACGTATTTTAGTCAATTATGTCATTTTATGGTAATGTTGTCATAATATTTTAAATATTATTTCCAGCTCTAAGCAGTTTTTTGAAAGCAAACTTGTTGAAATAAATGTTGTAATCATCAGTTTGTTTAAATACTTAAATAATAATTTTTTAAATACTTAAATACTTGAATATTTAAATAAATTTTGAGCAGCCTAAGGTAATATGAAATGTAGAAACACTAATAATTCTGTAGGTTACTACTTATGTACTTGGTTTTTTTGTTCATTTAATCATTTGAGGCCCATGTTTCCTATCTGGCCACAGTTATACTTTTAAAAATGACAGGAAAATATTTAAAACGTTTTTTAATTAACATTTGCTTTGGTTTAATATAATTATTATTTGTAGTTATATTAAGAATTGAATTTCCATTGTTAAAAAATATATTCAAGATTTGGAAATAAGGGGCGCCTGGGTGGCTCAGTGGTTTAAGCCTCTGCCTTCGGCTCAGGTCATGATCTCAGGGTCCTGGGATCGAGCCCCGCATTGGGCTCTCTGCTCATCGGGGAGCCTGCTTCCCGCTTCTCCCTCTGCATGCCTCTCTGCCTACTTGTGATCTCTCTCTCTCTGTCAAATGAATAAATAAAATCTTTAAAAAAAAAAAAAAAAAGATTTGGAAATAAGCAACAGGTTAAAACATGCCAGGTGTGTAAATAGAATAGTATTTCTAAGTGGAACTTAAAAATCTTTAAAATGAACTAAATTTTTGTGTTGGGTATTTAATGAATACAAATTTATAAAGCCAAAGGATAACTAACATCTGAATAATATTTTGTGCATTCAAAACTATACTCAAGGACATTAAAAATAAAACTCATATTGATGCATTCTCACACCTTTTTTTCCTAGCAGAATATAGAAAGGAAATGTTGAAATTCCTTTCAATAGAAAAAACTAATACCTACTCAGTGAATTCAAATTCATTCATGCCTTTGCTCTGTTTATTAATAGAGCTCCAGGAATAAATTCTACAATTCTTTGAAGGAATACTAACACTTAAGAAAAAGCATGCTAGACAAACCGTAAGAGACCCCTTAATCACAGGAAACAAACTAGGGTATGTTTGATGGGGTAACTGGGTGATGGACATTAAGGAAGGCATCAGATGTAATGAGCTCTGATTGTTACATAAGACTAATGAATCATTGAACTCTACCTCTGAAACTAATAATATACTATATGTTACTAACGGAATTAAATTAAAAAAAAGATCTAGGTAGTCAAATACTTACTAATAAAGAATGTAAAGACATTTTAAAGAAAAAAGTATGCTCGGAAGATGCTCTTTATTGTGATAAAATATACATATCATAAAATAATAAAATTTACCATTTTAAATATTTTAAGCACACAATTCAGTCTCATTGAGTGCATTTACACAAGGCATTACATAACACTATCCCTCTCCGGAAATTTCTCATCATCTCATATCCAAACTCTCTACTTGTTAAGAAATAAGTCATCATTCCCTGCTTGTTAAGAAATAAGTCATCATTCCCTGCTCCCGGGAATCAAGCCCTTCGAACCTCTACTGTACTTTCAGGTCTTTGTGAATTTGACTAATTTGGGCATCTCATGTAAGAGGAATCATGTAATTATCACTTTGTTTTCAGGCTTATTTCATTTATCATAATGTTTTCAAGTTTTATTCATATTGTAGCATGTGCCAGAATTTCATTCCTTCTTAAGGCTAAATATTCTATTGTATGTATATGTATCACATTAGTTTGTCCATCTATCTAGGGGTGGAGATTAGGGTTGCTTCCACTTTTTAGCTATTGTGAATAATGCTCTCTGAACAATGGTTTACAAATATCTGTAGGGGCAAGAGTTAGTCAACCACAAAATTTCCTACTAGTTGAAGGTCATTTTTTCTTAATTAAGCATTTGCTTGATTGCAGTGGTCCTCTCATTGTCTTTCAGAGACCCTATAAGGTTCATAAAGCCAGTTTCCGGTTGTTTTTGGTGTTTTCATGAGGGAAAAGGGACTTGGGGCTTTATGGTCCATTATTTTGTTCTGCAAGATAAACCTTTAACCAGAATAGTCTCAGCAATTTTTTTGATCTAAAAATGAAAATCTTGTGATATTGTGATATTGAAAGTAATTTACCTCGCATTTAAAAAATATATTACACTTTTACGTAATTCATGGTACACAGATATAAATCTACCAGACTATTCATACACCAGAGAAGTTCCCAGTATATGGAAATAATGTCACACATTTTATTTTTCAGCAACTGGGTGAGGTAGCTGAGGAAAACACTATTATCATTGTATCACATACAAGGGAATTTAGGCTGAGGGACAAAATGTGATCTACATAACTCCTAAGTGGTAAACTGAAAACTCGAACACATGCTGTGTGATTTCTTCTTGTCAGAACATTTTCCAACAGTTTCTCTAATTGGATTTTTCTGTTTGAATTTATACACTCAAATGTTTAGTCAAAACTTTTCTTCCAATTTCTCATGACATCTGCCAGGATATATTCACGGGCCATAACCATTAATTGTACAATCTTCTTGGTCTTTCTGGGTCTTAATAAGTTATGGAAACATGAATATCAAAGGTATGTATGGTTTGTTAGTGGGATCGGTGGTTTAGAATAAAGTTCCCATTGCCTCTGTTTACTCAAAGTTAAGCACTTCCCCAAGTTTCTGCTCATTTCAACGTAAAATCAGCTTTTGATTTGGACTAGGACCTGGACCACAGGCAGCTGGAATAGTGGGTTAGGTTGGCTTGGGAAACCGTGGATAAAATAAAGGAAGAGACAATTAGATCAAACCTAAATGAAACTTCAGTGTAGTAATATGATATTGCATATCCTTCCTTCATCACTTTACAACATAAATATGAATAAATATGCATCAGCAGAAAATGTTTTTTATTTCTAATATTCTAAGGCTGAGATCAATCAAATGTCTTATAAAAACCAAATTCAGTGGCCTGTCCATTATCATTTTATTTGATACCTCTTGGTTTCTTTGTTTTTTTTTTTTTTTTTTAAAGATTTTATTTATTTATTTATTAGGAAAGAGAGAGAGTGAGAGAGCAGGTCAGAGTGAGAAGCGGACTCCCCATGGAGCTGGGAGCCCGATGTGGGACTCGATGTGGGACTCGATCCCAAGACTCCGGGATCATAACCTGAGCCGAAGGCAGTCGCTCAAGCAACTGCGCCACCCAGGGGCCCCAATACCTCTTGGTTTCTGAACCACCATTTGCTTTGATTCTCTTTTTTTTTTTTCTGGCCACTTCTTCTCAGGATAAGCTGCTGGCTCTTATTCCTCTCACACACCAAATTCACTGATAGTTTTCAGGCTTAATTTTGTTACTTTTCTCATCTCTCTTTTCATGATCTGCTTGATGGTCTAATCTCATTATCTCAACTGTGATCTACTTACTGAAGTTTATAAAGTCTTTCCTGAAATCTAAATCTGTAGTTATTCATTCTCACATTTATTCATATTATGGACTCATATTTTAAGTATTCATCAGGCATCCTTTTCAACTGCATCTCCTCAGTATTTCCAATTTGATGTCCCTAAGAAACTTAAATTTAATGTGTTCCATTGGGACCCTATTCTCCCTATCTCCAGTGCACTACCTTTTCAGATTTCCTTATAACTATCATTCATATCCTTATGAGTTACTTAACCTAAAATCCTAAATTCCTCTTCTCTTCCCACTCTAACTGAATCCATATTGATATAAGTCTCCATCTCATCTCTTTCTCTTTTAAATAGGAATCATTTGCTTTATAGAAAAGATGAACTTACAACAAACAGCTGTCAAAATTAATTTGAACCACGAAGGCACAAACAAGCTGAATTATGAAGATGTTACTAAAAGTGTGTAAAATTTGAGTCCAAAATTCACACTTGAGTAACTTAGAGGTTGACTAATGTCCATAAACTTCAGGAGGTGCTTCAATGATCTTAGATCTTGGAGCTCTTATTCGGAAGTTCTTTTAGAACACGTTAGGATAACTACAAACAAATTAAAGATCTATCTATCCAGAGGCAATGTGTTTGAACTTCTGGAACCAATTCTTAAGTTATTCTTCCCGAGGTTTCATTATATTGTTTTAAAATGGCACTGGAGAATGAATAAATGGAAACAATAAGATTTTACAAGAGTGAAAGCATTTATGAAACCATATAACTGCCAAAGAACATATTTTAAAGCATCTTAAATGGTTTGATTAATGAATAATTTAAAAAGTCATTGTAGCTAACTACTCCATGTTAAATGACCTTTATCCCTTGGGCATCTGATAAAGAGAGGTTCAGCTTTAAACAATATGAATTGAATTAGAAATTCACATGCTTATCCCAAAGTCATTCATTTTATGAACTGATTACCTCTTTTCTCTCCATAGATTTCTTTATGAATTTTCATACAGAATGAATCATATGATGACTATGAGAAATTAAGAAAGGAGTATTTAAGGAGGAATCTTTCAATAACCCATCTATGCCTGCAGCAAAACTGCCTGGATCCCTTGAAATTGTGTGTCTGATTTCTGCATGTGTCAAATATTTCCATGTCTGTGTCTGCTCAATGACTTTCCTGGTATAGATTGGCTTTTCTCACTCTGTGTCTAAATTTTTATCTCTCAACACCTAACTCGTAGGTCACAAACACTGTAAAACTTACCCTGATTCTCTTATTCATGGTTAATACATCATCACTTCCATGCATTCTCTCCTATAACACTTTATCTATAATGTGATTACATGTATCAATATTAATATGCATTACAACTGGTTACATACACAAATATAAACCCCATATAGTCACTAATATTCCCTTTCTACCCAATAATTGTTAGCTCATTGAGATCAGAGACCATAACTTTAGCAGTTTTGTATGTCCTTGGAAATAGCAAAATGCCTTGAACATAATTATAGCTCAATATTGTTGACTTAATTGAATGTACTGTACCACAATATTAATTTACTGCTCAAAGAAACTGACCATTACCAAAGTTTTGGTAATCCAAAACTTTCATAATCTAAATTCAGCTTAGTTACAGCTATATTTTGGTATTAGTCCATACAGGTATTCCGTGGTTTAGTTTAAAAATAACAGTTAAGAAAAAGACTATTATACTTATGTATATTGTATTTTCTACTTATTTCACATAAGTATATGTTTATATATTTATTATTACTGCTATGTTAGCTATAAGAACAACAAAAATAAATGTATAAAAACCACTTATGCATAAACGGTGGAAAAGCTTTCTTACATTCTTACTGGATATTAAACACATTCAGAATCTTCCTGTGGTGATGATATCTCCAGCTGGACATCTACTGGAATAGAAATGACTTTAGTTTAATTAAAGTTCCTATTGACACAGTTGCTTCCAAAACATAGGGTAATCCTTGTGGAACAAGCAGTGCCATCCTACTTATTTTCATAGCTAGGGTTTTATTCCTGATAGGGCTAGCCACCGTTCACTTTACTTTTAACAAAGAAATCACCTCCAGTGAGCTACAACTCTCTTTTACATTTCTACAGATTGGAAACATGGATATTTATTGCAGTTAAGGAACCAAGAATTTTAAAGAGGCACTTTGCCAAAGCTGGCTGATAAATGACCTTGTTCTTCTTTAAGTTTATTGTCAACACCGTGCTGTGCTGGCATTCCGAGATGCATGATGTGGTTCATGTCTTTCTGCATGAGCTTCAGGGTTGTAGCTCTCAGTAAAGACGTGTGCTTAAATGACTGATTTTATTTGTTTACCAAAGACTATCATTTTTAGAATTCATCAAAGTATAAAAAGACTATTTTAAGCAGTTTTTAACGATTACAATTTAAAATACCAATACACGGATGTTCTTTTTCTGCTCAGGATGGATGGGCTTGATGAGTTTGCAACCCATGCAACTGCACGGAATCCCACATGCAATAGAGCCCTGTTCATGGTTTCATGTTTTGTCATCACTGGCTTGAAATTCGTGAATACGAATTTTTGAACAAAGCGCCCATGTAATTTCATTTCATTCCATTTTGAAATGCCTGTAGTGTCGTGGTTTAGAATGAATCAAGAGGTTTTGGTTCCTGAGGCTGACAGTTATAAATCAATTAGGTAAAGTTTCTTTATTTCTGATTGCTTAAATTGGCAGTTTCTCTACTATGATCTAGAAAATTGTATGGAAAACTTTTATTTTAGCAGTAAACTCCACAGCCTTTGTTTTTTTTTTTTTCTTTTTCCTAATGAGATATTAGACAGAAATGCAACCTCTGAAAATATTTAAAACTGTAGCTGGTCTTGTTCAAGTATAGGTTGAAAAGAAAGGATGGTCCACTTTTCTCTGGGCATAGAGATGAGGAGGGTAATTTGAAGACCACGAGGCAACACTAAGGAGTCCACACATGAGGCAAAACACTATTTAGAAATCAAAAATCAATAAAGGCCAAAGGTATTGGAACAATTGCAGGTAAGTGAAATTCTGTTAGTATTCAGAACCCAAAACATTTTATTCAGAGAACTAAAGAAACATTTGATTTGAATGCAATTTAAAAAAAGGTACTGATCTTGGCTGCTTGATATAAAGCACAGCAGGCTTTCCAGAGCATTACAATCTACAATCTACAGGCTTTCCAAAGCATTCCAGAAAGTTACGATTTTTCCTTTTTTAGATATTATTTATTTGTCAGAGAGAAAGAAAATACAGCACGGGGAGCAGCAGGTGAAGGGAGAAGCGGACTCCTGCTGAGCAAGGAGCCTGATGTGGGACTCGATCCCAGGACCCTGGGATCATGACCTGAGCCAAAGGCAGATGCCTAACTGACTGAACCACCCAGATGTCCCAAGTGTTAGAATTTTAAATCTCAGAAGATTTTTATCTTTACATCTGAATACAGAGTACAACTGATTATAAAGCATCACAATTATATTATGTACAAATTCTAAAATATTGTTATAGTGGTTTTGAATTTATCAAAGAAATATGACACATTTCTTAATATCAGCTTTCAGGTTATTGCTATGACCTCATATATGGTTGTGTAAAATTGTTCGATTAGAACTGGGTGTATCCTACAGACATGTTGCACTTTATTGGAATTAGAAATGGCCCAGGCACAATGCCATTAACAGGAGTTCAACGAACTATTCCATCATGAACAGTCTTAGAATATTGGTAAACATTGCTCAGCATCCAAATTGAGCTTTAGACTCAGTATCTCATTATATAAGTGCAAGGCATGAATTTTATGTGCTAAAACCATGTCAAGCACTATTAAACTGACAAGGGTATAGAGAAGGAACAATATAGACCTCTTGGAAACTCTCATTATTGCTTTCAGTCAGGAGGTTGGAGGTATATAGTTTCAAGAGAGAAATGGAATAATTTTTCAAAGCTGTCACTGATCAATATTCTAAATGCACAGTTTTTAAGAAAATACAACGCATAGTGATCCTTTTCCAATATGCATATCAGTCTGGTTATCAAAGTCATATATCAACATTAACTGTGCTCATTAAATTTGTACTTGAATATAAATGTTTGAATATGCATTTTTATGTAGAAAAAAGCATCTTTAAAAGAATCTAAAGTGGATTCAAGGACACACTTTGCAGTTGATGATTCACTAACTAGAGATACGACATTTTGATGATCCCCCAAATCTGTTTCCCAGAAGACCCATTGCCCTTTTAAAGGCTTGATGTGTCCTAATGCCTCAGTCACATCTAGGCCCTTCTGAATGGATTTTTTGAGTGATAGAAATGATATGGATAGCATCAGTTTTCCTAAAAGCCAACTTCAGTAACTTTGAAGGCCTTGGCATCAGTGGGAGAAATACTGACCAATTTTCTACAGAAAACATGGGCCTAATGGAAGCATTCAGAAAAATATCATTTGATAACCAATGATACTTAGGGTTCTCATCTTGCTCTGAGAATTCCCTGATCTTCTTTTATCCTTTAACAGTAAGGAATCTACTCATTCTAGCATTATGTTAACAATAGAATTCAACATTTGATATTTCCTTTTCCCTTGTCTTTAAATAAATCAGTACTAGGAATGAAAGTGTGTCTGGTTGGTTAAAAGTGGTTAGGATGAGCCAGTAGCAGAGAACAGAATACCAGAAAGGTAAACAGGAAGGGTAGGTATCTCTCCAGACATGTTCTAAGGAGAATAAAGGCCACAAGAAGGCAGTTTGATATCAAAGCAAATACTGAAGGGAAGAAGACAGATATAGAAGCAACACCCAGTGGAACAGGGCCAACCTGGGTTAAAGTCATGACCCTACCATTTACACATAGCTTATGAACAAATTACTATTTATTTGTTATGGGATTTCTTCTCCTTTAGTGACTGAGGTTCTTGGTCATATTGCTTCAAAGAAGGAAGAGGTAGACCAGATGAAGAGTGGTGGCAGCAAAGCAAATTTTATTGAGCAGTACAAAGCTCCTGAAGAGGGAGGGGACCCAGGAGGGTTGACTCCGGAGTTTCTAAGTGTAGGGGTTTTTATGGGCTTGTTGGGGGCTATTTTAATCTGATTAACCCTCCTTGAGCCTGTTGCCCAGTCAAGTTTTTGTCTTGTGGGAAAGGATGGAGGGCTCCTGGTGGTGTAAAATCCTTTTAATGGTGGCTCCTTGTCCCTGTCTGCCTTTCTTCCAGCTGTCCTTCATCCTGCTATTGAGCAACACCTTACTTCTCTGGAACAGGAGAATGGCAACACCTTCATAGACAGTAAGATGGAGATTAAATTATGTAGTTAAAGCATCTGGTAGAGAAACTGGTACTTTGTAATTGCTCCTAAATTTTGGTTATTCTTACTGACTTTTCAGTGAAAAATATTCCCTGTATATCAAAATTAGAGGTAAATTTTATCAGCTCATTTTTTTTCTCATTTTGGGGTGAAATATTTTAATTCTAGTCCTTTTCTTTAACATTTTAGTAAAGTAAGTAATGGCATGGCTTCTGGGCCTAATCTGCATTCAAATGTTGACTGTACCACTTTCTAGCTGGGAGACATTGGACAAGTTGCTTTCCCTTGATGTATATTGGTTTCCCCATACAAGAGTAATATGAGATTGAATTTTAGGTTTCTTTGAAGACGAAATAAGTTTATCTTTAAATAGTTATAATAGTATTTGGTATATAGAAACTTCTATGTAAAAAATAGGTATACTTTTTCAATAAAATTATTTTGGTGGCATTTTGAGTTATATATCTACATTTAAAGTTATAAATTATTGCAGACACTTTTTGTGCAGATTTTTCATATTAAAATATTTAGTAAAATTATGTAAATTAATCTGCTAAAATGTTGATGTTGCTAAGATGGCTTTAAATTTCAGTATCAATTTTGGAATTAGTAAAATAGTTAAATTTCTTTAGGATCTGAGATCATATGGTTTCCTAAAGTCATGTATATACACATACATGCATGTTTTTATTTTATCTGATTCCCTTGTCACATGTAAACTTCCTATGTGTACTAACTTTCTTTGTTTTCAAATGCATATTTGAGTCTTTGTTCAAATGTGTACTTAACCTCAATTACTATTACATTTCCCATTGTTTAAAATATATATTTGAAGCACTTTTCAAATGCATATAATCAACATAGAATTTCCCTCCTTTTTGAATTTCAAAATGATTTTTGAAATGTGTTTGTGTGTGTTGGGGTGGGGCTCTTGCCAGAAACCAGGGTTTAGTTAGCCCCATTGAATAAGAATCTGAAAAGGAAGGCCTACAGACACTAAAGTGTGACAGTCACAGCACTCAACACACTCTTCCATCTCTTTTTTTTTTTTTTTCTTTTCTTTTTTTTTTTTTCTTCCATCTCTTCTTGCATAGATTCTGGGGTAAATAGCAAAGGTGTGTTTCAACATTTCCAATTCAATGTTTCCACAATGCCTCAAAGTCAATATGGATCTTTTGATTGATGTCTTCAATCAGAGAGGTTTGTTTTATTTCATTGTGTTTTGTTTTTAGCCTTTCACAGAGAAAGTCAAGTTATTCTGTTAAACAGAAATGTAATTATAAAATAATATCCTCAAAGAAACTTTGAATGTTCCTTTATTACCTAAATAAAGAAAAATCAACGAAGAGGGATTGAAATAGTAGGTATATAAAATGGACTTGGAAGAAACAACTAACTTGTTTTAAGATTTTCAGGTTTTAGGCATTGTGTTGGTTACATAACATGTATTTTGTTGTTGTTATTTAATACTTATAAGAGTTCTGTGAATCGCATATTATTAACCTTTCTTATAGGAGAGTAATTTCATGTAGAAAACAGTTAAGTAACTTATGCACCTGAACATAACTTCTTATTAAGATTTCAGTATAGTATTAAAAATGCATAGGTTTATATAATTATATTTTATTTATATAAGGCATGTTCTATTTCCTCCCAGGACACCCAAACTCAAATGCTTTCAAGGTTCTAACAAAAAAACATTTGGGATTGATGAAGAACTTGGTCAGATGAAGATTGTTGTGCTTAGAAATACACTACTTAAAAATAAATAAATAAACCATATGTTATAGAATCTACTTACATGACCTGTACAGAATAGGCAAATCTATAGAGACAGAAAGTAGATTAAGGTGGTTTAAGGCTGGGGGTGGGGATTGGGAGTAATAGCTAGAGGGCATGGGGATTCTTTTTGAGGTGATAAAAATGTTTTACAATGATAATGGTAATGGCTATACAACATTATAAATATACTAAAAACCATTGAGTGATACACTTTATTTTTCTATTTTTTATTTTTAAATGTGAGTATAGTTGACACACAATATTACTTTCAACATAGTTCACACAAAATAGTGATTCAACAACTCTATACCTTATGCTATGCTCATCATAGCGGCCATCTGTCCCATGCAAGATGGTTGCAATACCATTGACTATATTCCCAATGTTGTATCTTTTATTCACCTGACTTACTCATTTCACAGCTGGAAGCCTGTATCTCCACACCCCATCATCCAACCTCTAACCCTTTACTCTCTAGCAACCATCACACCTGTACACTCCAAATGGTTAAACTGTGTGGTATCTCAGTAAAGCTGTTACAAAAACTTAAGACAGAGAATGATGTGACTAGGTGATGGGCATTAAGGAGGACACATGATGTAATGAGCACTGGGTATTGTATAAGACTGATGAATCACTGAACTCTACCTCTGAAACTAATAATATATAATATATTAATTAATTGAATTTAAATAGAAAAATTATTGGGGAAAAAAACTTAAGATATCATTCACAGTAAATTAAAGGACAAGTCTTCAATTTTGTTAAACATATATTCATTCAGTTTTGGTAAATATACATCTTGTCCTCAGATACTATAGTAAGGAATTAAGGGAAGTATTTATGCCTATTTTCTGAATGAAGAAATTAGCTATGATTTTAAATTAAGACCAGTCAAGACATTTTGTTCCTTCTCCTTTAACTAATCTCAAGTTCAAGGGGCCAAACAAAGAGAAGCAAATATTGGATTTCATTAAGGTTGTGCTTTAGAGAATATGGCAAGCAAGAGAAAGGCAAGCAAGTTGCTGGAGTATGCAAATAATTACTTATGATCAGATTATGAGAATTTTGGACTTATGGGTAATGATAAAATCAAAGCTTTGTCATGAGACTTGATTGTGGAAGGGCGAGTTCCTTGGAGAAGAAAAGATCCAAAAAGTAAAAGGCCAGGGGTCTTGGGAGAATCATTGTAAATACTGAAATCACCTAGAATTTTTATATGAATTATCTTGAGGAGAGGACCAGTGGGTGAGGAAATAATTTTAAAAGTAGGGGTAATGGATTTGAATGGTTTAGTCACATAAAATTCAAGGAGTTTTAAAAATAATCTTTCCTTCCTTCCTTCCTTCCTTCCTTCCTTCCTTCCTTCCTTCCTTCTTCCTTTCAATTTTCAATTGTAATCCTATGGCTGCCTCTTTGAAATATAAATCTTTTCCCAGGCTCCTGTCAATTTTACAACCCAGGAACGTTTTTCTCATGGACCTGGGAGCCATTCTTTTAAATGTAATTATCAAGAAAAATAGCATCCCTGTCTTCTGGTCTTTCTGGGAAAGTAGGAGTCTAACTACCAATAAGGAGGAATTAGCAAACACAGATGCCCTCATTGCATTGAGAGATCTGCTCCCTCATGCCCTCCCATACTTTTTCATTAGCTGTCCTCAGTGCTCAGAAATGCTCTCGACCTTTTGTTTCCATGGAATTAAGTTCATTCTCTCCTCTACTGCAACAGTCTTGAATAAATTATTCCTTGCCTATGTAAATCTGTGTGGTACATTTTTTTAAAGACTATTTCTAAGCAATTATGTTGTTTGGCACCTTAAAAAGGAGACTTTAGGTATGCCTCATTAAAAAGTTCTGAGAAAGAGTTCTTGATGGGTTATTAATGTTCCAGGTGAGATTTAACCACATTTACCTCTGTTTATCATACATGCACCTTAATATCACTAAAGGAGATGTTGGCAGGAAGTGGAATGCAAGTAAACTTCCACCAAAACCTCTTTGCCTTATTATAATGCCCCTTATTTTAATACAACTGATTCACTGAAAACTGAAAAATCCAATATAAATATTGGGGCAAAAGATATAACCCAAAAGTGATCTAAACTAAGAACCTAGGGTGGCACAGAAATCTTGGGAATGAAACACTGTCTTTAGCCTCCCATTTCTTGCAGAGAATGAGAAGCTAGCCTAAAACTCAACTAGCACAAACTATAAACAGCTATTGTACTAAGCCAGTTGACAAAGAGTCATGCAAGTTTAGTGCAGAGTGATTAATGAGAGAGGGTGGAACCAACAGGGCTACATTCAAAATTTACTTTGTTTCCTCAAATATTATAACTGAAATATGTTTTTTGTTAAATTTTTCTCTTACAGATTCTATGTGTCTGTGTTGGGAAAGAGTAGAAGAAAGGAGAGAAGACAGGGACCTTGCTCAATCTTCATGTAATATATTACTGACAAGTCAAAAACATAAGTGTAAAATCAAAAATTAGGGCAAGTGAAAAGTCTTTATAAAATACTTATGTATGGCATATTCGTCCAAAAATACTTTAGCATTTTTATAAAATGCGTAGTTTTTGCTTTGCAGACCAAAGAAAGACAGTTTGAATGTTTCCACTCTCTCTCATTCCTTCCAATCTGTTGTCGAATCAAAGTCATGAATCACTGTTAGGTATTTGAAGTTCTTTCTTTAAGTTACTTTATGTTCTTCTTGATTACTGGAAAAAACATTTTAAGAAAAGCCCCATTTTATGTAATCAGTGGTAATTTTGGAGCTGTAATCTTTTTTCGTAGGTATTTGCAGATACATTTCAAACTTCAGGGGTTAGTTTAGTGGCATTTTTGTAGACAATATTCCTTTATCCTTTTCCTGGTGCAAATTTCAAAGTGCTCCAGGCTATTTAAACTAAGCAAGGTAGTCTTCAAAGCAGCCAGGAAGCTCTGAGTGTGTCGATTTTACATGAATGTATGTGTATTGGAGGTGGAGAACTAAAGATATATAAATTGCTTTATTTTATTTTATATTTTATTTATTTTATTTTTATTTTTCCTTTAAAGGATCTTGAACTCTGAAGCTTGCTGATCTACTACTAGATTCAAATACTGCATCAACCACTATTTAGCTGTATGACTTTGGGCAAGTTAAAAAGTCGCTTAACAACAAGAACTCTCATTCATTACTACTGGGAATGCAAAATGACACAGCCATTTTGGAAGATATTTTGACAGTTTCTTACAAACCTAAACATACTTTTACTATATTACCCAGCAATCATGTTTTTTGGTATCGACTACCTAAAGGAGTTGAAAAGGTATGTTCACACAAAAACCTGCAATCCAATGCTTATAGAAACTTTGTTCATAATTGCCAAAACTTGGAAGCAACCAAGATGCTCTTCAGTAGAGGAGTGAATAAATAAACTGTAGTACATACAGACAGTGAGCTATTATTGAGTGCTAAAAAGAACAGAGATTTTAAGCCATGAAAAGACATGAGGAAATGTAAGTGTAAGGGATCCAAACTAAGACATAGGGTGGCACAGAAATATGAAACATTGCCCTTTACTTCCTATTTCTTGCATAGAGTGAGAAACCAATACACAACACATCACTAAGTGAAAGAAACCAATCTGAAAAGGCTATATATACCCTATGGTTTCAAGTATGTGATATTTTGGAAAAAATAAAACTGAAGAAAAAAAAAACTGAAGAAGGTAAAAAGATTAGTGTTTTCTAGGGGAGAGAGAAGGATGGATAGGCAGAACACAGTATTTTTAATGAAGTAAAACTATTCTGTATGATTCTGCAATGGTGAACAAATGTATTTATACATTTGTCAAAACCCACAGAATGCACAACTTCAAGGATGAACCCAAATGTGAACTATGGACCTTAAGTGATAATGATGTGTCAGCGTAAGTTCAGTTTTGTACAAATGTACCTCTGTGCTGGGGGATATAGATAGTGTGTGAGGTTATGCATGTGTGCGGGCAAGGGCTATATGGCAATTCTCTGTACTTTCTCCTCAATTTTTCTATGAATTCATATTCTCTAAGTTAAGTTAATGAATTAAAAGGAAGTATCTCTCTCAACTCCAGTTTTATCAAATGTGGAATGTAGGTAATAATCATGCCTATTCCATACAGTAGTTATAAGGCTAAATCAGCAGATAGCATTTGCTTAGAATGGTGCTTGTCTTTTATTACCATGTGTTAGCTGTTATCAGTGGTACTGTATCTTTTAGATTTGGTATTTCTTCTTTTCCATTTCTATGACTTTTTTCTTTCAAATTTTATTTGTATTCAAGTTAGTTGACATAGGAAGTGTAGTATTAGTTTCAGGTGTAGAATTTAGTGATTCATCACTTGGATATAGCATCCAGTGTTCATCACCCAGTGCCCTTCTTAATGCCCATCATCCAATTACCCTATCTTCCCACCCACCTACCCTCCAGCAATGCTCAGTTTGTTCCCTGTATTTAAGAGTCTATTATGGGTTGCCTCCTTCTCTGGCTTTAACTTATTTTATTTTTCCTTCCTTTCTTTTTTTTCCCTTAAATTCCATATATAAGTGAAATCATATGGCATTTGTCTTTCTCTTACTGATTTACTTCACTCAGCTAAATACACTCTAATTCCATCCACATCATTGCAATAGCAAGATTTCATTCTTTTTGGTGGCTGGGTAATATTCCATTGTATATTTATAGCACACTTCTTTATCCATAATAAACAATTGCTGCAGCTGAAGTCAAAGAGGCTACCGCCTCTGTTCTCTTCTAGGATTTTGACGGATTCCTGTCACACATTTAGCTCTTTCATCAATTTTGAGTTAATTTTGGTGTAAGAAAGTGATCTAATTTCATTCTTCTGCATGTTGCTATCCAATTTTCCCAACACCTTTTGTTGAAGAGACTGTCTTTTTTCCATCAGATATTCTTTCCTGCTTCATTGAAGATTAGTTGACCATATAGTTGATGATCCATTTCTGGGTTCTGTATTTTGTTCCATTGATTTATGTGTTTGTTTTTATACCAGTACCATACTGTCTTGATGATTACAGCTTTGTAATACAGCTTGAAGTCCAGAATTGTGTAGCCTTCAGCTATGATATTCTATTTCAGCATTGCTTTGGCTATTCGGGGTCTTTTTGGTTCCAAATAAATTTTAGAATTGTTTTTTCCAACTCTGTGAAAAATGCTTATGTTATCTTAATAGGGGTTGCATTGAATGTCTAGATTCCTTTGGATAGTATAGACATTTTAACAATATTTTTTCTTCTAATCCATGAGCATGGATTGTTTTTCTATTTGTTTGTGTCCCAGTTTCTTTCTTAAGTGTTGAATAGTTTTCAGAGTACAGATATTTTACCTTTTTGGTTAGATTTATACCCAGGTATTTTATGGTGTTTGCTGCAAATGTAAATGGGATTGGTTTCTTGATGTCTCTTTCTGCTGCTTCATTATTAATGTATAGAAATGCAACAGACTTCTGTGCATTGATTTTTATCCTGCAACTTTGCTGAATTCCTGTATCAGTTCTAGCAATTTTTTGGTTGAGTCTTTCTGGTTTTCTACATAGAGTACCTTATCATCCTTGAAGCTTGAAAGTTTGACTTCTTTGCTGATTTGGATGCTTTTATTTCTTTTTTTTTTTTTCCTGATGGCTGGGACTAGGACTTCCAGAACTATGTTGAATAATAGTGGTGAGAGTGGACATCTCTGTTGTGTCCTGACCTTAGAGAAAAATTCCCAGTTTTTCCCAATTGAGGATGATATTAGCTGCGAGTTTTTCGTATATGGCCTTTATGATGTCGAGGTATGTTCCTTCTATCCCTACTTTCTTGAGGGCTATTATCAAGAAATGATGCTGCATTTTGTCAAATGCTTTTTCTGCATCTATTGAGAGGATCATATGGTTCTTACCATTTCTTTTATTAATGTGGTGTATCATGTTGTTAGATTTGCATATGTTGAACCACCCCTATAGCCCAGGAATAAATCCTATTTGGTCATACAGTCCAAAACCTTTGGGATGCTGCAAAGGCAGTCCTAAGAAGGAAACATATAGCAATACAGGCCTTCCTCAAGAAGCAAGAAAAGTCTAAAATACATGACTGAATAGTATACCTAAAGTAGCTGGAAAAAGAACAACAAATAAAACCTAAATCTAGCAGGAGAAGGAAAAGAATAAATACTACAGTAGAAATAAATTATATACAAATAAAAAAACCCACAACAGATCATTGAAACTAGGAGCTGGTTCTTTGAACAAATTAGCAAAATTGATAAATCCCTCACTAGACTTTTCAAAAAGAAAAGAGAAAAAACTCAAAAAATAAAATCATGAATGAAAGAGGAGAGATCACGACCAACAATACAAAAATACATTTCTTTGTTCTTAATAGTCAGCAACCACCCACACTGTAGTTAGTAGAAATTTAGTAGACTAAACAGAAATTCTTAGCCCTTCTTTACATCAGAAAACAAAAGATAAGAATTCAAGTAAATTCTATAGCATCATAGATTAGACTGAAAGTAAGCCTTCTGTCTCTTAGAACAATCCCTTTCCCATTACACACTTTGTCTAAGGACAACCTTACATTCTTAAAATTACAGGCAACTCTTCACAGTACAGTATTAATGGAAAATTCATGCATATGAAAACCATGCAAAGCAAAGAATACCTGCCTTGAGGAACCCAAATAACTTGTTTATGTAGTGTATATCTCTTGATGTTTACCATAGTAGATATTTAAACTGAGAATTATAAAAACCCAAGACACATAAGAATGCAATTCATTATTCTTCAGACTGATGACACCAATAAGAAAATTATTCTGTATACTCTTGAAAAAATAAGAGTGAAAGACAAGTAAAAATCTTAGTCTTTATTACAAAAATAAGTCATTTTGACCTTTTAGATACCAATGAAAAGGTCTTGGAACACCTAGTACTTCCCAAACCACAGTTTAAGAATGACTGAAACATCTGGTATATCATGAGACCACTTCGTACATGGCTGTCCCAGTCCTCAGCTACCTCACAATCTCTCTGCTCCTTAGAGAGAGCTTTTCCATATTCTGCAAATCGTCTTTCAGCTTGATCATTAATTTAATAGTAGGCAGCTTCTGAATCTCTATCCCTTCCATGTCCATTGATAACTTTCTCATAGGTGTATGCTCCCTTGGGAGAGAAGGCTTTGGAATCTAAGAGCTTTCTGTCTGTATGAAACACTCAGCTCGGTTCATGCATAGCAGAGCCTGGGATAAGAAGTAGCTCTGGTCTCAGCTAAAGAACCAGAGAACCCTGAGCTGTGAGTAGGCTTCAGAAGCCACAGAGGTGGCCCAGGTCAAGCTGGAGGATGAAGTGGTTGCTTTGATGTAACCAAATGGGAGGAGAAAACAGAATGAGGTGTAGAGTTGAGAAGGGCAAGGCAGTGTATGAGCCAGCTGAGACCCATCTAGAAGCTTCATGAATAATCAACAATGTGGAGAAACATTGGTTGGTTACTTAATGTAGTTTACACAAGGTAATTTCCTTTGTTTTCAAAACATCATGAATGTCAATGAAATGCCCTTTCATTTCACATTTAAGCTATAAAATGTCACCACCATTTCCAGTTTATTAGATGATGTGTTTCTTCAAAACTTTTGGTTTCACAAATACCAAGCTCTATTGTTGCATAAGGTCAGAATTATTTTCTGCCTGTTTATATGCAGTTTGACAAACTAAATCAATTTTTGGTCTTTAGAAGAATAGAGCCACAGCTAATAGGTTAAATTTTGTCTACATAGCAGTTTTTCATAAGGGATCCTTATACTGAGCAATACGATATGTATTGAAACATCTCCCTATCACAGGCTTTCACACACAATTTGACACTTGATATGCTGATTATTAGATATCCTTTACTGTAATTCTACATTATTCACAAATGTTTATTGAGCTTCTATTTTGCACTGATCATTGGACAAATTGCTGGGTATAAAAAATAACATAAAATGTAGCCTTCCATAAAGGCTTATAATCTTGATGAGAAAACATACATGCATTCATAAACGTATGTGGGTGGATACAGTGTTGTTATAATAATGTAAAGTAAATGCTAAATATCAGGTGCTATAGACTAGAAATATAAGAGGAGAGAGGAAGGATCTCTGGTGGAAATCTGTTTTTATCAACTCAGTGTTTTTAAGAATGTACCTCTTCCCCCTCAGACCCTGTGATATAATAAGAGGACAATGAACCCCAATGAGGTGTAAATGACTCCTGCTGGTTGATTAGCATATTCTCCTTGCTAAACTGCCTCAAGCTGGACCAATGAAAATCTGCTTCTTGATTAACTGGAGCAATGTTGATCAAACTATTTTTCTTTCTTTTTTTTTTTTTAAAGATTTTATTTATTTATTTATTTATTTATTTGACCGAGAGAGAGAGAGAGAGAGAGAGAGAGATCACAAGTAGGCAGAGAGAGGAGGAAGCAGGATCCCTGCTGAGAAGAGAGCCCGATGTGGGGCTTGATCCCAGGACCCCGAGATCATGACCTGAGCCAAAGGCAGAGGCTTTAACCCACTGAGTCACCCAGGAGCCCATGATCAAACTATTTCTGTGTAGGTCATAGACCAGTAGGATTAAACATGGGAATCCTCCCCACCTTTGTCACTCAATTAGAAGAGCCTTCTGGGAATAAAGTTAAGACAAAGAAAAACAGTATTATGGGATGCAGAAAGAGGGATATCCCTGCATGTAGTTATACCTAGAATTTCTTCTACCCCTGAGCTTTTCCAGGGATGTTGGCCAAAAAATTCTTACTCTTAAATCAGTTTGAGCTGAATACATGAAACCAACCACTAAATGAGTCCTGATTCACACTGGGGGAATAATCACTTGAAGACTGAAATGGCCTCTCTCACTTTCTCTCTCCCAAAAAATAAATAAGATCTTTAAAAGAAAAAAAAAAGGTGGAAATAGTCCAAGAGGGCTTCTTGGAATGATTGCAACAGAATACTGAATACTGTTTTAAGACTCGGTTGAGAGGAAAGGGTGAAAAGGATATTTAAAATAGGGAAAATACAAAGGGCAAAAATCTATAGTGGGAAGTTTACAGTCTAATTTTGTATATTATAGAGTGCATTCATATATGGAAAGTTTTGTATGTAGAGTTTTATGAAAGGGAAAGGACTCAATTTAGCAGAGGTAGCAGTTGGTAGATTGCTTTAGGGACACTCATATTTAAGCAATGGAACACAGATCTGAAATTAATGAGGAAGCCTATAAAAAAGAATTCAAATAACTGATACAGAAGGAAAAAATATATGTGTTTTATATATAGAAATGCCTCTCCCTATTTATACATATCTATATCTATTGTCTATTATCATCATCATCTATATCTGTATATATATATATATATATATCAAGAATATGAGTTTTTGTCCTGCTACTGTCCCTATAAAATTGTACATGTGATGACACCTCAAACCATTTAAAGGTAATTACCAAAATCTCCTCCCAGCTTTAATTATTGTTTTGTTTCATCTTCATTTTAGCAAAAGTAACACATTTAGGTCAATTTGTAAAAAATAAATGTTACCAAAGTTTATAGTAAAAACTGCCTTTTTACTGCTTGTTTCTTGTTTGCCTTTCTCCATCCCTGACTTCAGCTCTAGAGAAAAATACTTCCAAGTTTTCCAGCTGTTTCTTTATATATTAACTTCATATTTCTACATAATGTTGACACTGTTTCATCTTAAATTTTCAATTTCAGACATCATCTGTTGTCTTCCTGCCAAGCTGCCACCCATTTCTACTTCTCCTCAAATAGAATCTTGATTTTTGGTCACATTATGAGTCAATATTTATTTAGATTATGTAAATGTGTAGCTTATGTAAATACTGTTCCCCACTGAATCACCCAAGACTATGAGTATGATGCATTTTTTTTAATCAAATAGGTTTTATTTTTCTGCTCCATCAAATCTGTCCAATAAGTTTTAGGAATATTGTTTTCCAAATGCTCAAATATATCATGGTAACCTATCAACTTCAGTTTTCTTTCTGGATCTTTCTGGAGCTCTCCCTCTTCTCTTCTCTCGAGTTGAATCTCAACTTCAAGCTTCATGTCTTCAGTACAGTTTTCAAGATACCCAAGGGCTCCAAGTGATGAACTTTCTAGGCTTTGATGGGGTCATTTTGCTTTGTTCCTCCCCTTTATCTGCTAAGTCAGCTCCTGCATCTCTATCTGCTGACTTTTACAAAAATATGTTGAAATCACATTAAGGTTTGTATACATTTACTTTTACTTTTTAAAAAAACTTCTTTTCTATGTTTTAGTTTTGAATAGGAGAGGAGATAACCACATATGGTCAAACTACCTTGATTATCTAGAAATTCCCACATTCACTTTAATCTCTTTTGTTCCTGCCTCCATATCTCTGAATTTTATATTCTGTATTCTCTTTGGAATATGAAAAGTTTTCTTTTTTTTCACAAAGAATCTTTGAAAAAAATTTAAAAGTTTCTTTTATCTCTTAAAAAAATCACTTTTTGGTATTTAGTGTTATCCCCAAATGCACTCATTTTATCCCTTAAATTCACCATTTATATTCCCCAAAGTCCCCACCTTTCACCTTTTATTAAGAATTATAAACAACTCAAAAGTGATTTTGGGGATGCCTGGGTGGCTCAGTTGGTTAAGCAGCTGCCTTCAGCTGAGGTCATGATCCCAGGGTCCTGGGATCGAGTTCCACATCGGGCTCCTTGCTCAGCAGGGAGCCTGCTTCTCCCTCTGCCTCTGCCTCTGCCTTCCACTCTGCCTGCTTGTGCTCTTTCTCTCTGACAAATAAATAAATAAATAAAATCTTAAAAAAAAGTGATTTTCAAGTCCACATGCTTCTGCTAATAAATTTTAGTAACGTCCCTGACTTGCTTTATAGTCACATATAAGGGTACATCAATCACTTTGAAAACTGATTATAGAATAATGCCTATACTTTAAGAATCTCCTTAAAAATCAGTGGCCTGCAAATATACACAGGTATCTTAATAAGTTAATAGGCATTTGTTCTTAGAAAACAGTCACCTCAATTCAATACAATAGGTATTGATTTCACCCACAGACCTGCTATGAGCCAGAAATGCAAATTTTATTTTTTATTTATTTACTTATTTTCTAGAAATGTAAATTTTAGATCAATCCTTCCATTTGTCTTTTCCTCCCCGAGGAAAGCAAAAACAAAGAAACACCAAAATAAACCTCACATCTAATTTAGAGAAAAAGTTAATAAATGTACAGCTTATTTTTAGCTCCTAACTATGGTTTGTATGTCTTTATTCAATAGCTCTGAGTAAATTCCTCTTAACCTGTATGCGTTTAATTTTTAAAGTTTTGAATTCTTTCAAGTGCTTTTGACAATTACCTAAATTCTAGCTGTCCATACCCATTGGAACCATTTATCGGGGAGGGATTGGTAGCAGAAAGAGAGAGATTTGGTCAATCCTCATTATTCTTAGATTTTGCATTTGCAAATTTGCCTTCTTGCAAAAATTTATATATAATCCCCAAATCAGTATTCCCAGCACTTTCAAGGTCATTCACAGACATGCCCAGAGCAGCAAAAAATGTGATTTGCCCCCAGCACACCTCCACAGCTGACAAGGAACAAGGCCACTCTGGCTTCTAGTGTCAGCTCTTGTACTCTAAATGAGCATCCTTTTTGTAGTGTATTTAGTGCTATGTTTTCTGCATTTTTGTTTTTGTTGTTGTTGATGATGATTTAGCTGTTTAAAATAACCCCCTAGCTGGTGTTAAAGTGTGGTCTGAATTTCCTAAAGGCAAGAAGATTACAATATATCTTACTGAAAAAATACATGTGTTAGATAAGCTTCATTCAGGCGTGAGATATACTGTTGTTGGCCCTGAGTTCAGTGGTAATCAATCAGCACTATATATTAAATAAAGTTTTTTTTTAAAGATTTTATTTATTTATTTGACAGAGAGGATAGAGATCACAAGTACTCAGAGAAGCAGGCAGAGAGAGAGGGGTGAGCAGGCTCCCTGCTAAGCAAAGAGCCCAATGCGGGGCTCTATCCCAGGACCCTGAGATCATGACCTGAGCCAAAGGCAGAGGCCTTAACCCACTGAGCCACCCAGGCACCCCTTAAATAAAGTGTTTTTAAACAGAAACACACATTAAAAAAAAGTTATGTTTAAGGTTGAAGCACATGGTGTGACCAGAGTCTCACAGTGCCTAACTCTGTATTTTCCCTAGGAACAATGGTTTCATACTTGCTACATCAGCGTTCTCAGAGACTTTGTAAAACAATTATGAAAAATATTGAGGGGGCGCCTGGGTGGCTCAGTCGTTAAGCATCTGACATCTGCTCTGATCATGATCCCAGGGTTGTGGAATCGAGACCCCTGTCAGGCAGGCCCAGTGGGAAGCCTGCTTTTTTTCTCCCTCTCCCATTCCCCCTGCTTGTGTTCCCTCTCTCATCTCACAGTGCCTCTCTCTGTCAAATAAATAAATATTAAAAAAAAGAAGAATGAGAACAAACTATATTTACTTATTAACCCCATGGATATCTACTCTAATTGGAAAATCTTGAGGTAAAAGCTATTACACAGATTTCAAGTCAAGGATGGATAAAATAGGTTGGCCTTCGCTACTTTTTACTATTATACCAAGACTCAAGATAACAAAATTAATAGTTTTATTTTCATTTGCACTTTTGTTCCAAAAATCACTTTTGTTCAAAAATGATTAAACAATAGATGATATAAACAAAAATTATTTAGTAATTCATGAAACTGCAGTCTTCATTCTGAGATCTGCAAAAGGATAGGAAGGCAGGAAGCTTTTAAAAAAAAGAATAACAAACAAGGAAGAGACAAATAGAAAATATCTGACTGCCTGGGGCCACATAGTCAGCCTTGTTTGGAATGAGAAGAAGCCAGGAATTAAATATGGAGCCTAGAGCGGGCTTTGTGTTTGGTACTCAGCTGACTGGATTATAGTATCACATTTCTTGTCATGCAAAGTATCTATAGGGACATGAAAGTTATCAGTTTTAATTCAGGAGCAGCTCCATCTTGGGACTGGAAAGTTATTTCAACAAGTGCATGGACCATAGGAAAAGAAAAAAAAAAAAATGACTCAGTATCTTTGTAAAAACAAAGCTTTTTTTTTTTTCTTTTATTTATGGCATGAACATGTACATAATCTTAAATTGTCTATTATATAAATTTATTTTCAAATTTATGTCTTTTGTTTCTTGATACTTGTAATTACAGCAATATCTGAACTTCTAGGCCCAAAATACTGAGGGGTTCCGAGTGACCTGCCTGGTAAAGACAATTAAGCCCTTATAATATTTCTGTCCTTTTCTTAAAAATTCTAAATTTCAATTTTAAGTTCTATAGAATCACATAATGAATGGAAAATACATTATTGATGCTACTCCTTCACAAAACTGAGTGGATTTAACTATCATGATTCACCTGCAATATCCAAGTGATCATTTCAGTTGAAACAGGCTATAAATGAATGTTTCAAATTATTTTGCTGTGCTCTGATTTTTTTTCCTCACCAGGAATTATAGCTGCAGCAAAATAAACTACAGCCTAATATATAGATAATAAGTTAGTGATTTATACAGTTATGTGGATTTTTGTGTGTTACTTTGAATATTTATGTACTTGGATATATTCAAATCAGAGTCTCTTTTTTATAACTCTATATGCAAATATTTGATTAAATGACCCTAGCCAAGGACACAAGGCTTTGAAAGTCAGCTTGTCAGGTTTATTATCAATAATTAAGATAAGACTGACCCTATTTTGCCTCCTCATTTCTGCCTTAGTTGCAAAAATTATTTTTTCCCTAAAAAATATCTTCCCAGTTGCTGAAGCAGAAAAATTACCTTATTTCTACCTCAGTGGAGCTTCTGTTTTGGAGATTGAAACACCTGCTATGCATATATTATGTAAAGAACATACAAATCATTTAGAATGAGAATTGGAATATAAGTGCCAGACATTACTGAAACCTGTTTTATAATGTGCTTGTGTATCATTTTCATTGTTTTACTATTTTATTGCTATAGAAGCAGGCAGGCATATGTGTGCGTGGGTGTGTGCTTGTGTAATTAATGGATGAGAGTAACAACTGGTGGTTAACACAAGCAAATAACCTTAGTTATTTATCTGTGCTAACATTATTTGACAAAAAGACTATAAAAATGATGCAAAAATGTCCAGTCCTTATGTTTCTGCTTCCTGCTTTTTGCATTGAGGTATCTGCATTTAATCGGTGATGCTTTTCAAATTGTCTTTCTCAAACACAAGACTGAAAGTGGTCTGCACATTTTATTTTATTTTATCTTATTTTATTTTATTTTAAAGATTTTTTATTTATTTATTTGACAGAGAGAGAGAGATCACGAATAGGCAGAGGCAGGCAGAGAGAGAGGAGGAAGCAGGCTCCCTGCTGAGCAGAGAGCCCAACGTGGGGCCTCGATTCCTTGACCCTGAGATCATGACCTGAGCTGAAGGCAGAGGCTTTAACCCACTGAGCCACCCAGGTGCCTCAGTACATTTTAAAGACTTGCAGATGGAGTCCATAAAGTTCAACTAAAATAGAAATTGAGCACTAGAAGAGTATGAAATGTGGAGAAAGTGAATTTTTTTTAAAAGATTTTATTTATTCATTTGACAAAGAGAGCTCCCAAGTAGGCAGAGAGGCAAGCAGAGAGAGAGGGGGAAGCAGGCTTTCTGCCAAGCAGAGAGCCCAATGCAGGGCTCCATCCCAGGACCCTGAGATCATGACCTGAGCCAAAGACAGAGGCTTTAACCCACTGAGCCACCCAGGCACCCAGAGAAAGTGAAATTTTTTGACCCACTGCCCAAATCTTGTTAATTACTTCATGATCATGAGGTCAAGAAACTTACCCATCCCAATCAGCTTTTTACAACTGATAATTATATTTATATATGCCCTGGTCTTTCCCATCTTCTTTATCTCCTCTTTTTTTAAGGTTGTGGAAGGTACTATCAGTTGTTAGCAAACATTGAAGATAGGGTCCCATGTTTGAGCCTCACTAAAAAAATTTTTTTTTCCTTGTCTTTTATGATAACATCTCTCTTCCATTTTTCCTCCCACTTCTACACCTTAGCTTGCTCAGTCTTATATATATCTTCTACCTGGACTTGACAACTTGGTCCTTTAATGTTAATTCTGCACTACTTTCAAAGCAATTTTTCCATATTAACCACTTTTTTCCCTCATTCCACCTCTATGACTTCCAGCACTTCCTTCTGCTTGGATATCTATACTCTTATGTTCACTCACTTCAGATCTCCATGTTATTTCCAGACACCTTTAACTCAACCCACCCAAAAGTGAACCCATGAATTCCCATCTGCAATTTTTTTTGTAGCGCAAACATAAAATGCCCTCATTGGCCTTCCAATGTTCAAATTCAGAAGAGTCAGATTTTTCTAGCTGTCTTCTTTCTTACTCTCTTTACCTAATTGATTATCAAGTTCTATTTATTTTATTCATTAAATATATTTATAATATACTGTTTTCTAAATGTTTCACAACTTTTGGGGTTCATGTTTTATCACTTCTTACCTAAATTATAGCAGTAACCCAATAAATGATTTCCTTCCTCCAAATTAATTTTTTCCACATATGTAATTAATATCATACAACATGATGCCAGAAGCAATGGACAGTCAGTAAAAGATGTAAAGTTGAATGTTGTTGTCATATCTATGCTAGAAAGCTACCTGCCACTAGTGAAGCATCTGGGTTGAAGGAAGACTCTGGTTTGAGGGGTAATGAGCTAATGTTAGGGGCTCGAGGTTAGGAAATAGAAAGGAGTTAGATAAGTAAATATTTTTCAGTGTGGTATTTGTGGTTAATTACATGTGATGGTGAGGAAGAGGCCTGGCAGTCTGAGCAAGTAAAAAAAAAAACAGCTGTCCTTTGCTTAAAAAAAAAATCCTGATTAGAATTAAAGCAGTATTCTTTAGCAATGTCTAAGAAAATTACACTATCCTCTTTGTCATCAGTTCACCACTGTGTGTATGCATAAGTATATGGGTGTGTGGAGGTATATATACCTAGGCACATACACATTTGTGCACACAAAAATACATATGTATATGTGTACATGCATACACATATATATGTGAATATATACACACATGTATATGTGCATTTACATGCACCCATGTATGCATATATGCATGCACATATACATGTGTACACAATACATATATACATATGCTTAATATATAGATTATGACAAGAACATTTGTTTTTCTTGGTCTTCTTCAGTGATCTAGTGCTTTCTAGGATGTATTAAATGTGGGGAATATGGATTAGAGACAAATTGGCCATTAATTTCTGAACAGATCAAATAGCATTATCTAGAAATCATTTTCTTTCACAGGCTATATGAACTGTTAAACCTAACCAGGATATATTAATTTCTTCATACCTTTGTATCTGATGATAGCTGAAGTTACAGATGGTAAGTCAAAAGTTGGGAGTTTATTTTCTAAGCTCAGGAATCGCTAAATCATCTTTAGTACGTTATTTGGCTCAAATTAGTTCTCTGAACAACCACATTTACATACTAAAAAAAATCTGTTCAAGTATCTAGCACTAATGAAGCAAAATGAAAACAAACTAGTTATATGACAGTAATTGTTAAGCTAAAGACAGAAAATTGTATAGACTTTGATGCTTCTGTTACCTTTCTTTTTATATTGTTACTGTTTTAGTTAGTTCCTACTGCTCTAATGAAATACCATAGACTGGGTGGATGTTAAATAACAGAAATTTGTTTCTCATATTTCTGGATGCTGAAAGTTCAAGCTCAGGGTGCCAGCATGGTCAGGTTCTGGGGAAAGTCTTTTTTCCAGAATGCAGATTTCCATCTTCTTGAATCCTCATATGGTGAAAAGAGGGTGAGAGAGGTCTCTGGGGGTCCTTTTAAGGGCACTAATCCCATTCATAAAGGCTCTACCCTCATGACCCAATCACTTCTGCACGGTCCTGCTTCCTAATAAAATCACTGTCGAGGTTAGGATTTTAACATATGAATTTGGTGGGGATAGAGACACATTCAGTCTTTTGCAGTTAGAATTTGTAATATTCCAAACTTGTTAGTCTACATGAATTTCTTTCACATTTCCATCTTTCATCAACAGGATGAGTGATAAATTTAAATAACTAAATTTACATATCTCATTGTATTGAAATTTGTCTTCATAAAACAATTTTGTGAAAAATAAGATATTTGCAATATAATAAATATTTCATAAGAAGCAATAAAATTTCTCAGTTCTGGTAATTATTTGAATATTCTTTGCAGAAATTTCAGTAAAAAAGAGAATAGATTACTTATTTAACACATATAGTTTCATTAGTTTTTTATTCTAAATCTTCTTTTATATTGTTCCTACTTGCTAGAGATACATGTAATCTATAGTCACATATATAAACATATTAATGTTATTTTTATTTAGAAAATAATTATTTTCCAATATACCAAAGTACAAAGTAATTGAGCATAATAATCAATGAGACCATAGTTTCTTATATATATGGGAAATTTTTTTTTAAATTTTATCTATTTATTTGACAGAGAGAGAGAGATCACAAATAGGCAGAGGGGCAGGCAGGGAGAGAGGGAAGCAGGCTCCCCACTGAGCAGAGAGCCCGATGCGGGGCTTGATCCCAGGACTCCGAGATCATGACCTGAGCCGAAGGCAGAGGCTTTAACCTACTGAGCCACCCAGGCACCCCAGTATGGGAAAATTATTGTAGTATAGTGGAAGTGTGGCCAAATCTGGCTTTTAATAATACAACTATTCTATTATATATTACTGGTAAATAGAAATCAGATCAAATAAGATGTGCAGTTTTTTATTTTTTTCTATTTTCTTATCTCAAAACTGAGAAATGCAAAGTCATAAAAGACCAAAGGATATGAATCCATATATACTCAGGGGCGTCTGAGTGGCTCAGTCATTGAGCGTCTGCCTCTGGCTCAGGTCATGATCCCAGGCTTCTGGGATCAAGTCTCGCATTGGGCTCCTGCTCAGTGGGAAGCCTGCTTTTCTCTCTCCCATTCCCCCTGCTTGTATCCCCCTGCCTCTCTCCCTCTCTCTCTCTCATTCTGTTAAATAAATAGATAAAATCTAAAAAAGAAAACCCAGAATCCATGTACACTCCATGGTCAGAGTCCTCTGATTTGAATTTCAACCCATTCACTTGTAGGTACATGATCACGGAAAATTCCCTTCCTCATTATAAATGTAATATCTCTACCTCTAAACCAGGAATGAGTACAGTGCTGTCACAGGCCTATTGCAAGTTTACATGAAATAATTCATAGAAAATACTTGTTACTCAACAATTTTTCTAAAGGTAGCATACTATAAAAATCTATAAGTTCTTTAAAGATTGCTGAAAGACAATGTAAATAAGGATATTGAACCAATGAATTTCTACTTCATAATGGACAAATGGGTATTTTCAGTGTTGACTTCTTTCTAGTGCTCAAATTTCCATAAGTATGTCTAAGCCACCCCAATCAATATTTAATCTGACTTTAGTTTATATAAGAATTTATATAAATGAAATACACTAGATACACTTTAGACAGCCGTGCTTTATATCTTAGTTTTGAATAATTACAAAGAGTTTAATATCCAGCATAAGCTGAATATTGGCATTTTAAAATAAAGCAGTTACATCACTCCTTTAAACACTTCCAGTGGAATCAAAATACTCTAATGATTTAATATCCACTATTATCCATTTTCAGGAATATATCAACACTGTTTTGTTTAACCATCAGAAATTTTACATTTTTTTCCTTCTAAAACCAGTATCACCCAACTCCCCACAATAACTTTCGTCATGAGGTGATATATTTTATGCCAGTAAGAATTTTATTGATTTAATTTATTTCTGTGGCCATAAGCCTCTCTAAATATTGAAAAATTCATTCAAAGTCTCTCTAAATATTGAAAAATAATAGTAATTATTACTGCTTATAAATTATGATGATAATTATTAGTACATAATTGATATAGACAATATAAATGTATTCATATTTTCATAAATAACTTTTACACATTAAAATGATTTTTATGTAAACCATTATTTTATGAAATATGTTGGACTTTTTTTATTATATTAAATCTAATATCTATGAATGAATCACTTATTGTTAGAATGTGACAGGGTTTACCCTAAATTCTTTTCTCCTTATTTTTGGTTCAGTTTTATACACGTAGGTATTGAAATACCTTTTTCACATAGATAAGTAAAGAGGAATAAGAGCACACAAGTAAAGAGGAATAAGAGCACACTTAACCGTGATGAGCACCAAGTAATACAGAATTGTTGAATGACTATATTGTACACCTGAAACTAACACTGTATGTCAAGTATACTGGAATTAAAATAAGAGGGAAAAAGAAAAAAGAAAGAAAGAAAAGAAAAATTGCTATAAGAAGACTATTATTCTAGCAATCTTGTTGAATTATTTGAAGTCCTCTTAGGATGTATGCAAAAGTCTTGTTCTAATCCTTCAACAAATATCCTTTTTAAATGAACTATCAGCTTACAATTCATGTAAATAATCCTTTAATTTGGTTTAAAAGAGTTAGTTGAAAACCACTGGCCTTCCAAATTTATTTATTTTTACTTTTTAAAAAGATTTTATTTATTTATTTGTCAGAGAGAGAGAGACAGGAAGACAGCACAGGCAGGGGGAGTGGTAGGTAGAGGGAAAAGCAGGCTCCCTGCTGAGCAAGGAGTCTAATGTGGGACTGGATCCCATTACCCTGGGATCAGGACCTGAGCTGAATGCAGATGCTTAACCGACTGAGCCACCCAGGCATCTCAGCCAAATTTATTTTTATCTTGTCATTAGAATTCTCTATTTTCTCAAAATCAATAATAAATTCTAATATTGTGAACAATTATCACTATAAGTTTAGTGTTGGGAAGGAGGTATTTGATTTTTAAAGGTGGAGAATTTTAGTATATAGTGGTGGAAAATTGGACCTAAAGTTCCATCAAAGACTCTTAGGAAAGATTTAATATAAAAGATGTAATTCTTTAATTTGAAAATTAATTCCTTTAAACTATCTGTAGCCACATACCCTTGAATGCCTTCAGATATTTCAGAAGAACCCCATAGTCAAGTGGTAGACCACTGATCCAAGGAACAGCACCACACTGGTTAGCCAAACAACTTCGCAAAGGATCTTTTGGCTGCCTCTTTCAGATTTCCATTCCTAGGCTCCCTTCTAAGTAGAAGTTCTGGAGACTCACAGGGAAACTTAAAAAAAAAAAAAAAGAAAAGAAAAAAAAGTCTTTAAAAGCAGCTGATGTATACATTTTTTTTTAAATCTTCCTTAAATTTGTTAGGTTTTTTTTTTTTTTTTTTTTTTTTATCAAGGCTGGATATTCTCTTGGGGCATAGTCTCTTTTGTGTACAGAACAGTTTCTTATTTTAATTTCCTACATAATTTAAAACTTGATGAATTGATTTCATTAGCACATTAAATCTGCACTGCACTTACATTGCCCATTTCTCTTAACACAAACTAAAGTAAAAAAATAACCTCTGTTGTTGTTTGAGATTTCATTTGGGTAGATTGGGTTCTGACTGATTGCCTCATCACAAGTTGCATTCATTAAGATGAAAGTAGCTACACTTCTTACATCTTCTCAACATCTTATTTAAAGCTTATTTCAAACTTTTATTCATTTTAGAAATTGTGTGTTATACATACTTGGAAATAGTTTCCAAAAATTCTTTAAGACTTTAATGTATTCACAAGTTCTTGATTTTCACCTTGCCCACACTAACGCTTTTCATCCAAGGCAATTTTTAAACATCAGCTGCATTCTTTATCAAGTGAAAGTTGCATACAGCTAATAAGAGCAGAGATCCATGCTCCATTTCTAAAAGAAAGAGATAACTTCCCAGTCCTAAGACCTGTACTGTAATTGTGGACAGATTAGTTTTCATTCAGTTGGCTAGCCATCAAAAGGTCGTAATTGAAATACCACAGTCCAAGATCTCCTCTAAAAATAAAACTTAAAGAATACCTTACTGGTTTGGGAGTCTAGATTCTGATACTTTGCACAGCATTATGTTTTAAATGTCTAACGGGGTTGAAATTTTTATTATTGTTACTGACAAGGGAATTTTAAGCAATTATATGTAGATTAAAATCCTGATATATTTAGGGGCATCTGAGTAGCTCAGTCAGCTAAGCGTCTGACTCTTGGTTTCAGCTCAGGTCATGGTCTCAGGGTCATGAGATCTAGCCTCTGGGTTGGGCTCTGCACTCAGTGGGGAGTCTTCTTGAGATTTTCTCTTCTGCTTATGTTCTCTCTTTCTCTCTCTCAAAATAAATAAAAATCTTAAAAAATTTTTTTCCAAGGGCTTTCTGTTAGAAAAAAATCCTGATTACTTATCATGAAAGAGCCAAGTCATAATATCACATCATAAAGAAAATACCCATAACAATGGCAATCTGAATAAGTGAACTTTCAATTTTCATGTGTATTATGGAATAATACTCAACAATAAATAGGATTAAACAAGCATTTATTATATACTGGGCTCGAGGCTAAGAATTTTAACTATGTTATATCATTTAATCATAGCAACTCCATGAAGCATGCATTTTTAAATTGTCACTTGACAAAGGTGTAAACTGAGGTTTACAAGATACAGATAAATCCAGGATTTAGATCTTTAACCTACATGACTCAGATCTCTGCTCAAAAGACTTTGCTACCTCTCTGAAAAAGAGACAAATTTTATTCTCCTTAGATGGCCTAATATTCAAAGGGAAGATAAATAGGGTGAAATAGATATGGGGATTAAGACATATAAACTTCCAGTTATAAAATAAATTATGTCACAGAGATGAAAATTATAGCATAAGGAAGATAGTCAATAATATTGTGATAATGTTTGGGAACAGATGATGACTGCACTTATCATGTTGAGCCCTGAGTAATGTATGCTATTGTTGAATCAATGTGGTGTATATCTGTATCTAAGACAATATTGTAAGTATACTTCAAATAAAAAAGGGAAAAAAGAATTTAAATAGAAAGGAGAAGAGGCAAATAATACAAATAATTAAAATTAGTATGCTTATTTTTTTTTCTTCCCATGTTTTATGGGTGGGGACAATAGATCTCCCTGAGCTGCTAATTTGATTTCTAGTAGGAGGGCATAAGAGGTCTGGGTAGCATTTTCTCCATCACAAACTCAATGTTGTGATGATTCAATATGATCTTACACTTTTGAAAATTTGTATCAACCCTGATAAAAGAGAAAGAAGAAAATACATTATTTTTGAAAGCAAAACTAAGAATAGAGAGTAAATGTTGACTATACCTTTTTCTTGAGAACTCCACACCCCCCATCATGATTTGTTGATTTACAGCAGTGACAATTCTTTTAGATATTTTTCTTGAAGATCAGTCAAATTTATCCATTCAGTTGGGTTAGGATTTGGGGCATTTTCTTTTCTATTCATGAAGCCATAATCTTACTTCTTTGGGATAAAGTTTATGGATCAGTAGAGTCATGATGGCTGCAAGGTTGGGACTCTATATTCCTGTGAGGGAAGCTCTCAGCACAGAGAAGAGTTTACAAGACTTTAACACAGGTATTGTTTCTGTAGTGAGCAAGACTAACAAAGAGAGACACTGGAAATTCATTGGTGTTAAAAATACAATCAGTAAAGCACTATGGCAGAACTCATTCCTCATTAAAAATAGTTAACTCCATTTTAGTTCTTGACTCGGGATGGTCAATCACACAATCAGCACTCGCTGAGTATCATGCAAAGTAAAACTATAACCAAAGCCTCTGCCCTTCTAAATATGCAACCTACTTACTCTTTTTACAAAGAGAGCTTTTACACAAAGCTATTTTATTATCTTTCAAAATATTTTAAAGTACACTTTCTGAATAAAAATATTTAATACAAATGGTGAGATAAGTGTTTCTACTGAAAAGATATCCAATGTTCCTTTCCCTAAACACCTTACTTTTTCTTTGTTACCCCATTTCAGAGATGGTCTGATAAGAAAATACCAACAGCTCTTTCACTATGAACTTTGGTGTCCAAGATCAAATCAAGTTCATACTTAATTCAAGACCAGACATAATAGGGACTGCTAATATCCAAGATCAGACCATAATCCTATGTAATTCAAAACCAGACTCAATAAGACTCCGGGACTGCTTTTTGAATGAATTAGCCAAGCGGCTTTAATGGTAACTGACAGTTGTTATTCAGCAAGGGAGGGTTTAGCAGGAAAGAAACATAAATTATACTGAAAACCTACCCTGCTGTCCAGAGTATAGGTGAAATATGATTTAACTCCATCCTAAACAGTTTAGTTCAAAGAGTCTTAAGAAGTTATATAAAATGCTAGCATTAATGGATCCGGTGATGACCCACAAGTTTGACTTCAGAATCCATTCTCTTCCACTGACCTGGAATTTACTCTCTTATTAATTTATCTCTTTTAAGGAAATACGAGATATTGGAAATATTGTTATGCAAGTATTCTTTCTGCATACAAACAAGTAACAACATACATTCATGTAGGTTTACTTTCACCTGGTTGCTATTCCCAATAGTTTCATCATGCAACCACTGTATACAATCTACATTCATTCATTTATCCCACCCTACAATTTTTAAAAAATGACCATGAATATATCATGATATTATTGAAAAGGAAAAGAAAGAAGTTATTTTAATTCAAATGCTGCATTAATGATGCATGACATCATATCCCTTATAAACCTTTTTCTGTGTACACATCCATCATTTCTGAACTTTGAGAATCTCTTGAAGTTAAAGGGTGTTTCATGCAAGATGAGATAGATGAGTCTGTGGAGAAGTTAAAAATTAAGGTGATTATTAATTTTGGCCCAGATTCTCACACTATATTTCTAGGAGAAACCTAAGCCAATGCCATAATTCTCATAAGGTTGAAGTTCAACTAGAGCAAGAAATTGATCATATACATGTTCAATCACTAAACCTACATCTTGACAGAATAATGATGTAGATTTCACATTTCAAAAACGGTATTGCATACCAAGTATAAATTCTAAATTTATTCCAGAAACCTTGAGCTCAATAATTTAATAGCAGTGTTACTTAGTAATTGGAACTAAAAAGATTTAACATGCTGTCTTTTAGTTTTACTTATGCAGGGAAAATTATTTACATCACTTGTCTCCAATTATGTAGGCTGACTTCTAAGGGCAGAGTAGTTTTTCAGAGCTGCCTCTAGGAAAAGAGAATAAACTAGAAGATAAATGTGGTCTGGAAACTATCTTGTAGAACCACACTGGCTAATACAAAAATTAAAAACTTAATACAAAAATTAAAACTTAAAATAACATAAATAAATATTTTATTTAATAACAAATAAATATTTTATGTTATTCAGAAAAACAAGTATTTTATATCAACACATTTATTAAGACCTAAAACCCTTGTTTCATACTCCATCGTCACCTTGAACTTGTAGGAATCTGAAGATTAAGAATGTCTTACAGAGCTGTAAAACAAACAGACTCCTTCAGGGTTGTTCTTCTACCTTTGAAGTCAGAAGCTGATTTTTCAAATCCTGGTGTGAAGAAATTAAACATAACCAGAAGCAGGATAGAACAATACTGTACAGATAAACAAAATCCCTCTGCTGTACCAATTTTGCTATGAGTGATTCAAAGGAGAAAGTTATAGAGCAGAAAATGGTTGCTATGAAATTGAAGATCACTCCAGCAAGAGAAAAATGCTATGGGTTTATAATCGTATTTAAAAAGATTTAACTTGAGGGGTGCCAGGGTGGCTCAGTGGGTTGAAGCCTCTGCCTTCAGCTCAGGTCATGAGCTCAGGGTCCTGGGATCAAGCCCCACATTGGGCTCTCTGCTCAGCAGGGAGCTTGCTTCCCCCTCTCTCTCGCTGCCTGCCTCTCTGCCTACTTGTGATCTCTCTCTCTCTTGTCAAATAAATAAATAAAATCTTAAAATGAAATCTTAAAAATAAATAAATAAATAAAAAGACAACTTGAATTTTTCCAGAATTTTTTAATTGATGTCATTAAAACCTTACATAATTTAGATTAATGATAGTGTGACTTTTTCCGTTGAGAAAAACCCAACATACTTGAATTATTAAGCATTTACTAATTGCTTGAGAAATTTAACTATTTAGTGATGATTAATTAAAATATGAGCTTTTTCACAGTTTTCATATATTTATACAATTACCATTTTCGTCCAATTGATGCAGCTACAGATATAGCAAGTGTGACTGGATCAACAAAGAAATGAGAGGAAACAAAGGTATTGGCACACTCAGAGAAGTGTTTTTTTGGTTGAGATCCTAAAGAGAAAATGTAAAAAAATTTTTTTTTAAATAAACAAAATGTGATTATATGGATTTTGTGAAAAGATAATCCTTCTCAAACAGTTAATGAGTAGTTCTAAAATACCAGCTTCTGGGTGCCTGGGTGGCTCAGTTGGTTGAGTGTCTGACTCTTGGTTTCCACTTAGGCCATGATCTCAGGGTCCTGGGATGGAACTGGACATGCTTGAGATTCTCTTGAGATTCTGCTTGAGATTCTTTCCCTCTTGAGATTGAAATTCTCTCCCTCTGCTCCTCCCTGCTCAAATGCATGTGCTTATTCCGGCACTCTCTCTCTCTCAAATGAATAAGTAAAATATTAAAAATATATATATTAGCTTTCTACAATGCACTTTTTTTGCTCTAGGTGTCCAATAAAACTGCAATTAAAATCTCACTAATAACTTTCCTATCTATTGTTATAATCACATATAATATTTCATATAAAGTTTCTTTACATAATTATTAAATAATTCCAAGACTTTCCTAAGGAATTTAGGATAAATTTGAAGCCACCACTATATTGTCTTTACCAGTTCCTGTGTATATGTGTCAGAGAGAGCTTTCCAGTCTAACTAAAGCTTACCGGATGGTAGCAAAAATATATAAGAAAGTGGAGGTTGAAATCCCAAGGCATTGACACCCAGGTAGAAATATTTGATGGTGAATGTGTAGAATGAACAAGGATGGATAATGACGAAAGCAATGTTGAAATGATGAAAGATTGGTGTGGGAAATGAGGAGACTATAGAAGGCTCTAATGAATGCTCTACTTTCATGCTCAGTTTCCTTTACTGGTTTATTTTAGTGTATGTCTGTCTACACTCTTGTTTAGATTGATTATATGCAAAGTCTTAAACCCCCTCAGTATTAAATATACTAGACCTGTAGTTCCAATAATGTCTCTAAGTTTTTATTGATAGGAAAATTAGGTAAACAAAGACAATGGATGCTGGTAGATGTGATGGCTCCCTCTAGACTTAGTGCTAACCAGAGCTGGGATGTAGAGTCATAAATCATATACTCACAGAACACACAGACCAGGGGACGAGGGGGGAACAATTTGACAAAAAGGGAATTTATCGTACTATTAACTATGCTGGTCTTTCCATTTGGGGATATGCTTAAATATTTCTATAATGTAGAGATAATTTTTTATAAAAGAGTATGGGAAGACTCTTAATTGAAAAAAGTATAAGACAAAGGAATAAAAATATTATTCAAGTTCTATGTCTCTACTTTCAATTTCATAGCCTTGTATCAAATAAATAACCCAAAAAAGATGAAAGGAAATTAATGTGTGGAGATAGTAAATTTTATTCTACATGTATCTGTTTCTAAGATAATACATCCAACTTGGAGTCACTGGGAATATGGAATTGGTTTTTGAGGAAGAGTGAAACAGGTAAGGAATTGGCTGCAGGTGGTCAAGAAGTCAGAGTTGAAGACAAAAGTTTGTGCTCTCTCGTACACTGAGCATATAGAGAAATGAACAGAAGACCTAGAATTGAGCCTTAATTGAGGCCTCATCATGCCTCTCTCTTATCTCTTTGCAAGTTTCCAAACCTACATTTTCTTCACGTTTCACTAAATCAGTCTAACCCGGGCATCAAGTGATGGATTTCGACATTCAATGAAGTAAGGCACTGAATGTAAACAGAACCAGAACATTAAAGAAGTGTACAGAAACACAAATAGAAGAGTTTTGAAGTTAAATTTTCACTGTTCTAACAACTACAGCTTATTTATCACTTAGTACTATGCTCGATATGAAGAGAAGGAGGCCTTGGATTTGATGCATTTGTATTTTCAATATTTAGTGTTCCATATAATATGTATACATATATATAAATTAACTACAAAAAAACATGGAAAACATGGGGAAAAACATGGAAAACATGGAAAAAAACACACTGAAAAAGACTTCTTCTTAGGGAATCTATAATTCATTTTGGAAGACTAAGCATATATGATTCTAAAATATGAAATGTACAGAAACAAGTAATTTTTTCTAAGAGTTTAATAAGAAATATAAGCATTCAGAGGGCATGATTTAAATGCATATCAAAATAATTGAGGGAGACTCTACAGAATAAAATGAGCATTAAAGAATATGTTCATAAAAAATTGTGTTATAAATGAACAAAGCATCAGAAACAAGGTTTCAGAGCTCATGATAAGCTTGTGATTTGCATTATGTCAAATACCTCCTGAAATACTGAGAGAAGGAAACAAGATCTATTCTACCCTAACGACTTCCCTGTCATTGTGCATGGATCTGACCTCTCCTCTCCTTTCAGCCTCCTTATGCTTCTCTTTCAAGTTTTTCTATTAGAACTTACCAAGGGTGCAGGTTTCCAGAATCCCTACTTTGCTGTTTCTATGTTTGGAAATGACATCTATGCTGTGTTTTTAAAGTGTTAAAGGGGCAGCTCACTGCTGGCTCAGTCTTTTGTGAATTTCCACTGCTATGACATTTGTACAGGCTCTTTCGCAGTCATTTTGTATCAGATAGCTCAGTCCGAGGTTTCATGGAATATTTCTGGAATTAAAAAGTGGTTTGTAAACAGTTTCTTAGTAGCACAACCAGCTAAGAAATACAAGGAAAGGGTCTATTTTAAATTACTTTTCTTTTAAGACTTGTCCTAAAAGTGATTACTGTCTCCACATAGTAACAAATGAGAAATGCTATAGACCTTAATATGGAAGCAAGGGAACCAGGGTGAGCGAGATTAGCCACAAAGGCTCTTAACTGGAAGCAGCAAATTGGCTTATTCTTCAACAGGTCTGTGATTGCTGCACACTGGAAGGGAGGCAGCAGAAATACTGAACATCTACCTATCAACATAGCCCTTTCCTTTGGTTTGGTATTAGAGCTCTGAAAAGGTACCAATAAATAGTAGAGGATATGATGGAATGCATTTAGATAAGATTCAACAGATAACATAAAAACAGTCTTCGTTTTCAGTGATTTTCTTTTCCTTTAAGATTTTATTTATTTGAGAGAGAGTGAGAGAGAGCAATCATGAACAAGGGGGAGGATAGAGGGCGAAGTAGACTCCCCACTGGGCAGGGAGCTCTATGCAGGACTCCATCCTTGGACCCCAGGATAAGGACCCTAGGATCATGACCGGAGCGGAAGGCAGACACTTAACAAACTGAGCTACCCAGCACCCATATTCAGCGATTTTCAAGTTTGAGGAATGTTATCTGAGATTCTTGAACAAGAATTGTCTTGTTCTGTTTTAATTCAATTCTGTTCAGAGTCCTCTCTCTGGAACTAATTGTGTACCCTCCTTTGGAGGGCTGGTAAAAGCAAAGAGGAGCTGGACATACGTGTTAGAGCTTCTCAGGTGGTTAGGATACAACCTCATCTTTCACTAAGAGTCAGTGCACAGTATCAAATTGTGGACTACTGAGTCCAGATAAAGACATCAGCCAATTTTTAATTTAATTTAATTTAATTTAATTTAATTTAATTTTATTATTTATTTATTTATTTAATGACAGAGAGACAACGAGAGAGGGAACACAAGTGGGGGGAATGGGAGAGGGAGAAGCTGGCTTCCCTCCAAGCAGGGAGCCCGATGAAGGGCTCGATCATAGAACCCTGGGATCATGAGCTGAGCCTAAGCCAGATGCTTAACAACTGAGCTACCCAGGCCCGCCTTTTCATTTATTTCTAAATCCTCCTATAGCTAAGTCAGGATGTTACATTGGGGAAAAAAAAAATACTCATCTCTCCTTAATGTTTGTTAAAATGACAGCAAAGGAATAAATAAAATAGAGCTATGATGTCTCTCTGTGACATAGAGATTAGCACATGAGAGATTTTCAATAAATCAATGGAATTAAGAGAGGAGAGATGAATGTTGACTGAAAATGAAAATGAAAGCCCACATGAAGACATAGCTTGAAAACACACGAATATGGGAAATCTGTTGAGAGAAGGGAGGGAGTCTTACCAATAAAGTCCTGGGGAAGTTCTGGATAAAGGAGAAGCAAATACCATGTATGGAAATAGTATGGCCCAAATCATAGAAATTAATGGGGGAAATGCAAATAGAATATTTATCTCCTTTTACTTCATTTCCCACTTTAACCTTCCAGAAGAAAAGAATAAATATCCCTCAGGAAAATGATTGGCTCTTTATTGGCTGATCTAACCTGCCACCAAAATGGAATTTCTATGATCTTCTTTTAATACGTCAGCTGGCAAGGGGCACCTAGGTGGCTCAGTGGGTTAAAGCCTCTGCCTTCAGCTCGGGTCATGATCTCAGGGTCCTGGGATCGAGCCCCACGTCAGGCTCTCTGCTTGGCGGGGAGCCTGCTTCACCTCCCCCTCTGCCTGCCTCTCTGGTTACTTGTGATCTCTCTCTCTCTCTCTGTCAAATAAATAAATAAAATCTTAAAAAAAAAAAGACATCAGCTGTCAAGCAAAAGGCATGATTATTTTAAAACATGAAAGAGAGGGGCACCTGGGTGGCTCAGTGGGTTAAAGCCTCTGCCTTCAGTTCAGGTCATGATCTTGGGGTCCTGGGATTGAGCCCTGCATTGGGCTCTCTGCTCAGCGGGGAGCCCGCTTCCCCCTCTCTCTCTGCCTGCCTTCTGCCTATTTGTGATCTCTCTGTCTCTCTGTAGAATAAATAAATAAAATATTTTAAAAAATAAATAAAACATGAAAAAGACACTGAAAAAGAATAAAGAGGGGTATTTTTACTTTAGTGTTATTAGAAGGGATTAAAGGGACAGAATATAACTAGGGGAAAAAAGCTTAAGTTCATCCTTGGAAAGACTGAAAAGAGATACTGTATCCATGAAACAAACAAAGACCATTTTGAATTCACTAAAACTAACAAGAACAGTAGGGTTGGAAGAGAAAGCCAAGAAAAACCCCAGTAACAAAAAGAAATGAGAAATAGGCAAGAAAAGAGCAAACCTATAAGGAGATTCCATACCAGATTTGAGAGATTTCCCAAACAAACAATCAGAAAGTAGAGCAGAGAAAAAATATCAAGCATTAATTTTCTTCTATTGGTGAGTAAGAATCTATGTCTCTGACCAAAAAGGCCTATTGATTGTTCAGAACAATTCCTGAGACGACAACAAAAAGAGGCAATACATAGACAATATATAATATTGTGAGATTCCCAACTTCTTAGGACCAAAAGATGACATAAAGTATCCAAACAGAAAGCCAAAGACCTGGAAACAGTAACAATTGTCAAATTGGTAGCAGCTATTTTATGAGTAAGAAACTAAAAGACAGTGGAGCAAAGATCTCTGAAAAAAATAACAATTTATCCACATTTCCATATTCCTTCAAATAATATCTCCAGTGAGAATAGAAAAAAGTTAATGGGTGAAGAATGAACATTTTATAAAGAAAATAGAAGTAATGAATACAGGAGAAAGAAGAACAAAATCTCCCTGGTTGATTTAATTCTAAGGTTCTGGAGAGAAGTGTTTCTTGGTAAAAATGAGGCATTGATAGGAAGAATATATGGTTAGACACTCTAAAAATCTTGGGGATAAATTAAAGTCTTTGTGTGTGGTATTAAAAGCAGAGATATAACTTATACTTGATGTCATCAGCATTCTCCCTGAGTGGTGTAGGAGTTGTGACATTAAACCCAAAGTGTAACAAGTAAAATCCTTGCTCACCCTCTGCTCAGTTCTGAAGAATATTCAGAGTCATAGGGAAAGGAGGTGTTTTCTGTTGATATGAATTCTTCAGAATCATTTTATGGACACTGTCTAGTAGACTTAACTGGCTTTAGTACAGAGTATAAGCCTTACCAAAGTTAATGAGTTAGAAATAAGAGTACAGCCAGCAGACTATAACAGCTATAATTAGTGGAAGGTTGTAAGGGGGACACATGGAAACACAAATGTCTCCGTTTTAGAAAAGGAGAATTCAAGAGGTACTACCTGCTCTAGAGGGAACACAATTGGAGCTGAAATCTTGAGGGGGTGGAAATAGCACACTTGGGTACAGCAATATAAGCAGAGAGAAGGGTTATATACAGATGAGCAATTGGAGCACAGGGAGTGAGGGAAGTGGCAAACACCTACAATTTTTTGAGAGCTTTTTTCTGGGTCCAATCTTTTAGAAAGTTTTCCTGGTTAAGATGCAGAGCAATGGTGTGCATAAAACATCAATCACTGTTTTACAGAAAAATAACCAAGGTTCAAGGAGATTAAGTAACCTGCCAAGTTTATGCAGCTGTAAAGAGATATGACCTGGTTTTGAATGCATTTCTACTGCTTCCAAAGCTCTTTCTCAATGCACTGTACCAAACTCCTTTCTCCATAGGTCACTTCTTTAGTTAAAAAGTGCTGGGGCATAAATCTAGACCTTCCAAAACTGGTTGACTTGCTGTTTCATAGTTCACACTCTGAACCAAGTACTGTTGCGTTTTGTGAGAATAAAGGAAGAAAAGAATGATCAAGGAATGGGAAAAAAAAAATCCATGCTCCATGCTTTTTATCAAGACTTGAGTATAGCCTGAAGAAATACCACTGCTGTTACAGTGATAGGAAATCATGCAAGCCAAATCCAACTATTAACTATAGTAAAACCTTGACTTACTTAATGAATTTTCCAAGCTTTAGGACAATGGAGCTATCAGATTAGTCCAGAGAAAGAATTGAGACAGTATTTCCTTTAAAAAATGTATTGGTATTAATATAACCTTGTGAGATAAAAATTATACCTTTGTGTTTATTCAGAAAACTATGAAAAAATATGTATTTTGAAAAAAAAAACATGTATTTTGTATTGACCTCTGTGATTTCATCTATTTTCTCTTATTTGCGAAAACATATGGAAATGAATTTTGTTAGTAGTTCCTGATCTTATTGTTTTTAAGTGATCTTTTAGAAGTAAATGTTTAAAAACACAATTATTTCCATATTACAATATCAAGAAATGACTTAAAAATGCAATTTTTCATCCTGCGATACCTGGTATTAACATAAGTTGTGTCTAAACTCTATGTAAGACTTCCATTAACATTTAAATGTCAGAGTTTTCATTTTATTTCAACAATGGAAAATAGGACATCCATTTTTTTTTTTAAGTACCATTCAAAGGAGTCCATATGTTGGTTTGACTGTAGCTGTTGTGCTTCAGGTACTTTTAAATCTCTATATAAATCAGTTCCGGAATGCAGTTTGCTTTGCTAATAGTTCTCTGTCAGTTGCAGGTGGCAGATACACAGTTTTGTAGAACTTTTTGTAGCATATCCCTATTCGGATTAAGAGTTTATAGGAGAGAGGGAGAAAAAGCATAAGAGACTCTTAACTCTAGGAAACAAACTGAGGGTTGCGGAAGGGGAGGTGGGTGGGGGATAGGGTAACTGGCTGATGGGCATTAAGGAGGGAAGGTGATATGATGAGCAATGAGTGTTATATGCAACTGATAAATTACTGAACACTACATCTGAAACTAACGACGTACTATATGTTGGTTAATTGAACTTAAAATAATCTTTAAAAAGAGTTTATGGGGATAAAGCGCCAAAATACAGTTTGTTTTATCATGCTAAATCATTGCAAAATAATATCTATGATGGTCATTTTAAATTTTGTCATCTATTTTGCTTTTGAATATATAATAAAAATCAGTAAAATGAGTGACTATTTTTATCACCTAATGTTTAACCTACAAAACTTCAATTTTATGTATGTTTTAAATATTAAGAGACATAGATTTTATATTAAAGCTATGTGGAGATTTTCTTTCAAGCTGAAGTTTTATTTAAAATGTAAAAAAAAAAAAATTCTTGAAAATGCTGGTAAATAAAGCAAAAAGATATAGTGCCCTCTTCCTCCTGGTCACCACCTACCCATGTATGGGGCAGTAGACAGTACTTAAGGTGCTGGCAGAATTTCACAGTAGTTTCATATTAGATTATCTATGCCTAGATGATGGTCAGATTCTCAGTGTGTGATCTCAGTTTGTTGCAGGCCTGTGAGGTTGAACACTCTTTGGCTTGATGCCCAGCCTTTCATCCCGGTCCCTGGCCATAACCGTAGCCTTAGCGCGATACTTCTTTCCATGTCAGGATTTGCGGTAGATCCCTTCTTCATCATGAATCACCACTGTTGTGGTATCTAAATTTTCCCTGCAAACCATGCACAAAAAGCAGCCACAACGGAAGCTTCTCCCATCACACTGCATGTCTTCAGGGTGGTACATGGTCCTCCCACAGGCCATGCACTTGTTTCCACCTCCCCAGACTGGCATTTCCAGCGGGAGGCGGGACCACTCACCCCCCGCAGAGGTAGCAAGGTCAGACGGGGGTGGGGGGGTGGGAGTGGGGGGAGTGGGGGGGTGGGGGTGAGGGAGTGGGGGGGTGGGGGTGAGGGGGTGGGGGGTGGGGGGGGCAGGGTGCTGGATATTCCTGAACCTACACAGAGATTTTTGGTGTTACATAAATTAGACTGGATTTGAAGTGGACACTATGAATTTATTCTTATTACATGTTATCCAATTCTGAGCCTCAATTTGAATAAGAAGTTTTGAAACAGAAACTATTACTGTGGGAAAATCAAAATGTCATTGAAGAGATTCAAAATATCATCTCCGGTTTAGCTTGTGGTTAGAGGAGTGAACAGAGAACTGTGGGAATAGCTCCTCAATAAAATATTTTTGAAAGGAGTGGAGGAATTTTGTGAGGATAGAGTTGATGAATCAAGGGTCCTGTTTGGGACACTTGAATTTGAAATGGTTTATCAGATCACATCATGACAAAGTCTGTGTATTTCAGCCAAGGTGCTAAGGAGGAGGTCAAGAAACCAGCTTTCCCCTGCATCTCAATGTGGTGGTAGGAAGGAACTGTGGAAGGCAATTAAGCACAAATTAGGGGGAAAGCCTTCTTTTAAAGCAATTTAGGCAGAAGAGGAAGTTCCAAGGTGAATATTCTGGATCCTATATGTGTTCAGCTACATGATACTTTTTATTACCAACATGAAGCACGCACATTTAAAAGATGACAAAAAGATTATTTCAACTAAATAATGCAAAAATAGATTAATCACTACGTCATACAGGTACAAGTGATTAATCATTAAAAACAAAAAAAGACAAACTCCATTTCACCCAGAAACTACATTAAGCAACAACAACAAAAGGCAGAAATTATAAAACTGAAGCTTAATAAGTTAGCTATATATAAATATAAAACCTCTGTATAATGAAATATACCATAAGAAGTGGTAAACAAGCAACAAATTCTTAAAAATAATTGCTTTATAAGGGCACCTGGGCAGTTCAGTTAATTAACTCTCTTGCCTTTGGCTCAGATCATGATCCCAGAAGATTCCGGGTTCTGGGATAGAGCCCAGCATGCGGGTCCCTGCTGAGGAGGAAGCCTGCTTCTCCTTCTCCCTGCTTGTGCTCTCTCTGTCAAATAAATAAAATTAAAAAAAAAATTACTGCATATATAAGATAGAAAAAGTTAACAAATAAGACATTTAAATACTCCTTATTAATCAATAAATAATAGACAAACTTTCTAGTGAAAAACTGAGCTATGGTTAGGCCAGACAATACACAAAAGAAAAACTTAAGAGTACATCCAATTTTTAAAAAATCTAATTGGTGGCCCAAGAACTACAAATAAGTAACAATGAGATAAAACAACAAATCAAATGTTTCATGTGTTTAGAAAATACTCCCTTCAACTAGGGGTTCAAGTTTAAATTGATAAAAACTTTCTGCTGGGTAGTTAGTCAAAAGAAGTTTATACTGCATTGAACCAGCGCATTGGAGATGTTTTAGAAAGACTTGGCCGCCAGTTTAATAATCACAATGTTGAATACAGTGACAGAAATTAGAAAGCAGTTAATGTCCAACAGAAAGTGATTGATTAAATAATCTATTAAGTGGAATATTAATAAGTCATTAAAATAGCATTACAGGTGTAATAGACATCTGTTGTAGCTGTTGGAATCACATCAATTTGACCTTTTTTCTGGGTACTTATACTAATTAGCTTTTGTGAACTACCACCCCCATTCCCTGCCACACAGAATGGACAGAGTCCTGATAAGAAAGGTCCAGATGCCCTACACTCTCCTGGATCTTTTTTTTTTTTTTTTTAAGATTTTTTTTATTTATTTGACAGAGAGAAAGAGATCACAGAGAGAAAGAGATCACAAGATCACAAGAGATCACAAGAAATTTTTTATTTATTTGCAGAGAGGCAGGCAGAGAGAGAGGGGGAAGCAGGCTCCCTGCTGAGCAGAGAGCCCGACACGGGGCTCCATCCCAGGAGCCTGAGATCGTGACCTGAGCGGAAGGCAGATGCTTTAACCTACTGAGCCACCCAGGTGCCTCTGCTCTCCTGGATCGTGAGTGGAGTGACACAGGCACCCAACACTTAGAGCTGACTAATCCTGACAGAGGCACCTAGGATTGTCTGTCACTTGGTCTCTGTTAGTTATCTGTCCTAAATGCGACATTTTTTTTTTTAGCTTTCTGTAAGTTCTACAAACACATACTTGAGATCGTTGCTTGCTTAATATATCATACTTGGTTGCTATTGCTTGCTATCAGAGAACTTGAAATAAATTAGATATATTTAATGAGGAAATATGGTCCACAAATATTGGTGATTATAGAAAGAACCACAACACAACATATCCATGTGATTATATTTTTAATTTTTTTCTTTTCAGTATATTTGCTCTCCAAATAAACAAGTGTATTTTAATATTTAACTAATAAATTATAATTAATATATTTAGCTAATAAAATATAAATCATAAAAATATATGCTTAGTACACTTAGTTTAAAACATATTACATATTGGACATTATAGGTCCAATAATTGTATTTGAACCTACAATTATCTCAATAAAAGTTTCTATTAAAATGCCTTATAAGTATGGGGCACCTGGGTGACTCAGTCATTAAACATCTGCCTTCAGCTCAGGTCATGATATCAGGGTCATAGGATCAAGCCCCACATCGGGCTCCCTGTTCAGCAAGGATCCTGCTTCTCCTTCTCCCATTCCCCCTGCTTGTGTTCTCTCTCTCGCCATGTCTCTGTCAAATAAATAAATGAAATCTTAAAAAAAAAATGCCTTATAAGTATATAAAAGATGTCCAAATTCATTTATAAATAGATAGTGCAAATTAAAACATGAGGTAACCATATTATACATAATAGATTGGCAAAATAATAAAGTTTGAAACCTAGAGTTTGTAAGGGTGTGTTATTTCATAGTATGTGTGTAGCAGTTTAATAGACAGGTCCTCTGCTCTGGATTTCACAAGGCTACAATCAAGGTGTCAGTAAAGCTGAGTTCCCTTCTGGAGTTTGGGATCCTTTTCTAAGCTCATGTGATTATTAGTAGAATTCATCTCCTTGCTATTGTATGAGTACAGTATTGCTTTTCTTGCTGGCTATCGGGAGCTGCTCTGATCTCCCAGAGACCATCTAAAGTTTTCTGTCATGTGATCTTTCTCAAGTCCCTCTTATCATGGCAATTTATTTCTTAAAGGCCAGCAGATTCTCTGGCTTTATTCTGCCAAGATGGGGTCTTATATAACATAACATAGTCATAGGAGTGACTATCTCATCATTTTGTTATATTCTATTGGCACAATCAAGTCAGAGTTTCCATCACACTCCAGGTGAATGGATTTTTCAAGGGGGTAGGTAACACACAGAGGGTCATTTTTTGTATGTCCACCATGAGTTACTTTATAATTCCTTGTCTCAACATCACACTAGCCCTGCTTTTAAAATAACCATATTGGAGGATGGGGTTAACAAAGTCCAATTTGTTCATATTAGATTCAGTTTTGCAATTTGACCACGCTGATCACAATGAACAAATTAAATATTTTCAGGTCATTTGAACATGTCATTGTGGAAACATGCATGGAGAATCCAACTTAATATAAAGTACTAAATTTAGAGAGTGTTCAAAAGTGTGAACTATCTTGATCTGAGGATATTAACTTTGCATGATCCTTTCTAAGGTAAGGAAAAAAAAACCCTCTTGAACCGTTCAGAAAATCTTTGAGTGTATAATGAATAAATGTCCTTCAAAAAAAGAAATTTTGAGTTATTTTTGGAAGTAGTTTGAAAAAAGAAAAAATTCAATCAATCTTACTTGAGGCTAGAGAGAGATTTTGGTTAAAATAATACAGGATATTCATATCCATTCTATATTTATATTTCCCTGAGCTAAAAATCAATTTAGCCAAAAGGATCATGTTTATTTATACATGAAGAAGGATATGACATAAAGACAAATATAATTCCTAACCACATGTTTCACTTTTTCAGAGTAAGCGTAGAATATACAAATGGAACATAAATTTGAAAAAAGTTAATATTTAATAAGAAGTAAAACAATTTTTGAAACAGATAATCTTCCTTAAAGACTTGTATAAAATAGAAAACTTAATGATTACTGAGTTCTAGCTGAGAATGTGATAAAGCAAAGATAGGATACGGTATACTCAAAGAAAGATGAACGTTTATATATTAATTTCAGTGCCTATAATTCCTCTAATCTAAGTTTTATTTAGTGGCTTTAGCAAAAATAACTGGACTTCCTAATTTTTTTTACTTAACTATTGTCATTTTTAAATGGAAAAATTCTAACAGTACATCCTTGCAGAGCTTAGTTTTATATTTATATTTTATTTAGATTATACAACTTAAAGTCAGAAATTTGACATACTAATTATTTTAATTTATTACTTTTCCTTGGGATTTTATTTTAGTATGTAAACATGTAAACTTATAAATCAATATATTTGTCATTTTTATGCTAAGGATGCATTTATCAAGTATTATTTGATATGTAAATATCAAATAATTTTGCCTTAAATTAAGTGTGTGTGTGTGTATTTTTTCTCTTGAAAAATCTGCAGTAAAGCTAAGCTTACTTAGCTAAGTAATATTTTTGTCTATTTGAATTTAGATTAGCAAAAAAAATTAATATAAAATGTGAATAATGAGGGTCACCTGGGTGGCTCAGTCCTTAAGCATCTGCCTTCAGCTCAGGTCATGATCCCAGGATCTTGGGATCAAGTCCCACATTGACTCCTACTCAGCAGGAAGCCTGCTTCTCCATCTCCCACTCCCCCTGCATGTGTTCCCTCTCTTGCTGTCTCTCTCTTTGTCAAATAAATAATTAAAATCTTAAAAAAAAACATTAAAAAATGTGAAGAATGATACTATTGAGGGGAGTACTTATAGTATGCATGGCTGCAAATAGCTGCTCTTATAATATTATGTTGCCCATTATAGGAAACAATTTTTTGAGGACAAATTGTTTGAATACAAATGAATAAGTCTTCATATTTAAGATTAACTATAATAAGAGTGAGTCACCAAGAATTGAAAAAGATAATACATTTATATGGTATTGTACAGATATTCCATACATATGTATGCTAAGACTGAATATTGATTTTCTTTCAAATTGTGTAAAAACAGTTCACAAATGTATGAACCAGGATTCACTGTAATGTAAAAAAATATTGTTTCTTCACATAATTTTATGATTGAGATATTCTATGTGGAAATGTCCAACATGGTATAATTATAACATAGTAAAGTTTCTGTAACACTTTCAACGTATAATGGCTGATAAAAAGTGTGTGAATGACAATACTAAGCTCCCTGAAAGGACACCAAGTATATCTGGTGCAAGTTTTAGTTCAGCTTCAGGCAGCTACACAAAAATGATGGAAGAACCAGAAGTTCAACATGCAAAGGACCATTTTCTAGGAAGAGGGGCTAAGAATTCTTGAAGTGGTTTTGAAAGAAACTGCACAGGAAATGCAGGGAGTTTAAAAGGTACAATTCCAAAAGCATCTCTTATATACTCCATAGGGCTGCAGCTTCATTTAGGAAAACTTTGGGTTGACCAAATGTCTCTGTTGAACAACACTAAGGTCTATCTCAGGACAAAGTTGTGCTCAAACCAGGAAAATCCATGGCCAGGGCAGGACTAGTAAGGGTCACCCTAGTTTTGGTTCTGACTGTACAAACTATCTTGGAATTTTTGCAAGAAAAATATATGCCTAAGCCCCTACAACAGATTCTATTTAAATTGATCTGGGATGGGTCTCAGGTATTGTTTTGTTTATTATTTTTCTACTGCTGCTATAATAGATGTCCACAAATTAGTGATTTAAAACAATACAAATCTATTGCTTCCCAGTTCTATAGGTCAGATGGGCAAGTATAGCATGACTTGGCTGGTCCCTTTCATTAGAATTTCAAAAGACCAAAAGCAAGGTGTCAGCAGACAGGTGCTCATATCTGTAAGCTGTGGGGATGAATTCCTTGCTCATTCAGATTGTTGGCAGAATTCAATTCCCTGCATTGGTAGGACTGTGTTCCTTATGTCCTTGCCGGCTATAAACTGTGAACTTTATTACAAGATCCTAGAGTCCTCTCATGTTCCCTGGCTCCTGACCCACTGAACTCCATCCCTGGACTGAGTCCTTTCCATCTCTGAGCAGCCCTTCGCCTCATCTCTCTTGCCTGTTCTTCCAATCCATTTGACTCTTGTCCTTCCTCTTCTAATCAGAAGTGCCGTGTGATTACATTGAACCTGCATGGCTAATTCAAGACCATCTCCTTATTTTAAGGTAAGATAATATCTTAAGGTAAGATAATAATGACTTTTCCCTGTCATATCCTTTCATAGCAGTACCTAGATTGGTATTTGATGGAATAGCCAGGGGATGGAAATTTTGTAGGGATATCTTTAGAATTCTGCCAGCCCTATTTTGTTTTAGGTTCTCTGAGTAATTCTATAGTGCAGTCAGAGTTGAAAAATATTTGTAGGGATGCATCCTTCCTACCCTTCTTTCTGGTCTCAAACACTTCCATCCTTTATAAGAGCCAAGTAGACCCACCATGGAGAGAAATTTAAAAATCTCTCCGGGACTTCTGGTTTCAGCCCTGACATATAAAGAGCTTAGAAGCTGTATTACATTCTTATTGCTGCTGTAACAAGTTTTTACAAACATAGTGCCTTCCAATAGCACAAATTTATTATCTTACATTTCTGGAGGTCAGACACCAAAATCAGTCTCACTGAGCTAAAGGCAAGGTGCATGACCTATCTATTTTGTCCACAATTTTTTTCCCCAGATAAATAAGGCTGTAAATCAATAAACAACTTTATTTTTATTCAGGAAATTTTTACAAGCTATTTTTTTTTCCAAGCAAAGAGTTAGCTTACTTGGGCAAGGAAATCTCTCCTTGGATGATAGGTTGTAACCTGGTCACACACCTTGCTTTGTTAAACACCAGTTTACTTTCAAGACCCTCGATTCACTGTTTCCATTAGTCTTAAATTATTATGTCACAATCTTTGCCCAAACCCAATTAATTTTCCTCTTTGAAGAAGGGAAATAATCTAAAGTAATCTGAAATATTTGCTTTATCTCAGACCCCACAAACCTGTAAATGTCCTCCTTTGACAATTCCCTGCTGAGACACTGCAGAGACTCTTAAGACTCTCTTACTGTAGTAGGACTGGCAAACTTTACTTGATGAACAGATTATTCTGTTGCTTTTTTGATGGTATCAGCAGTCAACACTTGTTGCATGGCTTGACAACCTGCTGCACCCATTTTATACACTGCAAATGTAGAAATGTTTTATTTTACCACTTAATGAAGAAATGGAGTCTCCGAGAAGGTACGTGATTTGTACCATAGCACAGCAGTCAGAGACATAGAGTCAGGTTCTAGTCCCTCATTTGACTCAAAGTTCCCCAATGTGTCTAGTCACTTCAATGGTCTTCTACTTTTTCCTCTGTATACTTAAGCGTCTTGAGAAACCCACCCACTTCTATGCAATAAAATAACTCATCTTTATCTCTCATTTTCACCTCCATCCTGTACTACATTTTCAACCGCCAGCGGGACTTTTCCACTTGAATGCATTTCCATCATCTGACACTATTTAACTGACATCATTTAAACTAAAGTCTTCTACACCAAAAATGTAATTCTCCAGACTTCATTATTATACAGGAATTTGACGGTGGTTTTAAAAATCTTAAGCATACATTTCTTGTCTCCCCATTAACATTGTAAATGTCCTGAGGAAAAGGATAGAGTATGATACTTCTCAATACTGTCCTCTCTGCTGAGCACAGTGCAGTGTGTGAGGCATTCAGTGAAAGGGAGCGCAAAGGAGAGTATCTAAATTGAACAGTGAAAAATGATTGAGCTATAAGTCATTTTAATTACCACATTAAATTAAGTTCAGTGTGACATTTAAAATTACAATTCAATTTGATTCAATGGTCATGAGCTGGCATCACCAGGGGTGCCCCCCAAAAAAAAGAAAAAAACAGGGGTGCATATAAAAAATAATTACTATACCCTCACCCCCAGGCAAGCTGCTCTCAGGTTTTGGTCCCACACAATGAGTTCTTGAGGTGATTCAAGGGAGGAGTGGAAAAAAAGGAAACAGAAAGGTAGAAGCTTCTCTTTATTATTTTTGCTTTCTCTCAGCTGAGATTTTCTACCGAAGAGGGACATTTCAATTTTCAAGGACATTTGGAAATAAAGCACGTTTTAAAGAGGGAAGAGAGAGTGGAATACTAGAAGGACTGGAAGGATTAAGACCAGCAGTGCGATCACAGGAAGGAGCCGCGAAAATTGCTGAAAATCACCTTGGTTGATTCCTACACGGATGATGTAAGCAAAGGCAGTTCTCCTACTCTTCTCCTACTCCTACTCTCCTTCTCCTACTCTAAGCTTGCAAATCCTCTCTAAGGATGATCAACAACAAATACAACAAAAATCATGTACAAAGGAATGCAACACTTTCAGACACCAGGGTTCTTTATCTAAGTCCCAGCATTAGTGGTGAAGGGAAATCAGGAAATAAAATGTAAAGATTTTTTTCTCTGTGGAAGAATCTGAGAGAAGCTTGAGACATCATCTATTAGGTCAGGGATAAGTCTCATGATTCAGCACTCATTTTTATTCAGTTTTATTCCACAAAATCTTAGGAAAAGTCATGTGCTGGATACTCTTATTAATATTATGGGCATACAAAGGAAGTGAATACATATGTCCTCAGGGAGATGCATTTGTTTGTAGATATAAGCCTCTAGTGCTATATGGGAATTCTACATTTCTCTGTTCTATTCTCTGATCCACGTTCCTTGATGATTTCATACTTTGTTCTGTCTTCTCAAACTTTCCAAAACTCCTCGACCATCCTTACTCGCAGATGATCTTGCTTCCTATTTCACTGAGAGAATACGAGCAAACTGAAGAGACCCTCTGCATGTTCTGACACCAACTTCACCCACCTGCTCACAGGGTGAGTACACCAGTTTTAAATGCCACCTGATCACTGAGAACTTCCAAATACTTAACCCTGTCCCTAAATTTTCCCCTGAACTCCAGACTAATATACCTGGGAGCGTACTCGCAATACCCACTTGGATGTCTAAAGAGGCATCCAAATTTTGGTGCGTCCTAAAAAAGGAGGGGATAGTTTTATCCTTCCAATTCCTATGTTCCAAATCTGGCATTTATCCATGGCCTCCCTTTTCATCTGATGTTACCTATCTTTTTTATTTATTTGACAGAGAGAAAGAGAGAGAAAGAGCACAGGCAGGGAGAGTGGGAGAGGGAGAAGAAGGCTCCTTGCTGAGCAGGGAGCCCGACAAGGAGCTCATTCGCAGGACCCTGGGATCACACCCTGAGTGGGAGGCAGACGCTTAACAGACAGAGCCACCCAGGTGCCCCTGATGTCACCTATCTTGCTCATCAGTAAATCCTATCTAATCTACCTTTGAAACACACCAGAATCATCAGGTCTCACTGTTCATGATACAACCCAGGTCGACCACATCATTGTCCCATGTGGATTATTGCTTAGATCCTAACTGGTCTCGTTTCTGGGTCTCTCTGTGTCACTGTATTTCTGTGATAACACAAAGGAGTCCAAGAATTACAATGCAAACAGACTTCTTATTTGCTTGGAAAGTAAATTTGTCTGTTGAGAAGCTTCTCTGTATTTTCTTCAGGAGTTGGCTGCACTGATGTGTTCATCTTACACATTGGGCATGAGAGTCTTGAGCCCCACTTGTAGTCTTACTCTGGATCTCCCCATGTCAGGTGCAAGCCTGGCCTCTCCCCTCTGACTCTTTCCCTTCCCTGCTCTGCTCTGCTTTGCTGGCCCTTCTGCTTTTTTCTCAAATATGCCGACTTTGTTCCTACTGCAGGATCTTTTCACTTGGGTATCTCTCTGCTTGGACTAACCTGGGCACACACTGTATTGAGACCTCCCGCAGGCTCAGTTTTTACCTGATTCAAAAGGCCTTCTCTCACATGCACATGCATATCCATTCCTGTATTCCCTTTGCTCTTATGCTATTTTATTTTTATTCTCTACAAAAATACCACCAGCTAACTTTTAGAGATGCAGCATGTGTTTATTGTCTGTCTCATCCCACTTGAATGTGAGTTCTGTGAGAGCAGAGACTTGACCTAACTGATAATATTCAGCACTTGGAATTTGTGCCTGCCATTGAGTGGAGCTGAGATAGCTACATTTTGAATAAATGAAGACTATTTCACAGTTGGTTGTTTCCTCTCTCTCTATCTAGAATTTCTATTTTCTCTTTAATGTAAATATGCTTCACCCCTCCACAGACCACCAAATATGGCCGATGTTTCCGGAGTTAAGAAGATGACTAATAAATGTTTGTGAGTAATAAAATAAGTGAAATTTCATGATAGGATGAGGTGCTCTAATGTTTTACATTGAAGACCTCCAATTTGATACTGTGACTTGTTGTCTGAGAAGCATGTGCAAATAACACAAACACACCCAAACTCCAGAATATCGTAAATTCATCTTAATCTGATGAATCTCAAATTCATTTACGTGGCTTTTAAGTATGAGTGACCTATGTCTGCCACCTCACATGTTTCATTTTAATAGTCCATAATCCTGGGACCTATACCCTTTTATTTATTTTATTTTTTTCTATTTTATTGAGACTTTATTTAAGTTCAAGTTAGTTAACATATAGGATATTATTAGTTTCAGAGGTGGAATTTAATGATTCACCAGTTGCATATAATACTTAGTGCTTATTACTTCAAGTGCCCCCCTTAATGCCCATCACCAAATTACCCCATCCCCCTACCAATCTCCCCTCCAACAACCTTTAGTTTGTTCCCTATAGTTAAGATTCTTTTATGGTTTGCTTTCCTCTCTGTTTTTATCTTACATCATTGTTCCTTCCTTATGTTGATCTGTTTTGTTTATTAAATTCCACATGTAAGTGAAATCAAAAGGTATTTGTCTTTCTCTTACTGACTTATTTTGCTTAGCATAATACACTCCAGTTCCATCCACATCGTTGCAAATGGCAAGAATTCATTCTTTTTGATGGCTAAGTAATATTCCATTGTATGTATATACCACATCTTCTTTATCCATTCATCAGTTGATGATGCAGACTCTTTTAGCTCCAGCATGTGAACACGAGCACCCTGTAAAGAACCCTACATCACAGTCCTATACGTGTCTGTGCTAATGTGACACTCATTCTGTCTCCTCTTCTCCCTTGTATAACAGATGTGACTTTAAAAAAAAAAAATTTTAGAATGGCCAAAATCAACAAGACAGTAAACAACAAATGCTGGAGAGGATGTGGAGAAAGGGGAACCCTCCTCCACTGTTGGTGGGAATGCAAGTTGGTGCAGCCACTTTGGAAAACAGTGTGGATATTCCTCAAGAAATTAAATATACAGCTACCCTACGACCCTGCAATTGCACTACTAGGTATTTACCCCAAAGAAGCAGATGCAGTACAAAGAAGGGCCACATGTACCCCAATGTTCATAGCAGCAACGGTCACAATTGCCAAACTGTGGAAAGAACCAAAATGCCCTTCAACAGATGAATGGATAAAGAAGATGTGATACATCTAAACAATGGAATATTATACC
>CM052799.1:176529535-176558166 GCA_028533885.1 Nasua narica
GAAATCAGAGGGGGCAATGAACCATGAGAGACTGTGGACTCTGAGCAACAAACTGAGGGTTTTGGAGGGGAGAGGGTGGGGGGTTGGGCGAACCTGGTGGTGGGTATTGAGGAGGGCACGTATTGCATGAAGCACTGGGTGTGTTGCATGAACAATCAATCTTGTAACACTGAAAAAATAAAATAAACATATTTGGGAAAAAAATAAAAATAAATGTCCAAGAAAAAAAAATAAATTTATATTTAATGCATGCTCTTGATTTTCAGCCATTTTAAATGTATCTTTACATTTAAAATTATCTTTTGTTTTATGTCACTATTGGAATGAAATCTATTTTATTTTATTTTTTTTTTTTAAAGATTTTATTTATTTTTTTAACAGAGAGAGAACACAAGCAGGCAGAGAGGTAGGCAGAGGCAGAGAGAGGCAGAGAGAGGAGCAGGCTCCCTGCCAATCTAGGAGCCTGATGCAGGACTCGATCCCAGGATGCCGGGATCATGACCTGAGTTGAAGGCAGCCGCTCAACCAACTGAGCCGCCCAGGCATCCCATATTTTACAGTATGATTTATAAGTGTAAATCACTTCTCGAAAGACAGCATGTGTGATGAGATAGTATTTGGAGGTATTAACTAGTATTGTGTTATATATATTGTTCCCTTTCCCCCAATCCTCATTCATTCAACAACATTGTTAGTTTCCTTGTGAATATAAAATAGAGAATTTGTCCTCATATGTGCTATACATGTTTGAAAATTAAGGTTCTACTGTATAATAGGGAACAAATGTTTCTATAATATTATAATAGTATTGCCATTTGCAGCTTCGCAAATTTGATTAACTTTTGGCATTTCTATAGTTACAGAAAACTACTTTATTCTTAGGAATGTAACAGAGTAAGATTAATTTTAATTTTCCCAATGAATGCCTGATGTTCATTCCTCAGTGATGTGAATAGTGAACATATTTTCCAAGGTCCGGGGGGTTGATATGTTATTGACATACATACAGATTTTAATATATTTATCTTGTTTCATTTATGTTGGCAGTTCCTCAAATAGCAAGATATATACTTTTTAAGATACCAGATTTTTCTTCCTATTCTTATACTTAATAAGAACTAAATCAGGTAATCTAGACTGCGACTTAATTGCACTGCTGAACTAAAGATCAATTTGGTCATCCATCTAATCTTGCAGAATGCTGAATTACTCCCATTTAGGTTTAATAAACTCTTCGTGTGTGTGCGTGTGTGTGAATCTAAACTCAATATATTTAATATAATTTTTAGATTAAAAAGGTCATTTTGATAAAACTACTTTGTTATAATAAATATTTTCTTCTCTGGGCTGCCATGTGGAATACAAATTAAGCTTCTTTGTAAATCTGATATCTATAATATCTATAGGTTAATATTTTTAGCATGAGTGTTACATATGAAACATAGTATAATACCCTCTGTTAGTAGAGCACAGACTGAATTTTGCCCCAGAAGTTGATGGTTGTCTTGAAATCATTCATATTTTTTTGGCCTAGACACCAAGAAGCAACAAACACTTTATTCTTAAAATGTATGGTTCACATTAGTGTTGCAGTGGAGGACAGGAGAGAGTGATGCTAATTGACCTATATGAGAATTGGACTCAAGAACTTAGTTGCAGTAAGTACCAAGTGTCACTTACTTAATTAACCAGCTCTTCTCTTGACATTATGCAAAATCTGCATGCATTGCACATCACAACTCAAATGTTGCCTTATTCACCTTTGGCCTTTTGCAGGAACATGTCCTCAAAAGGAATTTTAGGCTGCTTTTATAATATGTACAATATAAATAAATGTAAAATTAGAAAAGTCTGTATACAAAATACTTTAATGGCCCTAAGTATATTTTCTAAGGGTGACTTATATGGTGGGAGTCCCAGAAGAAGTTCAATTTGTAGAATCTGTGATTTCACACATGTCTGCATAGGTTTTGGTTCATTAAAATCATCCATGTGATTGAGAGGATGATGATACTCATGGGATACATGTGACCAGACTTGTTGAGACTGTCAACTCTTAAGGCCTAGACTCTCAGAAAGATATGGACACTAAGGACCTTCTTTAATACTCTGGGCAGTATATTGAATTTGGAAGGAATCCCTTCTCATCTTCCATCCCAATTCCAGGAGAAAGTACTAGAATGAGTATGAGGATAGAGGAAGCTTATGAAGTCGGATAGAGGATTTTGAGTGCAACATTGAGGAATATTGCTTGAATGATCTTTCAATCCAGCCCTACCAAGATAATTCTTAATAAGTTCTTCAGGAGGGTGAGTATGTAATGAACTAAACATGTAAATGAAATAAAATAATTGCAATCTTAGTGGGTAATGTAAAAAATGACAAGGACAATGTTCTCTGGATTGTATATAATTATTTTCATAAATAACTATTATCTTCATTGCTGACTCATTTTTACAGAAATAGTGCCATAATTCTAGTTACTCTTTCACATTAACTATCACAGAATGTAGGCAAATGAAAAACCCCTTTTAATTATAAATGTGAATTTAGGAATGTAATGCATTTAATGTAACACTATTTTTTTAAGATTTTATTTATTTATTTGATAGAAAGATCACAGGTAGGCAGAGAGGCAGGCAGAGAGAGAGGGGGAAGCGGGCTCTCTGCTGAGCAGAGAGCCCGATGTAGGGCTCGATCCCAGGACCCTGAGATCACGACCTGAGCCGAAAGCAGAGGCTTTAACCCACTAAGCCACCCAGGCACCCTTGTAACACTCTTTAATAACATATTAATTATAAGATATTCTTTAGTGTTTTTCATGCATAATTATATAAATGGTTACACACATATAGAGGTATTACATATAACAGACATTTAATAAATATAAATGAACATGGATTATAAGCAAATAAATGTTATTGAAATGCACTATTAATAAAATTGATAAAGAATCCTCAGTGTAGGTAACAGTTTAGGTAAAACTGATTAAAATCAATATTTTACAGACGATCTAGTTAATCACTGCTATGATTTGCTTTTGCCTATGTAAACCCAACTATAGACATTACAGCCAAAGATTTTTTTTGTAAAAGATGTCATACTAAATTAAATTCAATCACATGTCTTTTTTTTAATTTATGGATTAATTTAATGGTTATTTGAAAAATTAATTTATGTCTTAATAACTATGAACAACGTAGGTTACCCTATAAGTATGTTTATTGATATGAATGTGAGTTGCATTTATAGAATCACAAAATATTTTCTAAAGTGAAAGTTACGCTCTGTTTACCAACTCAAACTTTTCAGTTTTTGTTGTATCTATTGGAATTACAGCAATTCTTGTCTTCCTTCTCTCTTTTTGCTTTAAATACCGGGAGATTATTTTTGCTATGTTGTAATAGCTATGATAACAGTGTAACTTTTGCCTGGCTCCTCTTACTGCGGTGGTATATAGTTGTCTCTATTGGATGCACTAGTGCAGCCAATTAGTCCCTGACAACCTCCTTTCTAGGTCAGCTATGGGAACAATGTTAAGTGGAGTGGTTTAAGAAGGGATCTACCAATGTTGTAGATGTTTTTCCCTTTATGGGTTACCAGTATCTTTTTTCTTTTCATGATGAAATAGTCAATGATAATCCAAAACTTTGAATTGCTCATGTAAATGCATCTTGATTAAAGAAGAACAAATAGGTTACAATCAATAGTTCACTCAGGGTTAGAGGCAGCTATTAAGTGCTCAAATTATTTACTGAGGTATAACAAACCACCTAGAACTTAATGGCTTAAATAACCTCCATTTCCTCATGACTGCTCATTTTCTACATCTTGAATTAGAACCAGATACAGAGGGGATGGCTTGTTTCTAATGGAAAGACTCTAATGACTGGGGAAAATTGAATATCTGGAGGCTCCATTACTCACATGTCTAATGCCTAATGGGAATAGCTCCAAGGCTGGAGTCAGCAAGGAAGATAGACCAAAGTACCTACAGATGCCCGTCTTTGAGGCTTGAACTTCTCCCAGAATGGAATTTGGATTATGAGAGGATATATCTCAAGAGGGACCATCCAGACAGCAAATGAAACAAGATAACCAGGTGGTAGCCACACGCCCTGTTATAAATGAGCCTCAAAAGTGCTATAGCACCATATTCTCCATACTTTCTTGGCTGAAGCTACTCTTAATAGACTGTCAAAGAATTTGGAGACATGATTGAAAACTGCCATTGGTTCTGGTGAGAGTAGTGAGATAACAAGCCAGAAGTAGTTCCTTAAATAGAGCAGGAAAGAATCTGAAGTAGTGTCCCAGCTAGAATATTTAATATAAAAATAGCCAACATATAGGAAAAAAAGTTATCTGATAGGGTTGAGATACGAGTAAAAGGATGTGTAAGAAAGATAATAGAGGTAAATTCTACATTTTTTCATTTTATTTAGATCCACATAGCATATTGGAAAAACCCTAGAATTATTTATTTTACTATTTATGGTAGCATGAAGGTTATCTTTTTTCACTCAAATATATATTCTTCTAGCAGTTTGTTTAATGATTTTTTTTATTCTGAAGCTTCCCAGGAAAATGCTAAGTGAAAAGGGAATTGAAACATATTATCTATATATTTAATGTAAAAAATAAAATAACAAGCGGATGAATACAGACATACATAAACACATACACAAATACATACATACATACATACATAACATAGGTCTTTTTTTTTCATAAGGTAGGTCTTTTAAACTTTATACTTTCAGAAAATATTTTTTTTTAAAGATTTTATTTATTTATTTATTAGGAAAGAGAGAGAGTGAGAGAGAGCATGAGAAGGGAGAAGGTCAGAGTGAGAAGCGGACTCCCCATGGAGCTGGGAGCCCGATGTGGGACTCGATCCCGGTACTCCAGGATCATGACCTGAACCGAAGGCAGTTGCTCAACCAACTCCGCCACCCAGGTGCCCCAGAAAATATTTTTATTCTGAGTTAATTCAGGGGAAATTTTAGTTCCTTATTTCACTTAGAATAATTCATAATCATTATGAAAACATTCAAAATCAGTCATCATAGAAATACTCTGAGTCTACTACTCATATATATATATACCGGGAAAAGTAAAAATCCCTTTCGTAGGTATTAAGCAGTTAATATTGTATAAAAAACAGATTCAAACATGCTGATAAATACTGAGCTTTTAAAAGGAATAGGTTAATATGCTGGTAAGTGCCACTTACAAGCGGGTAGGAAATGAAAGTTATGGGCAATAAAAATCAAAGTTGATTTTTTAATCCAGTAATATAAAACACTTTTATCATTACACTTATAGTCTGTAAGTGATAACTTTACTGCACATGAATACTTATTGGTGCAAAGAATTTTGGGAAAATTTTGAAGATGATATAGCTTATCTGACAAATTGATTATGCTCAATTATTTTCTACAAATGCAAAATTCAGGTTCATAAGCATAAGAGAAGATTAGTCCCAATGTATATAAGGGTGTGTCATGCTTATTTGGGATGATTAAACTTTGTGAATAAAATATACTCAGCATGTAGTAGATGCTCAACAAACTTAATTTATTCATTGCATGTCATTATTTAGGTTTAATGTAATTTATAAGTTTCTTTAAATTTATATTCTTCTCATTTTAAAAATTTTGCTGTCAAGGCTTTAGAGCTTATAATTGACCTTCTTAAGTACCATTAATTCTGTCTTCAAGGATTTTGACTTACCTTTTATGAAATTCAAATCAGCATTACAATTCTTTGAAAAATTTGATTTTCTTGCTACCTTCCTTTTATGTTTACCCATAATTGATCTTTCCTTCTTGACAGCATTTTGGGGACATTGAGTGGCATCTGAAGGTAGTCATGACAGCATCTGCAGGAGATTTACAGCACTTAACCTGTCAGGGATTTGTCCTTAGAATTAAAGAGGAACGGGATATCTTTAGAGCTCAGGTCTCATGCTTAGTTACATTCAAAATATCTTGTAAAATTAGTTTCAATGTCAGCATACTAATGCCTATGTCAGCTTTTTAAAAAAGAGTGGGGATGATATACAGTCACCTAACTGACTGGAGACTATAAAATAGATGGAGTGGTCAGATTTAATCCTAAGTAACCTTTTATCCAATGACAGTAATTACTTATTTGAACCTTTAATTCATTTAAATTTGCTTGAACTTTCAAGTGTCTACCCACATATTTTCCCTTTTGACAGATAAAATTAAATGACTAATATGTAGAACAACCTACCTAATGCTAAGGTGTGATTGACAGTTAAAAAAAATCACAAGGCACCTCTTACTTTTCTAACTTTGAAAAGCCAAATCTTTAATAAGATCAATTTATATTTGTTACTGTATTACACTGAATTCACAGAAACATCTTCTAAACTAAAAATTCAGGATTAGGAAGGAGATCCCAAGAGATTCTGGAACATAGGAAAATTCCCTATAAATATGCTCTTTGCTTGTGAGAAGTTCAAAATCTTCACCCTATTTTCAAATGTGTCTGTGACTTTGGTAAAGTTATGATCACTACTTTAAATGGCAGTTAGAGCATTTGTGGAACAAATGACAAAATGACCCTACCAAAAACGCATTGTAAATGTATTGCTCCAATGAAAGAATCCAATATAAATGTTCTTCTCATTTCCCCCTCAAATATACCAGTCTCTAACTCACTTATATTTCTTATAATTGTTGGCTATGTTTACTGAGATGAAATCCTTTGAAACAGTTTGCTTTAAGTAGGCTGTTGAGCAAAAGTCATACAAATGCTTTTGTCTTACATTTGTACTCCTGTCATTTCTGTTTGAGGGGATAATAAGTCATCCCTTAATTGAGCTCACTGTGGAGTAGTTGGGAATATCCACTTTGTCCTTAATATCCTCCCTTTAAATGTGGTGGGGCAACCATATTTCCCTTCACAGCTGATGCTAAGAAAGTTAGTGTACTTGCACCGTGTTCGGGAACTTTGTATTAGTTGATATGGGAGTGATTGCAACTTGTGAACCTTCTTTTTGGTTCCATTGAACTGCCTGAAAACACCACATAGCCACTACTATTGATGGTGGGCTACCATTGCCTAAAATCTGCTTCTATATTATCCGGAAATTTCTCATTAACCTTACTCCAGCGATATTACTGTTATATTCTTTCTAAGGTTATCAATTCAAATTCCTATAACTTAGAGCCAGTGGTTGAGGCAATGGCCAGCAATTTCTGTACTGACAGATGAAAGATTACTCCAAACTTCGCTATGAAAGAGAGAGGACCAGGGCTTCAATGAATGCTCAAAGATGAAGAGGCTTTGCTCTTCTTTGCTCCTGCTTTTATTGGTCCTTCAGGATAATCACACATCCTTATCACTGTTTCTCAAGCACAAGATATGTAACAAGGGTGTTTACCGGAAAGATAGGTTATGCTAATCTGCGTGGACTACAAGTGATTCTAAACATACCTTAAGGGACAGTGCATACATCTTAGATCAAAGAGTGGCTCTTTGGGCTGAGAAAGCTTCAGGGAAGGCATTCCCTACAGCATTCTAAAGGCAGAGTGATTAGGCAGGCCTTGGCATTCCAAAGGCCTGTGCCCTTCTTTGAAACCTTCCCTTGCCCCCAGTGGCCTCTGTATTACATTTTAGCAAGCCAGGTATTACGGATAAATTCATGTTCTATATTAACCTCAACCAGTGGTCATCTAGATAAAGAATAGAGGATTCAAGGTAGGTTCATTAAAAAACAAATTAAATTATATAAGATGAAGTCTACAATTAGTCTGTTACTTTTATTTTGTAGTTTTTACTGGCTACCATTTTTCCCTAATTCTAATTCAAAGTGGTTCTCTGATGTAATCAGCTATAAGAATAACCAGAGCAGCTTGTTATACATGACAATTATTAGGATCCAGCTCAAGTTTTTAATTCAATAGCTCTTGGGTGCAGCCCAGGAATTAGTATATTTAATAATCTCCCCCTAATTACTCTGCTAGTTTTCCAAAAACCTTGGTTTGAGAAAAATTATTTGAGAATTTCAGTTGGGTTCCATACGTAAAAGTTTATCTCTTTTCCCTATCCTCTATGTGAATTACAATCAGCAGACATATTTGATAAACCTTATACAATTATGAAGAAAAATGTAAGCATACTTTTAAATCTGAACAATCTTGCTTTTATATGTAAACTTTAGTGAACATAATGCTGTCAATTTATTTTGTATTTTCCCTACTCTTCTTATTTTCCTTTTATGGGTATTCTGATTTCATTATTACTTAGAATCAGAGGATATTAGACATTTATATTGGACATTAAATGACTATACTGAAGTAAATAATTGCCTCACTTTACAGATGAAGAAACTGTTTGGAAAATAATGTGACTTTTACTTTAAAAGTAATGACATATTTAAGATCATTTAAATAAAAATTTAGCTATATGTGATACTTGTTCTACTATTAGAGCTAGTACTGACACTAATTTTAGTGTTATTTCTGAAATCTTCCTAAAAGAAATTTCTTGCTAAATAAGAACTTTGCTCAATAGTAATATTTGTTTTTTATTTTGAATAATATATATTTGTTGTAAAAGTAAAAATAATACAAATATTCTCAATTAAGAACGAATAGTAAGCTAAATAATTTCTCCCATTTTTCAAATGTTAGTGCTTTGAGGTAAAAGGTATTTTTCAGGTTTATTAATGGAATACAGATTATATATTTTTGTATTTATTTTATGTACATATATAATGTACATAACTGTATATATTATATATATATATAAAATCATATATTTGTATGTGCATATTTTTATATATTATTGTCCTACAACTTGTTTTATGTAACAACATATCATTGATATTAAGCTTATATAAGGTCCTAAAATTAAACTCTTTTTCAACAACATCTGGCACACAAAAATCATTAACAAATATTATGTTAAATATATTGAATAAATCAATAAATAAATGTATTATGTTTCTCAGTTCCTATACCCTATAATACTTCATTTTTGTTTATGGCCATAAAATTTTTCAATCAATGTATCTAAGTAGTAATATTTAAATAAAATTAGATAGTGCACTTAGGTGACTTAGTTGGTTAAGCGTCTGCCTTCAGCTCAGCTCAATCCCAGCTCAGCTGGGATTGAGTCCTGGGATCAGGTCCTAGGATCGAGCCCCCCATTAGGCTTCCTGCTCAGCCAAGAGTCTCCTTCTCCCTTTCCCTCTGCCATGCCCTCTGCTTGTGCTCTCTCACTCTCTTTCTCTCTCAAATAAATAAATAAAATCTTTTAAAAATAAATAAAATTGGATAAAGAATAAAACAGATGTTCAGGGGCCCCTGGGTGGCGCAGTTGGTTGAGCAACTGCCTTTGGCTCAGGTCATGATCCTGGAGTCCCGGGATCGAGTCCCACATCGGGCTCCCAGCTCCATGGGGAGTCCGCTTCTCACTCTGACCTCCTCTCTCTCACTCTCTCTCTTTCCTAATAAATAAATAAATAAAATCTTTAAAAAAAAAAACAACAGATGTTCAGTGCACATATTTCCTTAAGATAGTAAATTCTCGTATATTTCCTTATTAGGAAAATGAATAGGAAACAATTTTATATCCTCATATATATATCCAATATCACATTGCCTTCTAAGTATCACAAGATAAAAAATAAACTGCCATGTATTTACCTCTTCCATGTATGTATACACATATACGTAATAAATGGATAGAACTAAAACAGTGAAAAATTATCAATGTACAAAGCTGAAGAAATCATAGAATATTTATTTGCTCACCAAGCATCTATCATATATGCACATCAAGCATCTATTATGTGTGTGTGATATAACAATCTATAAGACAACATGATCCTTACTTGAAAGTGTAAATTTAATAAGGCAGTCTTGAATGCTCATATAGATTTTGCATCTTTTTAAATTTTTTTAAAAAGATTTTACTTATTTATGTGAGAGAGAGTACAAGAGTAGGGGCAGAGGGAGAGGGTGAGGGAGAAGCTGACTCCCGGCTGAGCAGGGAGCCCAATGCGGGACTCAATGCCAGGACTCCTGGATCATAACCGGGGCCAAAGGCAGATGCTTAATCCACTGAGTCACCCAGGTACCCAGATTTTGCCATTCTCTAATTGTATAACTTTGTGTTTGTATAACCATCAAATAGTTAAGACATCTACTGCAAAGCTCATATTGCCAAAGTTTACAGTCATGGGGACTAAACCACCCACTTTTTGATAAACCTAATCTTTGGAATGTACTTATCCCTAATTTATATACCCTTCATGTGTTTCTCAGAGTTGGGGGTTGTTCATCCATGTTTTCCTTACACTCATTCTCCAACAACTCGAATTTTTGCTTTTTTATGCCTTTTCATATGACCAATCTAAATGAGTGTAATGTATTAAAAAAGTCTACTCATGGTCAGAAACTCGAAGCATTCTTACTTTGAGAATAATCTTCCTGCTAGCAGTAATTAAAACTTTCTTTTTTTTCCTCCTCTTTTTTCCTTTCATCTTATTCTAGAATACTTGATAGAAACTTACTAACCTACTATCTTACTTACCTACCTACTAACCTTACTAAACTTACTAACTTACTTACTATCAAGTATCAAATACTTGATAGAAACCTCCTAAAATCTTAATTTTCCCTGTTTAAAAGTGTGTGGAATAACAATACTGAGAACTAATACTGCCTGCAGACACAGCATGTCTATTAGGACCCAAAATTAAAGCTGCGTACATTTTACTATTTGTTCCAGGAAAGTCTTTCCCTGGAAGACAAGTGCAAATCAGTAAATAATTTCACTGTTTGTTTCTGGAACTTCTCAGAAATCAATTTATCTGAAGACTAACCTGGTCAAATAATTCCCTTTTCAGGGCAGCGATATGCTCATCTGGGCCAAAAGCCCCCTTTACAGGAAAATAACTTGTTTAAACCCACAAACCATTCAACTTTGGAACAAACCATTGTTTGTTCACATTTACTTTCAAGACTTTCACTGAGTTCATTAATCTTAAAAAAAATATTTCATAAAACTGGCTCATGTCAATCGATGTCCACATTGAAATGTCTACCTTAAACTCTCCACTCTCAGACACAGAACACCTGATACTTCCCCCATGGCCGCACCACTAAGATGCATCAGATTGATGCCTTGTAGTCACAGACAACAAACTCAACTTTGCATGATCAACTCTGGTCATCTTCTGGAGATCTAGAGCCAACAGTCACAGAAGTCCTGGCAAGATAGAATTGAGTCCTTTTACTACTGCTGTTCAATTTCTTGTCATCTATTTCTCAAATTCTGAGTATTTTTTTTTTCCTCCTAGGAATAAGAAATGCTTTTCAACAATTCTTTAATTATTTAATAATATTTGCACTTTTTATCCTTGGTAAAAACATGCTCTATTAGTGATCACATTACTTATTTGTCCCTATTTTCCCCTTTCCCAGGCAGTACTATAACCCTGTCAAATTGATACTTTCCCTTAATTCAGCAGGTTATAAACTTAGCTTTGGTTGATAAACAGGCTATTTTGATGATCTTTTGGAGAATCAAAAGTTTAAGCTGCCTATATCATAGTAAATGTTAAAAACAAATGTCTAAATGTGAAAAAAAAAACAAACAACAAAAAAACCCTTTGTTAGTCAAATAATAAGTAGTCTTAAATTAAAATTTTCCCTAGTTGAAATAAAATCCTTCATCAGGCTATAGTATTTTCCTTTTAATTGTCTAGATTTTCTTCTTTTGGTCTCATTTTGCAATGCAATCTATTTTTAGCTAAATATTATTCACAATAGTCCACAATCGAATAGGAATGTCTTTATCTGTTTTGAAACAATAATTAAAGAGAATTTGTTTGTGAATGTCTTCTGAGTTGCCAAATCTTATTTTATACATTATCTTTTTCCCCTCCATACAAATACAACATAGATTTAATTTTTTAAATTTCATGTTATAGCACTTAGGTAATTAGGTAATTAATTTTTAATCGTACAAACCACACAAATGGTTGAAGTTCGATTCTTCCCCCAAATGAATGCTGTGTTAATGGTTTAATAAATGCAATCACTTTATCTGTCTGCCTTCCATGGCTTTTAACATAAAAACATATTTTTTGAAGCTTCAAAGATTTATTTATTTGTCAGAGAGAGAGAGAGCACGCACACAAGCAGGGGAAGCAGCAAGTAAGAGGGAGAAGCAGGCTATCCAAGGAGCAGGGAGCCCGATGTGGAACTTGATCCCAGGACCCTGGGATCATGACTGGAGCTTAAGACAGACACTTAACCAACTGAGCCACTCAGGCATCCCCATAAAAACTTATTTTTAAGCTATTTTTTTTTTTTGACTAAGCAAAGAAGGGTCATCTGTAGGTGGATGAAAGTCTAATTGTATTTAGGTAGACTTCAAGAGAGCCAAGATTCATCCCTGTTCCTGATATTCAGTGTTGAGTTATATCCTCCCCTTTAGTCATTTGCTTCTGACCAAGAGTACACAGTAAAGTTGAGGAGATGTCGCTTCCCAGATTTTTTACAAAAGACTATAACTTCTGTATTGCTAGCACACTCCTCCAATTACCTTCTCAGTTTGTTCTTTGATGAGGCAAACTGCCATGTGAGAGGGGCCCAGCAAGGAACTTTGAGTCACCTCAGACAAACAGCCCGAAAGGAACTGAGGTTCTAAATTCAACATCCCACAAATAACTGAACAAGAAAACCAAATGAACTTGTAAATGTTTTTTTCCTGAATTGAGAATTCAGGTGAGACCGGGTACCCTGGTCCTGGACCTTGAGTATAGCCTCCTGGGAGAAGAAGAGGGCTCAGTGGACCCACAGAAACTGTATTATAAGTACGTATTGTGTTATTTACAAAATTTGAGGTGCTGTGTTATTACGCCATTGAAAACTAATGTACATGTTCTAAGGTATCAGTAAGGACTTCTTTTTTTTGTGATTGCTTTTCGATGTCTTTCTATTTTATTCTTCAAGTGCAAGGATGATTTTAAAAACAAGCTTGTGCATCACAGAAGTCTTATGATTTAACCATTCTGAAGCCATAAAAATCTTTTTTTCTGGGGGGAGGTGGGTAGCAGATATAACTCTTAAAGATTAAACACTAAGTAGAAAGAGAGGTTTTTTTGTTTGTTTGTTTGTTTTGATAGTCTGTGGAAGAGCTCAGGGAAGAGCCCAGAAAGCCAGGCTTGAAATGAAGCATTCTTAAACATACACCAGGCTGTGAGGAAACCACTCAAGCTCCTGCTGCCCCACTAAGCTCTAGAAGAAAGTTCCATAGTTGCAGACACAGACAGATACAGGAAAGCACTCAGACTTATAATCACTACCACTTCTGAGAGTTGGACATGTGCTTCTTTTTTCAACTATAGTTGACCCTGGAACCATGTAGATTTTAGGAGTGCTGATCCCTATGCAATTGAAAATCCACGTATACAACTTTTGATTCCCCCCAAATTTAATTACCAACAGCCTAATATTGACTGAAAGCCTTACCAATAAAAGTGAATTGACACCTATTTTCTATCTGATGTGTATTATATACTGTATTTCTATCATAAAGTAAGCTAGAGAAAGGGAAACGTTATTAGGGAAATCCCAAGGAAGAGAAAATACATTTATAGTACTATATTGCATCTATTGAAAAATGTCACATGTAATTAGAACCACAGAGTTCAAATCCATGTTGTTCAAAGGTCAACTGTAGTCCCTTTCAAACTGAAGTCTTTCTTGAGTGTATCTGATTGGTAAACCAATGCTATATATCTGAATCTTGACTCCAATAGAGACTGATACTTTCAGGTTCTTTGAGATCGATCTTGAGTTGATGGGATTTAGGAATCTGAAAATTCCCCCAGTGTAGCCAGGATTTGAAGAAATAAAAACACAGGCTATAAAAAAATGAAAGCATATGTCTTGAAGCATGTATTTTGTTGTTTAATGAGAATCTTCTGTGGGAAACAATAAGAGGGATTCAGCACTATCCAAAAGCAGGAAATATTGGGGTGCCTGGGTGGCTCAGTGGGTTAAAGCCTCTGCCTTGGGCTCAGGTTATGATCTCAGGGTCCTGGATCGAGCCCCGCATCGGACTCTCTGCTCAGCGGGGAGTCTGCTTCCCTCTCTCTCTCTGCCTGCCTCTCTGCCTACTTGTGATCTCTCTCTCACTGTCAAATAAATAAATAAAATCTTTAAAAACAAAAACAAAAAATGAAACAGGAAATATCACACCACTTACAACATTTTAATATTATGAGTGTAATTCAAAATTTTCCCACATTTCCAATTGTTAATTTTGAGATTAGAAAGGAAAAGAAAAGTCCCTGCACTCAAAAATAAAAGGAAATTGCAATGCTTAATAATAAATATTTGGAAAGTGATTTAACTATACATTTTGGAAAGGGAGAGGACCCAAGCAACATGATAATTTTACATCTGAAAAAAATATTTAAATACTCATATTCTTAAAAGGAAAATTTCAGCAAAAATAAAATATACATATGAGAGATTTAAATACATATTTGAAAACAAAGTGAATCACAGTGGTTCTGAAAATATGAGTAAAAAAAGAATAAAAAAAGAAATAGGACACTAAAGAAGTAAAAATTGTTAAAATTGTATTTTGATAGTTTAGTTACAGATATCATAAGATTCTGTTGATTATGAATACATAGTTTTCCCTCATTGCTAGGCAGTCAGAAACATAGTTGTCAACTATATAAACTGCCATGGTGATACAAAATATTCAAATCACATCTAGTTTGCTAGTAGTTTTTAGTGAGGATTCTACCCTACGTCTCCATGGCTTGGGTAAGTGTTCCTCATGTAGTTCCAAATATTCATTTTAATTTTTATACTTAGCAAATTATATTACAGTTTACTGTGTACTTTTCTGGAATTTCATTTGAGTTTAAATTCCTTTGGGGCACAGAATGAGTCTCATTCATCCTTCCATCTATATTGGCTTCCCAAACGTGAAGTTAAAAATCATGGATGCTACAGAGCTTTCTGTGGGGAAAAGGGAAACTTGACATTTCACATACATTTATTCGACAGACTAAACCATGTCAATCTATGAGATAGGAATACTAAAACTTTTTTTAAATTAGAAAGTCTCCTGAAGGAAAAAATTAGTATTGAAGAAGTGATATTTTGAACGCTTTACATTTTAAGATGTTGATTAACATGATATTAAAATGGAAAGATGTACTTTAGTAATCAATTCTTAAAATAGCATCAAAGAAGAGAGATCAGTATTTGAAATTATTTGGTATGCATGATAAAGGACTTATTTTTTCTTATTATGAAATAAAGAGTTTTAAATAAACTTTCCACATTTTGTCTGGAACTGTTTTCTGTCGTTTGGCTGTAAATTTTTTAGAGTCCTTTTTGCCTTAAAATAATATTATTTTTACATATAGGTTATGGAACTAGAATGCACATAGGACACTTCTTATAAATGCAAAGACCCTTAATTAGCTCATTCATGGTAGTCATTCTCTAATAAATATTGTAAAATACTGTTTAAAATATACAATTGTTACATTTATTAAAATTGTCTTATTTCAGAGAAGATGACTATGTCCTGATCTATTCATTCACATATTTACTTAAAAACTTCAACTGTGAGTATATGTCATTAGCCAACTTCCAAAAGACAACGCTAAAATCAAATTTGGGGCACCTGAGTGGCTCAGTCAGTTAGGTGTTTGACTTTTGGTTTTGGCTGAGGTCATGATCTCAGAGTTGTGAGACTGATCCCTGCATGAGGCTCCATGCTAAGTGCAGAGTCTACTTGGGTTTCTCTCCATCTCCAGTGTGGACTCTCTCTCTCAAATAAATAAATAAAGTATTTTTTAAAATAATAAAATAAAATCACTCCAAGTTTATAGCTTACTACAGTGGGAAACATTATCACTATCATAATCTTGATAGTTTACAGTGAGGAGGGGTAAAAGTAATGATATTTATAAAAATTTTGGATTGATTTAAATTGGATTTTTAAAATTAGACTCCTAATCAGGATTTGCGACATAATAGTTTAAGTATAGTACTCAGAATGAATCAAGAATTTTGAAATATTTTTTTAAAATATAACAATCAATTGCTCTGAGAAGAGGACTATTACCTTGACTAGTGTTTAGACAAAAAAGATACACAGGAAGCTACTTAAATAAGCAATGGTTATTTGCAACCTCATCTTTCTGGTTGAGAAATTCCCTGGAATAGTAAAATTAATTTGACATGTTCTTTTTTTTTTTTTAAGATTTTACTTACTTATTTGAGAGAGAGCTTGAAGGGGGGAATGGGCAGAGGGAGAGGGAGAAGCAGACTCCCCACAGAGCAGGGACCCTGATGCAGGGCTGGACCCCAAGACCCCAGGTTCATGACCTGAGCTGAAGGCAGCTGCTTAACCAACTGAATCACCCAGGTGCCCCTGACATAGGTTTTTGATTAGTAAATTCAACTTAATGTAAACAGTGAGCTTTGTAGCTTTAGATGTTTTCCTCTTGAACCTGCTTATGCATCTTAATCTTGAATCTTAATATGTATACCTTATGGAACTAACTGGCTATAAGAGTAGAAGACCAAACCTGTGGCTAGGTCAAAGTCACACAGAGAATACACAGGACCAGGCAAATATTTTCTTGGCCCTATCTATATATGGCCAATGTGAATTATAGTAACTAGTCAATGAAGTTTTAAAATAATGAGTAGAGAAGAGGCACTGGCATATTTGTTTATTATTCAGTAAGTGCCTGTGAAGATTATTCCAAAATTCAGGCACATCTCTTCCTATGTTAGTATAAGGACACTTAAATGTGTGTGTGTATGCATGCACATGCATGCGCGTGTTATTATCAAATGTAGAGTTATTGGATATCTTGTCATCAACATTAAAAAAGGACAGCATAATGCCATGGTTTTTCAGAATCTGTATTAAAACTATATAAAGCTTAAAAAAACCCAACTATAAATCTTTCCTCATAGTTTCTTGACATAACTTATTTAATGCTGGTTACATCACTGCTCATGGTGCTGCATCATCCATTGTGCCGCTTGCTAGTACTGACTTCTCCTGACTCAGTGGTTATTACCATGCTTCCTTTATGCTAATGAGTAATGCAGATCTTATTAACAGTACGAAAGAGGGTGCACAAGGTCATTTGTTATCTACTCCAGTTTTCCTGGGACCAAGTGTGGTACTGAACCCAGTCATTTGAATACTACTGTTATAGACCTTTAGAAGCTCAATTTGAGTAAGGAATTTCTTCATCTTCATTGTCCTTGGAGCATTTTCTTTTTATTCTAGTCCACAGATTTTGTAGATAGACCACTTGAAAATGAGATCAAATCAAAACCATATATATTATATATATATATTTATATATTTTTTTCATTTCTTATATTCTTACAGGTTCCTTTAAACTGGGTATAAGACTTGGGTAGAAATTAGAATCACCACCATCTTCCTGTTTAAAAGTGGGAAGAAATATCTCTTGAAAATACTAGTTTTGTTTCTTAATAGCTTTACGCTGTTAGAGATTATGAGTTTTCTTCCTTCTCTATTTTACTTCTTTCTCCTGATGTGACTAATGCTATAGTAAAACATGTCTACAAAATCAGACACTGATTGAAGATGGCAGAATATGATTTGTCAAAAGAATAGTGTTGAGAAAAATACCTAAAATTTTGAAATAAAGAAAAATTGAATATTCACTATAATATTCTCTTAGTATTAAAATTAGGAATGTTTGGGGTTTTTTAGATTTATTTATTTATTTTAAAGGGGGGGGAGCAGAGAGAGAGAAAAATTAGTATTGAGCAGACTCCCCAGTTAGCCAGGATCCTGACAACGTGGGGCTTGATCTCAGGACCCTGAGATGAGATCAAGACCTGAGCCTAAGTCAAGAGTCAGATGCTCAACCTACTAGAGCCACCCAGGAGCCTCTAATTGGGCATGTTTAATCAGGCCCTTCAAAGAACCAGTTTGATGCTTCCTTCAGGGGAAGGAGGCACAAACAAGTCAGCTTCAAAAGACCAGGAGCAGGGGACAGTGGAAAAGACCGCCGGGGCAACAACTCCTCAGTCCCTATTTATTGGATACAAGATAACAACAAACAAAGGAGCAGAAAATGGCTATACATTAACCATATGCTTTGTAAACAAGAAGGGTTATGAGTCCTACATTGATTACAAATCTCATCGATAAGTAAGGAGAGTAGATTATCTAAGGTCAAGCAGTATAGAATTTAAAATTGAGCAAGACCAATTAAGAGGATAGTCTTGATTCACAGTAAGCTGTCCCTGAGGCAGGGAAGATAACTTAAAAAAAGAAAGCAGGCGAAGTTCCACCCTGAGCGCAGGGAGTTCCCAGCTGCTTGGCTTCCAAGAAGCTGGCAGAGTCCTGCCCTAAGGGAGCCGGGCATCCTCAGCTGCTTGGCTTCAAGGACATCTCTAGTCCTTTCCCCCAGAGACCTGTTGCTAATGCATGTTTTTCTTAAGGTAACGTTTAAGCGTGCTTGCCAGGCTAATACAATTTCTCATAGTTATATTTTAAGTAGTACATTGTTTTGAGGGACGTCTACACCAGGTGATTGTCAAAGTATGGTCTGGGGGTCCTGAGGAGTCCCCCAAATCCTTTTAAACATCTATGAGACCTTAATTTTTTCTACTACATAGTGGGTGAAGCTAAATTTCCTTCATATACTTCAAATTAAATAATATATTGCATCATATTTAATGCAGAGGCAGAAATAAAAATCCTGCAGTTTTATTTCTAATTTAAAAAATTTACAAATAACTATAAAATAATGTTACATTTTCCATTTTTGTTATGGAAATATGGAAATATATTTATTTTTCAGAATAATATATGTTATTTATGTTAATGCTCAATGGATTTACTATTTTTGAATGAAATAATAAACATTTTAAAGATTTGTTAGGTTTAATTTCTAATATGGTAAATTTTAGTACATAGACCCTACAAAAACAAAATTCATTAGTGTCTTGAATTTTTCTTTTTAGTATGTTTTTAATAAGTTTTAATATCAAATATTACTAAGAAAAACATCTTAAGAACTTCAGCTGTAGGAGACTACAAGTAGTTTAATGTTGCCATTTGGATAGAGGTTTTGGAACTACACACTAAGTTATACACTTTTTGTCTGTAAGAAAAAGTAATTCAAAAGATAGGGCTTAATTGCCCACTAAGACATTAACCAATTTTGCATATAAACTAACATTAGCTTTTTTTAATTTTTGGTCTATACATAATCAGTTCCTCAAGTGCTCTTAGAAGCAGCTTTACCATCTTACTGACTCCTTCATTTATATGTTTATAAATATCTGATATGGTTAAATCTATACCTGGATGAGAGTCACATTTTTAAGTTTTTAAAAATTTACTTTGACAGCACATTAACTGAATTTATATTTGATGTGAGTGGGAAGATCTTATAATACACACTCACAATACAACCTTAGTTTTGGTCCATAAAGGAAATTAAAATGTGATATTTGAGAAGAATGCCTGAATTTCTGGTAGCATACCAGGAAAATATAGTTTCTTCTGAAATTCAGGTTTATTATAAGGTGCAGTTTTTTTAAGAAATGAAATAAATACTATCTGCACAAAATTCAACCCCAGAAGTCTTGATTTCTATTTGAATTTACTAAATAATATCTTTGACACAGGACTGGTTAAAAGTATAAAAATGTATTCAAAGCTAAATGTATTTTCAATAATTGGTAGTAGAACATGCAAATATATGAACAGAGAATGAGGAAATCTATAGATTTATTTTGTCACTCAGTAACACACAGATAGTTTAAATTTGCACATTATACAACAAATGCTTTGAACATTTGAGAAATGAACAAACACATAAAACCCAGATGGATAAATGTGATCATCACCAGAAATTACTATTATAACAAGAAATCTTTACATTTTGGTATTCTGTTAATTATGATATTTGGTCAAATATTTTTGCCATGTTGGACAAAGTTTATTTATATTGCTTATGCAAGTACTACATATTCTGGAAAAACCAATAAAAATAAAGAAAATCTGTGTAATAGCAAAATATCATGTTTTACTTAAATATATAATTAATTATGTAATAAGCATAGGCTATGAGCTAGGTATTAGAAGTACTGAATAAGTATATTATCAAAAATAGTTCTTTAATATCTAGAAACTATTATTTCTAGTACTTTTATATTCATAATTGGTCCAATCATTAGTCGACTTAGGTCATATTGAATCTCGTGACATGTCTTTCTGCACTTATTCAGGTTTTAAAAATAATTAAATAGCTAAGTAAACTTTAACAAATAACAAGAAATATTTTCCTTAATTTTTAATTATTAAATAATGAGCATGGGAGGTTTTATCTTATTTCATGCACTACACATGAACAAGGGAAAGAAGAATGGAATTTGTTTCTATTTTGAGAGATTTACTCTAGATCTGCCGTAATATGATATATGAAAATATTTCAATGTTTTAAAACTGTAAGAAAAATTAAATATTAGTAACTCTACTTCATTATTTCATAAATGAGAAAACTAAAGCTCAAAGTGTTTCAATGACTTCACCTAAAAGTAGACAAATTTTTTCAGTGACACGACTGAGAGTAACACAATTTTTATGACTCCAAGTCCAATTGATTTACTACTTGGTTTACTGCTAATTGGTGTACTACCAACATCATCTTACAGAAAAAGAAAGCAATAGAAAACCGAAAAAGGGTGCTCAATATCAATGTCTTAGCAAAATGGATTATTGGCAATAACACTTAAAGAGAAATAATCTCAATCAGGTTTCTGTGTGACCTTCCATTGTAAGTGATGGATTTATAAAGGAGGTTAAGGATCTTCTTAGCCTTTACTGGAAGGAGCTGCCATTCACTTGCCAATCATGGAAGCGAGAAGAGTTGGCTGAAAGAATTAACGTATGATGAAGAAAAGACAACTTGAAAGCAGATCAAGAAACTAATAATGACTTAAGTAAAATGGAAGAATATGTACAATATGAACCTGAGGATGTATTCTGTCTGAGATAAGAACACTCAGCAAATTGGAAACCACTGCGAGATACAACAGAGAGCAGGATGGAAGGTTCAGTAGGCGTGGTAACCAAAGCAGATTTTGAAAGACTTCATAAACTGGAAGATGGCTGTGACAGTGATAAATAACGATTAAAATTAAATTGGAAAGTCTACAAAATGAGAGATAAAAATTGTGGGGTTACTAGAAATGCAAAATGTTGCTAAAACTCTTTTTTCCTGCTTGGTTTTTGTTTAAAAGAAGTAGCCGTTTTACAAACTTTGAAGTTCAAGTTGCTTCTGAAGGTGAACTGTATGTGATTGAGCTATCTGAGTGAGGAATCTGGAAGATCTAGAGATAATATCTTAGAGTCTGAGACCTCTTAATAAGCTCAATTCCTTCAACAATATGTTCAGCTGAACAGTCATAGATTTTTTTTTTTTTAATTTTGTAGAACAAGACAATTTTTTTCTTGATTTTTTTTGGTGTAGTTTTGCAAGGAAATATTGAAGGTATCTTTTAAAGTTACTTTTAACGCGCATATTTTTATCACTCTGCGGAAAATGTCTCTATATCATATTTCACTTTTTCCAAAGATTTAGCATAGGATGGCAATGGTGAGAAGAGCTTAAAAATGTCTTTAATCCAAGAAACTAGCATATTGGGAATATTGAAGGTAAAAGACAATCACAAAGATTTAATGGCAATGTGAAATTACTGGCCATTGCAAAGAAATTAAGAAGAAAAGCAAAAACTGAGAATTTACTCTTGAGACATTAGTGGAACATCTATAGAGATATCTGAGAGAGTTCAAAGATTAAAACAAAACAAACAAAAACAAATGAAAAGACAGGATTGAGGTACTGATTTCATTCCATGAGTTTAAAGGCCATTGTTGATATCTCTGAGGGGGAAGGGGTGAAATGCCTGGGGGATGAATACAAATAGGCAGGGACAAAACAAACTAAAGTTAATCCCAAGATGCTCAACACCAGGAGGTAAAAATGGAATAAGAAATTGTTTATATATCTTCCAAGGCTTTCACTTTTTATTAAGCCTGGTTCACACGTATACAAGGAGATTGTGGTACAAGGGACACTGGATTTGGAGCTAGAGATTGTAGGTTAAATCTTTTCTTCACTCTCTCCAGCTGCTTCTTATTGAGCATGATTTATAACTCTTCTTGGACTTGAGTTTCCTTATTTGTGAAGTGTAAATAATACCCCCACTTCTGTACTCATAGTAATTTGAAAATTAGGGTTGCAGTTTATGCAAATTCTTAATTCAGAGTCATACATATACAGATATTATTGAGTGATTTGACTGCAAACTACATTTTTCACTGATCTTAGAACTTTTAAGCCAGTGTTGATAAGGTTTGTTGGGTCACCAGTGAACTCCATGCATTTCCTTGATACTTAAGTAGACAACACTAGGAGCCAAACAGTGAAGACGATAGTCAATGTTTCTGTGTTCCTTCGGTGAGGCATGGTAAAGTTCCTATAAATAGGAATTTGGCCACCTACCACACATCTGGAAAAAACAGCTAATATAGAAGGAGATGACTCATTTAAAGATGAGGAATGGAACATTCCGTTGACTGATAAATAATTTTCAGCCTTAAAATAACAATCTGTCAGTTCAAAAAAACAAATCTCCATATCTAAAAAGTAAATTAACATTTTTTGAAAAGATCTCTAAACATCCTGAGTTTGGAAAAAAATAATCTATCATCCCCCATTTAGATGTAGGGCTTCCAGATAATAGAATTCAATACCCTTAAAAGGGAAATTCAGATTAATGTTTCATCTCTTATAAACTAAATCTTTCAAATGAAAATGGTGAGTTTTTCAATGAAATGTGGTTTCTTCAATATTTAGAATTCGCTATCTGGGATAGCGGAATGAAAAGGAGCTTAATTGCCAGAAGGACAATGTGTAACAGGGAATGGAAAGGAATAAGATATTTGACTCATGCATTTTTCCCTCAATTTCAGTGGCTCTCTTTTGTTATGATTATCTTTAAGCCTCAAAATACTTTTTTCCTTGTATATCCTAAAATCTTTAATTAATCATTTGCTGGTGCATATAAAAATGAAATGAATTAGATTCCGCTCTGAATTATCCATAGTAATGGAAGAGTCACATATAATTTAACAATTATAATATGGAGGGAATTGGTAAATTTTTTTTTGTAATACAGTTAGATACAGAGACTCTGTTCAACATTCAGTTGCTTACCCCATGGATACACTTTCAGCTAATCATTGCTCTGCTTTTGCATCTAACAACTTGAACTTCATTCCTTTATTTGAATTCTCCAAAATCAAGAAGTCAGAAAAGCAGCTCATCTCAAAAGAAATATAAACTCATGGGATTTTGCAAAACATGATTCCTCATCATCTTTGCCATCTTTGGTCCCTGTCTAATACACTAATGCTTCGTGAGGATAGCTTACTAAATGAATTGTATATCTTTGTAACTAGAGGATATACTATTCAGTAACGGCCAATATTATCTATCAATATTATCTGATTTAAAGAATAGCTGCATTTCTTATGCCTTCAATCTCTCTATCAAACATTTTACTCTCTCGCACTATAGTGACCTTTGCTCACACATGCTCTTATCACACCTGAGCAGCACTCCAAGCTATTGATGGGAGTTTTCCTTTATTTTTAACTGAGAAGTCCTTGTTCCTATTCTTGAGGACTGAAATATAAATAAAAGAATATTCAGTTGAGAGAGAACTGATTTCCTAGGTGTTTACTTTTAAAACACGTAGTTTGGTTGACAAGGTATTTTGATTTTTAAGCTCATATATATTATATATATGCAAAGGATCTATCTATTTCTGACCTTCTCGTAATGAGTTATTACAAGATTCTAGCTCTCTCTCAGTGTGTGTAATATTATCTTGGGTTAAAGCAGACACATTTAAAACTCCCAGATGTGCAATGTGACAATCATGATTTCTAGTAGGTTTGTTTCAAGACATTTTGGACATGTAAATTTTCTTTGGAGAAGGTAACTATAAACACCTGACAAAATTCTCTGATTGGAGCAAACGACACTTTACCTCAGCCATCAACATCTTTTCTCTTTTGTAAATTTAAGAGAGGAGATGAATGGAAAAAATTTAAAACTAGTTCTTTGGTAATTAGCCATGACGGGTGCAATTCAAATTCACAACTTAATGGCAATTCTGAATTGGTTTACATTACTTAAAGCAAAATGTTCTTACTTGGATCTATCATCCGTTAAATGAGACATATTAATAAATGCTATTTTAAAAAGCAAAGCTTAATTGAATACGAGATACTTATAGAAGATAGGTTCATCTTGCTGAGAGCAATTTTTACTGCCCGCTGGAAAAGGTGTATTGTCAAGCTCAAAGGAAAGGAGAGGTTTTTAGAAACCACTCTCCAATTTCTAAGAGGAAACTGATACAATGGCCATTTTTTTTTCCCATCTCTAAGTGACAAGCAACTCTAACACATCTTTGTCCATTTCTCTGAAAGACTGCCCTGGTTCAAATAAAAATAAATAATAAAAATTCTATAATATATAAAAAAAATGTAATCTTCCTTTCGTGAGGAGACAATAAAGTTTTTATTTTTTTGAATATATGTGAAGTTCTTACTTCTGAAAGTATGTAATAGACAATACAAAATATGCAAAATAGTTTCATACTCTTTTATTGTATGCAAAAAGTTTTTTTGGTTAAAGTATTTCTGAAGTTTAAAAAAGTCCAAACATTTTATTTTTATATATTATGAAATGATTTATCATATCGTTCAACACACCTAAGAAAGATGGAGTATACAAAAATACCTGCTTATAATAAGCAAAGCATGAAAAATGTATGGTAAAATTAGAAATAAGAGTTACCTATAATGAAAGAAATGAAATAAAGGGGGCTTCTGTAAAAATTAAGCTTCTTTAAATAGTTTTTTTTTTAAATTTTACTTTGATAGTATGCAAATATTTCATATAATTATTAAACAAAATTAAATTAAAAATCCAAAATACTACAACCAAAAGTAAAATGCAACAAATGCATATAAACATGCACAAAGTTGGTCATATCCACACAGGTGGGCATTATGCCAAATGGATTTAAAATACAGTAACTTGACTAAAATTTGTAGTAGAACCAAAATAATTATTGTGAAAGCATTAGTATTTTTCAAAATTTATATTGCTTAATGTGGTGTTGATATTTCCATTCTGAGTTAGCTGTATGTATTGTAAACTATATAAATTGAGTAATTATATAATTTTTAATTCTGTCACTCCTGATGTCCTAGAAAAATGACCCTCCCATCAAAGGTAAAAGAGATACAAATATAAAGTAATGCAGATTAAATAAAATTCCTATAATTTGACATTTATTTATTTATTTATTTATTTATTTATTTATTATAATTAGACTCCATGCCAGCGTGGAGCACAGTGCTGGGCTTGAATACAAGGACACTGAGATTGAGACCTACACTGAGATCTAAAGTTGGACACTTACCCGACTGTGCCCCCCATGTGCCTCCAAATGGGAAATATTATCATGAATTTGCTACATACTTCGTCTTTAAAATCAGCAAACAACAGCAAAACTTTTCTAGCATTTTCTACTGAAAAGAGCTAGAAACAATGGGCTATACCCTACTAATAGCATCTCTAGATAGTACCCAGATTGGTCTTCCATGAAAATTAACCAGGATATGGAGGAGAAAGGTTTTACTCTAACTATGGCTAATATCTATGGATAATGTTTTTGTTTTGGTTTGGTTTTTTGGTAAAGGTTTTATTTATTCATTTGACAGAGAGAGCACAGGCAGGGAGAGTGGCAGGCTGAGAGAGAGGGAGAAGCAAACTCCCTGCTGAGCAGGGAGCCCTATGGGGAAGTTGATCTAGGACTCTGGGATCATAACCTGAGCAGAAGGCAGATGCTTAACTGACTGAGCCACCTGGTCCTCTAACTATGGATAATATAATACACAAGATGAGTTTGCAACATCCTAATATTAGATAGCATGGAAGCTCTGGAATAATCCTAGGATAATTAAAAAAAAAACAAATGCGGGAACCTAAACGAAGCTTCCACTGGCCAAAGGTGGCACGTGCTTGACATCTCCAAAAATAAATCCATCAAATGTATTTATACCCATAAGTTAATTTTTTTAAAAAATTCATTTTTGAAGCTTGAGGAAAGACTGTGTTGAAAGCTCCTAAAACATAGCTGGGGGCACCACATTGCCTGATTTGAAGCTATATTACAAAGCTCTCATCACTGAGACAGCATGATACTGGCACAAAAACAGACACATAAATAAGTGGAACAAAATAAAGAGTTGGACCATCAACTCTGTGGTTGACTAATCTTTGTCAAAGCAAGAAAAATATCCAATGATAATATTAAAAAAAATATCCAAAAAAGACAGTCTCTTTAAGAAATGGTGCTGGAAGGGGCGCCTGGGTGACTCATTGGGTTAAAGCCTCTGCCTTCAGCTCAGGTCATGATCTCAGGGTCCTGGGATTGAGCCCCCCATCTGGCTCTCTGCTCAGCAGGGAGCCTGCTTCCCCCCCTCTCTCTGCCTGCCTCTTTGCCTACTTGTGATCTCTCTCTCTCTGTCAAAGAAATAAAATAAAATCTTTACAAAAAAAAAAAAAAAAGATGATGCTAGGAAAATTGGACAGCTATCTACAGAAGAATGAAACTCGACCAATCTTTTCAAGATTTTCAATCTTTACAAAGATAAACTCTAAATGGTGAAAGACCTTGATGTGAGACAAGAATCCATCAAAATCTTAGAGGAGAACATAGGCAGTAATCTCTTCGACATCGGCCACAGCCACTTCCTTCAAGAAACATCTCCAAAGGAAAGGGAAACAAAAGCGAAAATGAACTTTTGGGACTTCAGCAATATAAAAAAGCTTCTACCCAGCAAAGGAAACAGTCAACAAAACAAAGCGGCAACCCACGGAATGGGAGAAGATATTTGCAAATGATACTACAAATAAAGGGCTGGTGTCCATGATCTATAAAGAACTTCTCAAACTCAACACCCAAAAAACAAATAATCAAGTCAGAAACTGGGCAGAAGACATGAACACACACTTCTCCAAAGAAGACATACAAGTGGCTAACAGACACATGAAAAAATATTCAGTTCATTAGCCATCAGGGAAATACAAATCAAAACCATGTTTAGATACCACCTTACACCAGTTAGAATGGCAAAAATTGACGAGACAAGCAACAACAAATGTTGGAGAGGTTGTTGAGAAAGGGAAACCTTCTTATACTGTTGGTGAAAATGCAAGTTGGTACAACCACTACAGAAAACAGTGTAGAGGTTCTTCAAAAAATTAAAAATAGAGCTACCTTATGACCCAGCAACTGCACTACTGAGTTTTTACCCCAAAGATACAGATGTAGTGAAAAGAAGGGCCACATGCACCCCAATGTTCACAGTAGTATCCATAATAGCCAAACTGTGGAAGGAGCCTGTCTTTCAACAGACCAAAAGATAGAGAAGATGTGGTCCATACATACAATGGAATATTACTCAGCCATCGGAAAGGGTGAATACCTACCATTTGCATTGACATGGATGGAACTGGAGGAGGTTATACTAAGTGAAATAAGTCAAGCAGAGAAATACAATTATATGGTTTCACTTAATTTGTGGAACATAAGGAATAACATGGACGTCATTAGGAGATAGGAAAAATGAAGGGGAGGAAATCGTAGGACTAGATGAACCATGAGAGACAATGGAAACTGGGAAACAAATTGAGGGTTTTAGAGGGAGGGAGGTGGGGGGATGGGTTAACCATGTGATGGCACCATATGCATGTAGCACCGGATGTTATACACAAACAATGAAACATGGAACACTACATCAAAAACTAATGATGTGGGGCACCTGGGTGGTTCAGTTGGTTGGGTGACTGCCTTCGGCTCAGGTCATGATCCCAGAGTCCTGGGATCGAGTCCCACATTGGATTCCTGGCTCCAGGGGGAGTCTGCTTCTCCTTCTGACCTTCTCCCCTCTCATGCTCTCTCTCTCTCTCAAATAAATAAATAAAATCTAAAAAAAAAAAAACAAAAAAAAAACTAATGATGTACTGTATGGTGACTAACATAACATAGTAATACATACATACATATATACATACATACATACATACTGGGGCACCTGGCTGACTCAGTCGTTAAGCATCTGCCTTCAGCTCAGGTCAGGATCCCACTTCCTGGGATTGAGGCCAACATCAGGCTCCTTGCTCAGCCAGGAATCTGCTTTTCCCTATCTCACTCTTCTTGCTTGTATTAACTCTCTTGCTGTCCCTCTCTGTGTCAAGTAAATAAAGAAAATCTTAAATAAATAAATAAATAAATAAATCAAAAGGAAGAATTGATTTAGGTTTTTCTCTTAAAAATTGTACATGCTACAGGGCGCCTGGGTGGCTCAGTTGGTTGGGCGACTGCCTTTGGCTCAGGTCATGATCCCGGAGACCTGGGATCAAGTCCCACATCGGGCTCCCAGCTCCA
>CM052799.1:176558266-176596952 GCA_028533885.1 Nasua narica
TCTACCAATGTATGGGATATACCATGAACAAAGAAAGTGGTTTTATTACTTCCTAGCAATATCGTCTACAAAATCCAGAATGTGGAAAATGTTATAGGAAGGAAATGTTTAAAAACAAAACAAAATGAAAATAAAACAGACACCAAGAAGAGTTTAATCAACAGATGAATGAAAAGGAGAGAAAAGGGGGAAGGAGGAGAAAGAAAGAAAAAGAGAATAAAGGTCTATAAAGGAAAAGGAACATAAAAATAAATAGAAATATACATATATTTTAAAGCACTGTTAAAAAATGGTGACACTTCTGGGGCACTGGGATGGCTCAGTGGGTTAAAGCCTCTGCCTTCAGGTCAGGTCATGATCTCAGGGTCCTGGGATCGATTTCTGCATCGGGCTTTCTGCTCAGCAGGGAGCCTGCTTTCCCCTTCTCTCTCTGCCTGCCTCTTTGCCTACTTGTGGTTGCTCTCTCTCTTTGTCAAATAAATAAATAAAATCTTTTAAAAAAATTGTGACATTTTTGTGAAATGATTAGAGTTTGAACACTGACACTAAATATTAAAAGTATTTGCACATATTTTAGGTGTATTAAAGCTATGTGGTTATATTTTTTAAAAGGCTTACTTTTTAAAGATACATACTTAACACTGTGAATGAAATGTTATGATGTATCTAATTTGTTTTATAATAAAAATAGAGGTGGGAGTGGGTGGAGGTATAGATGACACATGAGAAGAAATACCACCGTAAGTGGATAACTCTGGCAGCTGAGTGATGCACACAAGGGATCTATTTCATCACTGAAACTCCTTTTATTTCTTCCTTTCTTGCTTGCTTTATCTCCCTCTCTCTCTCTTTTAAATCTCCTTTTCAATTAGCTGGGAAGTTTTCAATTATTAAAGTTAAAAACAAGATTAACATTTAGAGGGAGTGAGAATGCTTGAGCACTTAGTTTAACTAAGCAATTTTCTAATGCATTTATTTGGAGTAATTTAAGACACATTCTAGGGCACTGAGTTGGTTAAGTAGCCAACTCTTGATTTCAGTTCCGGTCATTTATCTCAGGTCCTGATATTGAGTTCCATTGGGCTCTGCACTCAGAGGGGAGTCTGCTTGAGATTCCCTCTCCTCTGCCACTCCTCCTGCTCATGCTCTCAAATAAATAAATAAATCTTAAAAAAAAAAGACACTTTATGTTTTTGAGAAGTGCACTGTCCAATATGGTATCCACTAATCACATGTGAATATTGAGTGCTTAAAAGTGACTCATTTAAGTTGAGATGTAAATATGCAATAAATTTCAAATACAGTATAACATGTGTAATATCTCGTTTATAATTTTTATACTGATAGCATGTTGAAACGATATTTTGAATATATTGGTTCATGAAAATATCTTACTGGAGAAATTTTCCTTGTTTTTTAACTTACTTAATGTGGCTATAAGAAAATTTAAAATTACATATGTCACTTGTAGTATGTTCCTATTGTACAGTGCTGTCTAGATAATATAGGAAGTCATACTAAATAATACTACTAAGGGCTCTTGAAAATTAGCTTTAATGTAAAAATATACTTGATTTAAGTAAGCAGAAAATTATAACTGGCTAAGGCATTTAAGCCATCAAGAAAAACAATAACAAACAACAAATTACTTATTCAGCTAACAGGATATACTACGGAGAAATGAAAAAAATGAATAAATTCAAAGTCTGAAATAAAATACTCCCTGTGCATAATTTCCTAAATGTTTTCATTTAATTGATTAAGTGTAGAACAATAAAAGATACTTTTGTTAAATATCATTATAGAATGATTGATCATTATTGTGCATAATCACAATTTTAACTGGCAAAGTTTTATTACATCTTAGAGAAACACTAATAATTATGATATCCAAATGCTCCAGAATTATGTTTCAGTATTTACTATTGAATTATTAAGAATTTCCTTCTGTGTTTAGTATTTTCTTACAAGTTTCACCTAACAGATGAAACTACAATATTTAAGATGATTTTGTTAATCAGTAAATTTTATTCTCATAAAAAACTCCAAGCTTATTTGGAAGAAGAATAAAGTAATACATACAGGTTTAGATGCCTTGACCATATCAATTTATTTTATTTTTCAAGGAAAAGAAGTTTTAGAAACTATTACTATTGATAGTTATATAAGATAAATTTCTTTAACTAAAATTTATCACTTCATAAAGAATCATGTATCATTACATGTATCTACCTACATTTAAAAAAAATCTAACATATAATGTATTATCTAACAAACTATTATTATCTAATCTAACTCCTTTTTCTCAAAAAGAATAAAATTCATATTGTTTTTTATTACTCTCTTTCTCCCTATTTACTTCTTTGTGCATGAAGGTCATATTGGATTTGGTCTTAACTAAGTCTGAATCTTGATTCTATTATTATTTATCTGCTTTTTGCAAGTTCTCTGACACTCTTAATTCTGGGTAGCTATAAAATAGTGAGATTATATGATCCATTGTGGTTTGTTGGGAATATGTGAATCTGAGAGGAAATGTTTTACCAATGTAACATCCAACTCCATTCAAAATTAAGATAATAAAAATTGTAATAAAAGTTATGAGACTGTGGTTTCACTCTCTCAAAATATCTTATTATACTGTACTCACCTTTCTCTTGTAACAATGTGAGATGTTACAGGGCCTCCCAAATGAGATCAAGTGAGGGGAATGGTATAGGCATTGTGACGTAGCCCTGGGCTACTATTGACCTACTGACCATACATCAGAAGAAGGATCATCTGCTTTCAGACTGTGGTCTACTGGGGTAACTGAAACCTCAGATGGGGGACTACTATAATCAATATCAATTTGTTTGTCTAAAATTTTTCAAAGATAATTTACTAACAGGAAGAAGTGGTATCTCAGGCACCTCTGGTTTTACTGCAACCTAGATAGTACGATTCTTGTGTTTTCCATGTACTGGTGAAAGTTTTTACAGGTTAGAGGATGGACAGTAGTATTGAAATCACATAGCAATGATGTAGGGGGTCCTTGCCTAATGGAAGAATATCAGACAATAATAGATGACTGAATAGGGCATTTGTAAATGGAAAGAGAATGTAAATGTGGACTTGTCTAATCCCCAATTATGTAAATAAAAGTAAATTTGAATATCTATCAGGATTGTGTTATAAAATGGAGGAGAATAAATTCCAGTGTTTAAACTACCTCAGAAGACAAATTGCCTCCCTTATATTTTATTCTTTTCTGGACATGACTGCACTACTTAATGGAATGGCTGAACTAAGGAATTTTGTGTAGGCTGCATGACTGAATAGAAAAAGTAGGGTCACATTTTTTTTTTATCTACTGAGTACCAGCCTATTGTTCTACATAGTTTTTCGAATGGCTGTTTTAAAAATTTTCCATCAAATATTTACCCCTGTGAATTACTAAAGGACACAGGGAATGTATTTATGGCAAATTCAATTTTTAATTCATTTTAAAAACTAAACTCAAAATGATTACTGTTATGTGATTCTTGTCTTTTCTTAGGAAAATTCTCTTCCTAAGAAGTAATAAAACTAGAAAGAACATTTCAACTTCATTTGTATCAGCTTCTCACATCATTCCCCTTTGGCACAATCCTTGTAAAGGAATCTCAAACTATTTTGGTTTCCATTGGCATAAAAAAAGGACTAGCAATTCCTCTCTGACAGCCAGCACGAAAGAGAAAACACAGAAAATCGGTTCTTAAAATTTAAAGTGCTCTTTTTTCTTGGCAATTGTAACTGTGACTCACAGTTCAGGAGTGTGGTGAAAATGTAGGTGTGACATATCGTTGTAAAGTTGCTTGCTTAAGAACATCAACAATTTCATGTGCTTAAGACTGCCTTAAAAAAAAAAAAAAGATAAGCAAACCTAGAGAAAGTTCATTTCTTCTTCTAGGTAGTTTCTCTAATTTCTTCAGGTATAATCCTAAATAACAATACAAGATGTCTTTCCTAAAAAAAGAAAGAAAAAAAGAAGGAAGGAAGGAAGGAAGGAAGGAGAAAGAAAGAAAGAAAGAAAGAAAGAAAGAAAGAAAGAAAGAAAGAAAGAAAGAAAGAGAGAGAGAGGGAGGGAGGGAGGAAGGAAGGAAGGAAGGAAGGAGAAAGAAAAAAGAAAGGAAGAAAGAAAGAGAACTCTATTAACTATATTAAAGAAAATAACTTTATTTAGGAGGAAAATATTGCTTAGGAGTGCTTGCCTGCTATTTCAAGATTCAATACAATCTTCTGGATTTTAAATTACAAAGCCTCAACTTGAGGAGGAACAAAAAGAAACTTCAGTGCCAAATCAAACCATTGAAAAGAACATATCCTCCCAAGAATGATGATCTATAATTAATGCCAATCATTTGAGGAAGATTAGAAACTATACACCAGCCCAAAAGAAAAGTATAGTGATTTCTGCTCACTATTTTTATAGAGAGAAACTGCGATTAGATTCAGTGGAAAAGCATATTGTGGGGTGGTAAGGATGATGATGGTGGTGGTGGTGATCGCCGTGGTGACGATTATGGAGACTCAGAGCACTCAAGACAGGGTGAGTGAAAATGGTAAAAACAATCAAGCATAATGAAACATTCATTTTAGTTTAAAAAATAATTTAAATAGGGGGCTCCTGGGTGGCTCAGTGGGTTAAAGCCTCTGTCTTCGGCTGGGGTCATGATCTCAGGGTCCTGGGATCCAGCCCCGCATCCCGCTCTCTGCTCGGCAGGGAGCCTCCTTCCCCCTCCCCCTCTCTGCCTGCTTGTGATCTCTTTCTCTCTCTCTGTCAAATGGATAGATGGAATCTTTTTTAAAAAAAATAATTTTAATAATTATTATGATCTTTTTTTCTCTTGAATGATTTTCATTTTCTTGTACCTGTTCTGGCTAAACATTCCTTAGATTATGAACAAGTATTTTTCTTTGAGTTCAGTGCTCATACTTCTGTAGCTTATGGTTACATCTGGTTGAATTTATTCTACTGCACATTGAGTTTGCAAAATAAGTTAGTTTCATGCCTTGTTTAGGCATTAAAACCACTGCTTCAAAGCTCCTAATGTATTTTTCTGGTTAGCTCAGTCCAGAACCCTCCACTACAACATATTCTACAGTTTTTTTAAATTAACTATTCCCATGTAATAATCCCAAAACTTAGTGGTTTAAATCAATAATTTCTCATTAATATGTCTCATAGTTCTGCAGGTTGCCTCTGATCAACTGAGTAATCATTTCTTGTAGTTGCAGACAGATAATGTCTAAGGATAAATCAGTCTGAATTCTTAAGTGTGCTGGACATTTAAAGTGGGTACCTAACTCAGATGTTTGGTGCTTCGGTGCTTCTTTCTCTATCTCTCTGTCTATGGTATCTCATTTCCTCCTCATGGCTTTGCCTTCTTAGAGCTTGGTGGACTCAGGGTATCAGTGCTTTTTTTTGTAGGAAGCTGGCTTCCAAGAACAGGACTCAGAAACTGAATGCCCAGTTAAAGGGTACATCAAGAACTGGCACAGAATCTTTCTGCCTTTATTTTATTTGTGAAAGTAGTCAGTAGGTCTGCTCAGATTCAGAAAGATTAAGAAATAGATTTCAGTTATTGATGGGGAAGTGGTAATGCCTCAGTGCTGAAGAGTATATAGGATGGAAAATACTATTTTGTTTCTCTTTAGATAACTATCTGCCATCTATTTACTATTTCTTCAAATACATGATCTTCATTCCTGCTTCCTTCCTTCTCTGTACACCAGAACTTTCTAAGTGCTCGCACTGTTCCTTTACAGAGAATATTGAAGACATAAGGTAGGTGAAACCTCAAATTTCAGCTCCCAGTTCTATAAGGATTTTTGTATCTGCCCTCATCTTTCTTTTTCTCTCCTTTTAGAAGGGGGAAGGGTCTGCCTGCAATAAAACCTTAACCTTCATCATATCTGCTATGGATTTTATTCTTACATTCTTTCTTGGCGCCTCATCGTGCCACTTAATTTCTTATCTTCAAGATCTTTGATTTCACTCTTCCTACTCTTTAATTCTCTGTTCATATAACATGGCTCAATATCCCTCATTGTTAAAACAAACAGGCACGCATTGAACAAAACAGAACAGAAGTTTGCCTGTGTTCAATGTATTCATTCACTATCTATGAGGATATCATCCTGCTTATCTCTTGGTTTCACCACAAAAGTTTTTGAAAGAGTCGTCATCATTCCCTTCCTTTGTATATTCACTCTATTCTAAAGGAGCTTGTCAAATGTCAAAACAAATTCTTTAGTCCTAAGTCCAAAGGGTACTTTTTAGTATATCATATTAGAAATCTCAGCTACTTTTGACAGAATAGACCATTTATTCTGGCAAAAATGTACTGAAGTATTGCTGTTTCTGCTTCAATGTCTCACAACAATTTTAGGGAGATAGTTCTTTCTGAATTTAGTTAAATTTGCTCTAGGGCCAGGAGAAGAACCTGAGGACAGACCAATGACCTTTTCCTTTAATGGCTTAGCTAGGTCAAGTCCACTATGTCCGGCTTCCTTATCCTTTAAGATGAGTTTGTCGCAGAAGTTTCTTTACCATCTTAATGGAATCCTAATTATCTATCCCCACCAGCCCATTGGCCAGCTTTGAATCACAGTTTAAAGCTAAGCTTCCACCAATAATTTGCTAGAGGAATAAAAAAATATTTTTTCATAAAAATATTGGACAATAGGAGCTCTATAGTTCTCTCTAATAAAATTTCAATTTCTTAGGAGAGGAAATTGTCCCTTTGCAACTAATGTATTTGGTCCCATAAAGGACAATACAAAATTTAACATCTGATACTTAATGGGAAAATAAAAAAATAAAAATCCATCAATAACATGATTTTTTTTCATGAGTTGTTTACAATTTAGCAATGGGAATAAATCCTTGAGCCTTTAAAAAATTCTAGAACTATTTTTATAATGGGTTGATATCTGAAAGGTGGATTAAATCATTCCTTTCTTGTATAGCTAAACAAAAATTTAACTGTGGTATGCTGAATCACTCTGACCTCTATCAACTCTTTGATTTAATGCTTTGCTACAATTTCAGCAGATGGAAGTATAAATGAAAAATGAAATTTGGTACACTCTCTTCTCTGAAATAGAATATGATTATAAAGATTTTTTTTTATAGAATTTGGAATATAAGGGGAATAAATGAGCTCAGTTGGCAGACTATTCAGAAATATCAGAAAGACCAAATATTTAGAGTCCTGAATAAGGTTCAGAATTCTGAATAAATTACGATCTTCACTGAATGATCTTGGGCTGATAAAATATGTTTACGGGACCTGTGGTGCTTAATTTTATGTGTCATCTTGACTGGGGCAGAGGATGCCCAGAAATCTGGTAAACAGTATTCCTGGGTACCTCTATTAAGGTGTTTCTGGAAGAGACTAGTATTTGAATAGTGAATTGACTAACACAGAGGACCCTCCCCAATGCAGGTGGCCATCATCCAATCCATTAAGGACATGAATACAACAAAAAGGTAGAGGAAGACTGAATTTGCTCTCTGCCTGACTGAGTTGGGACATTGGTTTTCTGCTGCCTTCCTTTTTCCTGGATCTCAGGCCTTCAGACATGTACTAAAATCTGTATCATTAGCTTTCTGGCTCACAAGCCTTCAAATTACACCACCAGCTGTCTTGGGTCTCTAGCTCACAGATGATGATTGTAGGACTTTTCAGGCTATATGAATCATTATCTTATAATAAACCTTATTTTATATTTATATAAAATACAATCCCATCAGTTCCATTTCTCTGGAGAATACTAATACTAGACATCCTAGCAGAGGATGCTAATATTTTGCTAGTTGTTATTTATTTTTCAAGGATCAGTGAAGATATTATAACATATAAATAACACTAATTTTTTTGTAATACTGTATCTCTAAGATGCTGTGCATATGAATCTTCAACAGGTATGAATAAAAAATTTTAAAATCCATTCAATTCTGGATCATTATTTGTGTGAACAATGCCATATCATTTATTCTATTTAAAACAGGATGCTCTGATATATTGACAAAGTCCACATGTGCTTGTAAACACAAGTCTAAAGATAATCAAGAAATGAACAGCATAAAAAACCTCATAAATGACAACAAAACTATGACATATTTTTATGAAAAGGAAATTTGGGATATGAAGAAGGCGATGATACAAAATATGAAAAATAGTAATTTATATACCGTGTTTTGTATTTTCACATTGCTTAAAGCTACCTCTTTTAGGAATATAATGACATCTATAAAATGCATGGCATACACTTACAATATATTCCAAAATACTACATGTATATACTTAAAAGTCTTAAAAAACTTAAAGATTTTCAAAAAGCGTGAAGACTATATATATATATTCAATATATGTGTATATAGATACACACACATATATATAACAGAATCCTAGATATAATATACATATTAATACATATAATATATAATATAAATCAAGGTAAAGTTTTGTTTTGTTTTGTTTTTATGAATATCTACGTTTGTGCTACGGCTAGCCTTGGGTCACATTTCTGTAAGACACAATTTTAAAAATCGATCATATGGTGAACAGTAAATTGTTTGAACCCTCTGGTAACTTCTCTTAAGTTATAAAAGAAAACATATAGAGAACACAAAAATCAGATGGGAAATAATTAATTGGGTAGGAGAAGAAAGATATAAGGCAAAATAAAGCTTTACCTACCTAATTTATATTTAAATTTTGTATGAACCAGTTATGTAGCAAGTAAGAAAGCTTAGGCTATTGGTAAGGGAATGACCTTCAGTTTGACCTTCATCTGTCTCCTTAGTTCATTCCATGTCATCTTTGGTGATTTTGTTGTGTTTTCCTTACTCTGCCCTGCTTCTCAAAACTTTCTCCGTGAAATACTTCTTTAACTACAAAACACTCATGATTTTCTAGCCTTCAAAATATTTTTCCCTTGCTACCACTGCATTATAATATCTTCTCTTTTTCACTGTTATTGACATCAAATACTGCATTTTGATTTCACACCCTCTTAACACTACAGCAATGACTCCTAGATGTCAATTTTCACAGAATTTTCAGAAACCTTTTCCTCCTCAATTACTCAGGAGCCTTTTGTAAAAGGTTACACTTCTCTAGATCAATAATCTCTTTTATAGTGTGGATGCAAACTCTAGAGTCTAGATGTGCTCACTCTGGAATTCAGACATGAGCAGAGATACTTGGATATCCAAGGAGTCTAGGTTAGGACATTCGGGGAAATGCTACTGGGAGCCCCTTTCCTTCCCTTCCCTTCCCTTTGCTTTTTTTTTTTCTTTCTTTCTTTCTTTCTTTCTTTCTTTCTTTCTTTCTTTCTTTCTTTCTTTCTTTCTTTCTTCTTCTTTCTTTCAGATTTTATTTATTTATTTGACAAAGAGAGAGAGAGAGAGACAGAGATCAAAAGTGGGCAGAGAGGCAGGCAGAGAGAGAGGGGGAAGCAGACTCCCTGCTGATCAGAGAGCCCTATCTGGGGCTTGATCCCAGGACCCTGAGATCCTGACCTGAGCTGAAGGCAGAGGCTTAACTCACTGAGCCACCCAGGCGCCCCTGGGAGCCACTTTTCATAAGTTGCTTCCTGGGAAATAACTAACCTAAGGAAAGAGAAAATTGAAGCCCACTGATTTCAAAAAAGGATGAAGATTCAGAGTTTAAACTGAAGATTATTCAAAGATATTACATGTCCTACCTGAAACATTTGGATCTAGGTCATGGTTCCATAGAAATCATTAAGAGATGACCAGAGCTTAAGAACAGAAAAGCGAAAAAGAAAGCATTTCATTGATATATTCATGAAAAATTGAAGCACAAAATTCTGTTGGCTTTGCAATAACAAAGGAACAATGACTGACAGATCTTTCCACTTTACAAACATTTAGAACATTTGTTCTGTATAGAATTTATATAATTAATATATGAAAGTTCTTCATGTTGTAGTTTAAGGTATAAGACTGTCCACATACATTTTTGGTATTTCTTCATGGACCAGTTACTCAAATAAAAAAAAATATATATGTATCATTAAACTCAGCTATCTGACTCCTGAAATATATATAAAAGAAATAAAAGCAACAGTATATAAAGATATATATGCATAAAAATATTTATCCCAGAGTTATTTCTAAATAGCCAAAATTAGAAATAGATCTTATCATCAATAAGAAAAAGATAGACAAAAATTATATAAGTGGGCCATGGTAATATACATCATGGAAAATTATGCAACCTTTATGGAGAAAAGATCTGTTCTGTTTCTGTTTGAAAGAGAGCTCTTGATGTTATTTTTGGATAGGAAATCAGGTGTAGAAGAAGTTGTATATCATTTCAATATGTCAAAAAAGAGGAAGGGTGAATACTAAGCGTGATGGTTAATTTTATGTGTCAACTTTTTTTTAAAAGATTTTATTTATTTATTTGACAGAGAGAGAGATCACAAGAGAGAGTAGGCAGAGAGGCAGGCAGAGAGAGAGGGGGAAGTAGGCTTCCCGCTGAGCAGAGAGCCCAATGCGGGGCTCATTCCCAGGACCCTGAAACCATCACCTAAGCAGAAGTAGCGCTTTAACCCACTGAGGCACCCAGGCGCCCCTTTATGTGTCAACTTAACTAAGTCATGGATATCCAGACATTTGGTCAATCATTATTATAGATGTGTCTGTGAAAGCATTTCTGGAAGAGATTAACGTTTGAATTGGTAGACTAAGTAAATTAGATTGCTCCCTACTCCCACTTATGTGATAAGGCCTCTTCCAGTCAGTTGAAGGCCTGAATAAAATAAAAAGATTGGCTTTCCCATGAATGAGAGGGAACTCCTCTTTCCTGATTACACTGAGCTGGGACATTGGTTCTTTCCCGCCTTCAGACTCAAACTGAAACACTGGTCCTGTCTGGGTTCTTGCATTCTTACTGGAACTGCACCATCACCTCTCCTGGGTTGCTAGCTTGCTGACTACGGATCGTGAGACTTTTTAGCTTCCATAATCATGTGAGTCAATTCCTAATAATAAATATATATTTCATTAGTTCAATTTCTCTGGAGAACGCTGAATAATACACAGTTGATGCAATAACACAAAATAGCAGATTATAAAATCAGGTACACACAAATTAGAGTCTTTAACCAGAATTAGGTTTTACTAATAGTTACAAGGACATAAGCAATCACAAGTCACAAACAATGCAGGGAAATGTCAGGGACAGCAAAAGAGCTCACCAGGTGCTTTCTTATGACATCAAATTATGTTGTGGCCCAGATTAATATATGAGATTTCCAAGAAATGATACTGGCCACATAAATTATACCCAAAAAAGCCATCTCAGTCATAAACCATCTCCATCATCCTCAGATGGTCACAAGCTTACATGATATTTCCAGGGGAGTAATGCTTAGTGAATGCCATTAACTTTTTTCCCAGGAAACTTATCATGACCAGGTTTACAAGAAACATAGGTCACATCACCTGACTTTTATTTCCTGGGAATACCAATGCCTTTCCATAATTGAGAATAGATGGCAGATCTGCTGCTTTCACTATTTACATTCTGGATGCTGCTATGGATAATGTAGCAGTCGAAGTGGAGATATGTAAAAGTAAATAAATAAATAAAGTTTTACGAAAAAGGAAGACAATATGAAAAGTCTTTATTTGTGTAAAATAGTTATGTATTGGTTGTACATGTTTCTAAAAGTTTCTTCCCTCATAACACCTGTTTATAGAGCCTTGTATACTGTAGGTACTCAATAAATATTTTTTAAAAGAATGCAGAAGTCTACTGTTCAAATAACTTACATAATAAAAAATTTTCCTACATAATACATAACAATATAATGTTATTTTAAAATTAAGTATTGTCGTCACTCCCCACATAAGTAACTCCACTGAAAATTTTCAATGGACTATAGAAGAATAAATTTCACTAAAAGATTCTGGGCATCTGATTTGCCAGTGAAAATTGATGTGAGACTAAAACAGACAAAAAAATTCTCAAATCTTACTTCATCAATTGCCTTGGAAATTTGCTATGAATACTGAAATCATGAGCATTATCATTTTTCTCATTCTCTTAATGCACTTTCAAGTCCCATCTTTGATTCATATTGTGGATAGTCATTGTTTTCAACCTGATTGTCTTAAAAGGTAAAAGTTTAAATAAAAGTCCACGTTTATTGACCAAAAGTGTTATAAGAAAATTAAAATACTTCTTATATTGATGTGGGAAACAAAGGAAAAAGAAAATATTAAATTTCCTTACAACTTACAGGCCATTGACAAGTCCCTGGAATAGGCAGAATGACCTTCCTCTAAGAACTCAACTGCCTCAGGGCACCTGGGTGGCTCAGTCAGTTAAGCCTCTACTTTCAGTTGAGGTCGTGATCCCAGAGTCCTGGAATCGAGCCCCACATTGGACTCCCTGCTTGGTAGGATGCCTGCTTCTCCCTCTCCCCTGCTTGTACCCTCTCTCTCATCTCTCTCTCTCAAAAAAATAAATAAAATCTTTAGAAGAGAAGAACTCAGCTGCCTTGATGTTGATACTTTGCTAGGGCAATCTTAGCTTAACATTATCCTGACCTCCAAGATCCTGTAAGTCTTCTTTAACATATAAAAATTCCTTTGGAAACTCCCTTTATCTCTACTTCCCAAGATACATATTGGCAATCATCCCCCAAGCATATGGCCCACTTATTTACATCTGAAGGTCTCATGACTAAGATTTTATTAGACAGTAATAAATGAACTTTTCCTAAGAAAAGCTAGCCTCTCGAGGTCCTGAAAACCTTGCTTCCAAAATTCCTTAGAGATTTATGCTATCCCTAAGCATTTCCCAACTTGACAGTATATAATTGACTACCCTTCAAAACTCCAGAGCGAGTCATTGTGCCCAAGGGTCCTGTCCCCATGCTTTAATGAAAATCACGTTTTGTACCAAAGACCACCCAAGAATTCTTTCTTGATCATTTGTTCTGAACCTCATTTCCACACCAATATTACCTGATATAAAATAAGATAGATTGGGGCTCCCGGGTGTCTCAGGGGGTTAAGGCCTCTGCCTTTGGCTCAGGTCATGATCTCTGGGTCCTGGGATCGAGCCCCACATCGGGGTCTCTGCTCAGCAGGGAACCTGCTTCCCCCTCTTTCTCTCTGCCTCTCTGCCTACTTGTGATCTCTCTCTCTCTGTCAAATAAATAAACAAAATTGTTAGAAACAATTAAAAAAAATTCAATAAAATCTTGGGGTGCCTGGGTGGCTCAGTGGGCTAAGCCTCTGCCTTCAGCTCAGGTCATGATCTCAGGGTCCTGGGATTGAGCCCCGCATCCGGCTCTCTGCTCAGCAGGGAGCCTGCTTTCCCCTCTCTCTGCCTGCCTCTCTACCTACTTGTGATCTCTCTCTTCTGTCAAACAAATAAATAAATAAATAACTTTGAAAAATAAGATAAATTTATGCAAATGTTAAGTTACATAGAGCAATGTTACACAAAGTAAAAAATAGAGTGTAGAAAGGAAGAGCTAGTTTTCAAAATTAGTAGTAAAACAGTGCAATGACATTCAAAAAGCTCATTTCTTCCTTTACCTCCTTCTCTTCCTCCTCCTGCTCTTACCTTTCTTCTTCTCTTCCTATTGTTTTACTCCTGCTTGTCATAGTGCTCTTCTCCGTGTTCTAGCCTTCATAATTTTCTGTGATTGGGTAAAAAAAATCCTGAGATTTCATGAAAAAGTAAAATAAAACTTAAAGAAATATTTTGTATCAGTCTGAAAACAGAAATACCAAATTAGGTATTTCAAAGCATGTAATTTAATGTAGAGTAATCGTTTCAAGATTCCTGGCAGCTTGGGAAGCCAAAAGGGAACCATTCAGATGCAGACAGACCAGGCTAGGGGAAACAGTACTCACGGGAACCTGGAGAATTGGAGAAGGATCCCCTTGAAGATGAGATGTGATGTCTCCAGAGGAACCATTGACTCGCTGTTGCTGGGACCTCTGGGAGGGAGGGCAACTGATGCTGGTACTGGAGGACTGAAGGATCTGGAACTGGAACCAACAGCTGCCCAGCCAGATGTTCACTGTGGGGAGATCCTGATAGGAAGGGCATGAAAATAAAAGAATAGTTCCTTTCTCTGCACTTCTTTCTTTCTGATTTCCATCTGGTTCCTCTGAGAAGAAATAGTAGAAAGCCAGAAAGAAAGGAAAGGGCTTGCTGAGGTAAAGTCCTCATATCACAAACAAAAGCAAAGGAGAATGTTCTATGTTTGGAGCCAAAAGACAGCAGATAAAAGAATGGCACCATCTTTTGGTGGTTCAGTAATTGAACCCTAAAACTCCATTACTCAGATTGAGGATAAACATATTTCTTCCAAGGTAAAGAATCCTTAAAGTCCCAGGAGACAGTAAAACGTGCATTGTATTTTTCAAAGCATGTTTCATTTGTCACATAAGCTATGTATGAACTTAGATATGTTTTTCCCCCTTCACAACTATAACAAAAATACATTGGAAATATTTTTAAAATGTACTTTATTATTTGTGTCTTTTCCAATTCTTTGAAGTTATGATCATGGTTGTTCATCCTGAGTAAATATATGTATTTCAATAGAAGCCACATTGATGGACCAGTTCAGATGTTCACATTTTGAGTATTCTACATATTACTTCTATATAAATCTTGATTCATAAGTGTTGAGAAAATAAATATGAAGTTTAAAGTGATGTTCTTAGCTTTAAAATGTTCGTAATCTATTGCAAAGTAAAACTTATCTTGTAGCTTATGTCCGAGTTAATAAATTTCCACCAATAGAGACCATGATTGGACCAGTTTTTTTTTTCTTTTCTTTTCAAGGATTATTCACAGAAATAGAGACCTTGTGGAGAACACTTTAGTTATGAAACTTTTGAGGACATTTCAAATGTAAAAAAATTATGTTTACTCGATGAAGCAACCGAGGCATAGCAAATTACTCAACCATGGATAGCACACCTGGAGTGGCAACCCCTCTGCATCCCAGATTTTATAATGTTCAACTACTGTACTTAGTTCTTTGCAAAAATTATTTCTGGGCAACAGCATACTCTGGCTCTTACATAGGGAATCTGATTTATATCATGTCAGACTAAGGAATTAAGCTTTACAAATCATTTTTTTAACCACACTATTAATTTAAATTTTTTTCTGCTCTCCCATAACCTCCTCCAAAGTTCTCAATATATAAATTCTCCTTGCCTACCTGTCTGTTGAACAAGTATCTGTCAGTTGGTGATGCCATTATTACTGTCACCAGAACAATCAATATTCAAATTTAATTCAAGGAGCCTACATCCATTTGTCTTCAAACTATTGGCATAGGATGTGTTATATTTAAACACTTAATTTGATATGCTGTATGAAATAGATAAAAAGTAAATGGGGTTGCAACCTATCAAATATATTTTCATGACCTACTCACCCACTGTACTTTATTTATCATTGAATACAGAACATTTAATATGAGATATATTAACTTTTATTTAGGAAAACAGGATTTCCCATGGCCTTTCCAGTCCTTGAATATTCACTAGGTTATACCTTTTGCATAATGTAAGACCAGGGACCTGCTTCCCTATCCAAAAAAAAAAAAAAAAAATTTCAGATGGCAGTTTCTTATCTGTCCTATTTGTCAATGTTTCCTCCTTGCCTGAAAAGTACCTGACTGTAGTTATCTCTCATTGCCTGCATGTTGAATGAATGAAGAAATTAATGAGTGAATGCACTATTGTTTTGTATGAACCCGCTCTGTAAGAAGGAATATAAGCATGCACTTGGTAATTGATTATTTATAGAAATGTATATTGACTCTTTATATTATTGAGCATTGAAATTACTAAGATCATATTTCATTAACATGATTTATAAAATTTAAAAAACATAATATTAAGCTAACCTGATGCAAGATATGCTTTTAGAGCCCCATATCCCATCACTGTTGAACACCTTCAGTTTCAGGACAGCCTCAATGACTGATATCTGGTAGGCTCACTGTCCCATCTGAAAAGTCATGTTTCTCTGCCTTACTACAAGAGACCTTTTTCTAAAGCTAAACAAGGTCACTCAAATTTCCTGAAGGTGCCACACAGAAGTTCATGGGCATTAAGACTACTGGGAAGAAGCTCGTCTCCTGGGAATGGGAGTCAATAAAGAAATGTTCCAGCCTCCTGTCCAATGCAAGATAATTCTAACATCTGCTCTACACAGTTCTTTAAGGATGTCCAAGGGATTCAACTCCAGATGCTTACGGCAGTAACATCTCACCCATAATGGTGGAGGAAGGATGTGGTCAGCTCTACATGGGTCCTTTACGTTGCTGTGTATGACAGCATATAACAGACACCCTCAAAGGGCCGCCTGTTTCGCTTTTATTTTATCCTCAGATTGGACATGTCTGTGTCTGAATCTCTTCCTTTGCTGCCCTTTCTGAACCTCTAAGACCCAGACTTTTTGTCTCCTCATATTGTTCTATTCCCTACTACTTCCATCCCTTTGATATGATAAGCACTTAGAATTATAGATTATGGACTTGGCTTTGCTCAAATTTTGTTTCAAATTTCCACTGAATTCTTATTGCTTCAGGCTACCTTGGATTTTTCCTCCTTCTTGATTTGACAAATTTTTCAGGACTCTCTTAATCTGTTTCTGTCTGTCCCATGTGCTGCAGATTATGTTCCTTCCTGTTTTACCGTGAACTTCTAGAAAATACTCAGATATAATCTATCACTCATAAAAAAATACTTTCAAAGTTCTTTCTAATTTTTCTCACTGAGAGATATTGCTCATATGTGAATAGATTTAATACATTTAAGTGTACATATCTCTAGTGATTATTTTTAATTATTTAGCACAATCATTATTGCAGCATGATTATTAATAGCACAAAACCACTAATTCTGAATCAAGATATTTCTGATTATAAAGTTTGACAAGTCCAATTATTTTTTTAAATTATGTAACAGTATGACTAAGCTAACCTTTGCCTAACTTTCCAGGGGTGTTATGAATTATTGGCATGTGGAATTCAATTATTTTTCCAATTGGTAGTGAAAGTATAAATTAATCTACTACATTATCATCTATTTTGAAGACAGAGACTACAACATTTTCAGAAATACAGCACACAGACTAATTGTTGGCAACATTTCCTCTTACTCTCATCAGAACAAGATTGTGAAAGCTTAGGTCATCCTTTATTTCCTAAAGGCCATTATCCATTTCAACTACAGATGCATTTTTAAGACTAACAAGACGAAGGAAGAATTACCCAGGCATGGCACATTTCCATAAGTATCCTTTCTCTCGTCCCACAAGGATCATTTCTCATTGCACTTAGTAGAATGTGACCCATCAATGGTTTTTATATTGTTGGTGCCCCCTTTTCAATGCTCATACCATGGAAGAGTTGGCAGTGTCTCTCCAATTTCTATTTAGTCCCAGAACTACTTTCCAAAGTACACTTATAAACTTATCATTTGAGTATTTAAAATGATGCACTTGAAAATTTTCATCCATCCATGAGTTTATTTATTTAACAGCTATTTATTCAATCCCTACTACATGTCATAATTCAGAAATATTTGTAAATTGACTGTTGGGCATTTTTCCTATATTTTTTATGAAAAACTATAGAACACTTACAGAAAAAAAAAGGTGGAAAATGAGAAGAAAATAAAATTAGAAATTAACTCATCCAATTACCTTTTTTTTATTGTTGTAATAGATTACATCACCGAATCCAATATTAAGTAACTTGTCCAAAGTTAGCAAAATCAATTACAAACCAAACAATAATTAAAAACAAAAAAACATGCAGATCTCTTAATTGTTCATCCAGTGTTTTTTTTCTAATTATCCAACACTTTCTGAATTCAGACTGAATTAAATTGATACAAATCCCATTATTTTATTTTATTTTTTTAAAGATTTTATTTATTTAGTTGACACAGGGAGAGAAATCACAAGTAGGTAGAGAGGCAGGCAGAGAGAGGGGAAAGCAGGCTCCCTGCTGAGCAGAAAGTCCGATGCAAGGCTCTATCCCAGGACCCTGAGATCCTTGACGTAAGCTGAAGGCAGAGGCTTTAACCCACTGAGCCACCCAGGTGCCCGACAAATCCCATTATTTTAGTCATTCATTCATTCATTCATATAACAAATATTTAGTGGGTGCCTATTGTATGACAAAACTGTCATACAATCTTGCCAATAGAGACAAAAATGCCTATTATTGTGACTATTAAATAAATAATACAGTATGTCAAAGGATGATATGTACTATGAAAAAAGACATGCAACAAATTAAGGGGCATTAGAGGGCAGAGAATGAGTATAGAGACAGCTGAAACTTGAAAAGCCAATAACTTTCATTTAAGAGGTGACATTTTGGGGCGCCTGGGTGGCTCAGTAGTTAAGCGGCTGCCTTCAGCTCAGGTCATGATCTCAGGGTCCTGGGATTGAGCCCTGCCTAACCCTAACTCTCAGGGTCCTGGGATTGAGCCCCACATCAGGCTTTCTGCTCAGCAGGGAGCCTGCTTCCCTCTCTCTCTCTGCCTGCCTCTCTACCTACTTGTGATTTTTCTCTCTGTGTCAAATAAATAAACAAAACCTAAAAAAAAAAACCCAATAACAATTGTGTATATTTAAGTTATACTACATGATGATTTGATATGCATACACATAGTGAAATAATCATCACACTCAGGTTAATAACATATTATCACCTTATGGATTTAGCATTTCCTCTTTTTTAACTTTTAAATTTTTAATTTTTTAAGTACTCTTCAACATGGGACTCAAACTTACAACCCTAAGATCAAGAGTCATATACGCCACTGACTGATCCAGCCAGGTGCTCCCATTCTCTTTCTTTTTGAGTGTATATGGGGAGACACTGAAGATCTACCCTGAGCTAATTTTAAGTATACAATACAGTATTATTAACTATAGTTAATAATGTTAGATATATTAAAATCGATATTAATATATAGATTAATTAATATATAATTAATACAATAATCTATATATTATATAATAATATATAATAATCTTAATATAAATATAATTTATATTTATAAAATACACAATAATTTATAAAATATAAAATAATTAAATATCAATATAAATATTATATATAATCATATAATGATTATATATAATAATCTATAATATATAGATTAATTAATATTACTATATATTAGTAATATTACTATATAGTAATTACTATAGTATATATAATATAGTATTAGTATAGTAATATAGTAATTACTATATAGTAATATTACTAATATATAGTAATATTAATATAGTTAATAATGTTTAGAGATCAATGTTGATCTCTAAACCTTATTCACCCTGCAAAACTGAAATTTTGTACTCCTTGCTCATCATCTCCCCAGTCTCTAGTAACTAACATTTTACCTTCTGCTTCTCTACCTTTGACAATTTTAAATTTCACATATAAGTGAGATCATGCAATATTTGTCTTTCTGTGTCTGGCTTATCACTTAGCATAATGTCCTTCAGGTTTATTCATATTGTTACAAGAGGCAGAATGTCCTTCATTTTAAAGGCTGAATGATATTCCTGTGTATGTGTGTGTGCGTGTACCACTTATTCTGAATCAAGATGAAATGCAAAGCCTGAACAGACCAGTAACAAGTAAAAAGGTTGAATTGGTAATCAAAAACCTGCCACCAAAGCAAAGCCCAGGACCAGATGGTTCCATGGGTAAATTCCACCAAACATTCAACAAAACAGAACAAAACAAAACAAAGCAAAAAAAAATCCTAATATTTTTTAAACTTATCCAAAATAAGAGGAAACACCTTTAAATTCATTTTATGAGGCCAGCATCACTCTGATACCAAAACCCAAGACATTGCAAGAAAAGAAAACAATAGGTCAATATCCTTGGAACATAGGAGCAATGAACCTCAAAAAAATGCTAGCAAACTGAATCCAACAGCACATTAAAAGGACCATACATCATGACCAATTATGATTTATCCCTGCAGTACAAAGATAGTTCAACATATGTAGATCAACCAATGTCCTTAAATCTTTATACATATCATAATGTCTTTTCTGAAACCTATGAAATCAGATATATGCTAAATACACATAAAGTATGTATTTAACAGTCTTGGTAGGCATCTATCATCAAGTGTAGTATTATGTTCACAGAAAAGCATATGAATATTCACACTAAGTGGGAAAGAAAAACTATAAATAACCTCAAGTCTTTCCACTTCTGAAGTGAGTACACAGTAGGTCAAATATTATTGCCCATTGAGTTATGAGAATACTTTCAGTTTTCAGAGGTTTTTGGGTTTTGTAATCACAGATAAGTGATTATGCACCTTTATTTTATCATATGTTTTATCTCAGTTGCTGCAAATATATAGTCACTTAATCTAAAAACAGCTTAATAAAATAATTCAAATGTACTTTGTGGTGTTTGGCCTTAAATTAATGTCCAGTATTATGTGCTGTCTTGGCATCTGATAAAACCAGCCTGGCATGATGAATTAAAAAACAATTTAAAGATTTTTAGAATAGAAATACTTTCAGGAGCCTGGAGATTTAGTTGTCAAGTCTAAAATGAGACTATTTATAAAAGCTTAAGTTGTTAGATTTTTATCTGATCTAAATTTTAATATTGGCAGAGTTGGGAAGAATATACTGACTATCTCTAATGTGCATCTGAGCACCAGTTGAATAATGAAATGTACATAAAATAGAAGATATGCTTAATTGAAACTTGTTCACATTTTTGTAGTTTATGGGAGGATGTGTTTCTGGCGGGATGAGAAACATAAAACACAGACAGACATTTTGATATATTTTTCATTGATGTCCAGAGGATGACTTCACAATGTATTTTATGTTGCCATAATTTTATGGCATGGGAGACACTTGTTTTCCATCACTTTTCTGATGTATTATTCCAAAGCCTCTGAAACAGAGAAAGTTCAGTTGCTTACACAGAAACATAATTCATTTGCCATTAGATTTATTAAGGGAAAGAAGCTGCCTATTACATGTGTTCAATTTTTTACATTCCAGACTATATAGCTATTAAATTTAAATATTAGAAGGTGGACTCAAAACATGGTGTGATAAAATATGTATTCTATTAATGTTCCCACCTGTTTAATTCAGTGAATAATAAGAGTTATTTCAATTATTCTTATTTTTCAAATACAATATTTTTATTAATATTGTGAGCAGTGAAAACAGTCAACAAAATTTTCCTCCCCTTAATACGTTTTTATAAAAAATACAAAAAATAGCATTTTCTTATACAGCAAGAACTAATAATAGATTTATTTTCTTCCTGTTACATAAATTTATTTCCCAGAGCCCTCTAGCAAGAAAAAGTCACAGCAAGAAAAAGTCTCAATTTAGTCATGTTTAAAACTCTTCCACCTTTAAGTCTCTGGGAAGAAAAAGCAATGAAAAACTTTATCAAGATATGTATTAGCACATATGTTAAGTCTATGTCTGTATCTGTCTTAAGGTCATTATATTATGATAAATTTTCTTTATCCTTGACAGGTGTACTCAATATTGTTCCCCACCCACTTTGGCTGCAAACATATTTACCAAGTGTTACTTATTTTTCCTCAGATTTTTCAATGTAACCTTTTTTTTATGTACCCTTTTGCCTTCGCCATTGATACTAATCTTAGAAAGCCCTGTGTAAGAATATCAAGATAATTTTTATATGAGTTCCACCAATTTCATTTTGTAGTCTAGAAATTATACATTTCGTATTTCCAAGTCCTTGGAAAGAGCTGAAGCATTTTCTTTCCAAGTCCCATCTAATTTAATGGACAGAATAGTTACTTACAAGTTATGCTATAAAAATATCAAGACATGTCTCCAAAGGCAAAGAATACAAAAGCAAAAATGAACTTTTGGGACTTCATCAAGATAAAAAGCTTCTGCACAGCAAAGGAAACAATCAACAAAACAAACAGGCAACCCACAGAATGGGAGAAGGGATTCACAAATGACACTACAAAGGTCTGATATCTAAGGTCTATAAAGAACTCCTCAAACTCGACACTCAAAAAACAGATAATTGCATCAAAAAATGGACAGAAGACATGAGCAGACATTTCTCCAAAGAAGACATGCAAATGACTAATAGACATATGAAAAAATGTTCATCATCATTAGCTATCAGGGGGATTCAAATCAAAACCACACTGAGATACCACCTTACACCAGTTAGAATGGCCAAAATCAACAAGACAGTAAACAACAAATGTTGGAGAGAATGTGGAGAAAGGGGAACCCTCTTACACTGTTGGTGGGAATGCAAGTTGGTGCAGCCACTTTGGAAAACAGAGATTCCTCAAGAAATTAAAAATAGAGCTGCCCTATGACCCTGCAATTGCACTACTGGGTATTTACCCTAAAGATACTGATGTAGTGCAAAGAAGGGCCATACGTACCCCAATGTTCATAGCAGCAATGGCCACAATTGCCAAACTGTGGAAAGAGCCAAGATACCTTTCAACAGATGAATGGATAAAGAAGATATGGTTTATATATACAATTGTATATATATATACAATACCTTTCTATGCCTCCATCAGAAAGGATGAATACCCAACTTTTATATCAACATGGGCAGGACTGGAAGAGGTTATGTTGAGTGAAATAAGTCAAACAGAAAGAGTAAATTTCTGTATGGTTTCAGTTATGTGTGGAGGATAAGGAAAAAGATGGAGGACGTTGGGAGAAGGAAAGGAAAGGTGAATTGGGAGAAATTGGAGGGGGAGATGAAACACGAGAGACTGTGGAGTCTGAGAAACAAACTGAGGATTTTGGAGGGGAACTGGGGGGTTGGTGGTGGGTATTGAGGAGGGCACATATTGCATGGAGCACTGGGTGTGGTGCATGAACAATGAATCTTGGAACACTGAAAAAATAAAATAAAAGTTAAAAAAAAAGGAACCATAAAAAATATTCATTAATATTGATAGAAAGTGCTACTCAAACAGCAAAAAATGTGTCTGTAAAAGCTTATTAAGTTCTCAAAAACTTATTAAGAAAAGCTTATTAAGAAAATCTTATTAAGAGGCTCAAATAATTTAATTTAAGAGTTAAAAAACCAGTGAAATTCAACAACAAGAATGCTATCAGATGCACATTTCCAAAATGGAAATAATGAGTTTCTGTGTAACAATTCAGTTGTTCTGGTTTTTAAAAGTTAAAAAAAAAAAGATTTTCATTTTGAAAATGATATTCACAAAATGGCACTTGATTTGCCTGGGTTACATAGCTGGCAAGAAATTAAATTGGTTTTGCTCTGCCCATGAGTATAGTATAACATGTTATTTAAGATTCTTTTACACTAAGATATTTTACTTTGGCTATAAAAATGAGATTCAGGCTTTATATTTTTCAAATATATTTTGAATACAGAATCTCAATGTAATCTCTCCTTTTAAAATGATATTTTGAAATATCTTTATTCTGAGACCATAATATGCATTTTATTTTTTAATGAATCTATTTTTTGTTATGTTTCAACCTTTATCTACATGCCACTACTTATGGAGCACATGTAAATATTTTAGAGATCAAATAAGTTGAAACATAATTAACTCTCTATATGAGACTAAATGTCACTCTAAATGTCACTTGTTTTGATAGTTTTGGAGCAAAATTGTAAATATTTTGTTGTTATAAGTTATAAATTTTGTTATGAATTAAAATGTGCTTTTTTAAAGCAGCATTTTTATGTCTTTGGAAGAAAAGGGGTACTATTCATGTCGGTTTTGCCTTCCATATTGATGCAATTTCTCTTCTCAAAATATATACAAGGGAAACAGTTACAGGGAAGCTCAATGCTTAAAGACAGAAAATAGTAAAAATTCCTAATATGGCTAAATAATTAAAAATTAAACTAGATTATATATTGTTAAGGGTTTACATTTTTAAAAAGTCAGTCAAATATTCTTTGTCATAGTTATAATTAAACAACTACATTGATGATCAAAAAGCCTTTTCTTTCTATATTTCTACAGGAAATAATAAAGAACATCTTTAAAAATGTTGGATCAGATACAACATCATAACAGGAAGTCTTTCTCCTTAGAAAATAGATTATGCACGAATGATGCAGAAAATCAAATCACAATTTAGAATATAAAACCAAATCCCTATCAACAAATTTGTGTTTTGTAAAGAGTTAAACTCTTTCTCTTCATATTACATTACCCATTTTTACTTCTAATCACATATATCACCTTGGTCCCATTTTTCAAAGAAATTCAATGTGGTTTATTTATTTATTTTTCTCATTTAACCTTTGCAACTGGAACTCAAAAATTAGTCAAGGAAATGGCATTATGGTGGTTTTGTGTTTTCCATTGTAGAATTTTAAGTAAAGACAATTTACATTTTTAAAAATATTTATTTATTTTAGAGAGAGAGAGAGGGGAGAGTGCTTAGGCAGGAAAGGAACAGAGGGAGAAGGAGAAGGAGAAGGAGAAAATTTCAAGCACACTCCTCACTAAGTGAAGAGCCCAGTGCTAGGCTTGATCCCAAGACCCTGAGATAATGACCTGAGCCAAAATCAAGAGTTGGTTACTCAACCAACTTAGCCACCCAGGTAGCACCCTACCTTTTAAAAATTCTGTACTAATCAAATTCCAACTTGAGCATTGAATTAAAAAAAAAAAACCCTCAGATGTCAGGATAGTTCTCTTAAAGCTAAGACTGGTTTCTCTCCACCAAGATTATAGACTGTAAAGTGATAATATTAAGAAAGAAAAGACAGTTAATTTTAAGTAAAATGACAATGAAGGGGATGTCTTCATGTTCCCACCCCAAGAGGTATTCTCTGGTCTTATGTCTATGTCATTTTTTCCTGGAAATGTGCAATTACTTTTAATATTACATGAATATTGGAAAACTGTGTTTGTTTAACATCAGCAGAAGACAATATAACAAAACTAAAAACAGAAGGAATTTAAGAGCATTGTTCCTATCCTGGATTTAAATAACAGAACAATGACGATATGACAACAAATTTCCCTATCTATTCTTTTAGCACATGCAGAACTTGGAAATAGAAATACTGTCATAAACAAGTAATGTTCATAAAGAGGAGGCAGCTGTTGTCACAGAGGTGAAATAAGCCAGTTCAGGTAACTTTTTGCACTAAGGTATCTGGACTTCTTTACAAAAACTACTCCAGCTCTTTCCTATAGCAACACTCAATAAGTCTGCAGATAGACCTCTTATTGTAGAGTATAAAATTGCTAGTATGGGACATAGAAAGTACTATTTGGATCCCTGGGTGTTTTTCGTTGTTGTTGTTGTTTTTGTTTTTGTTTTGAGACTGATAATTTTGTATTATCTATGCTTAAAAATATGTATTTTAGGGAGTGTCTGGGTGGCTCAGGAGTTAAGCATCTGCCTTTGGCTCAGTTCATGACCCCAGGCTCTTGGGATTGAGCCCCATGTCAGACTCCCTGCTCAGCGGGAAGCCCGCTTCTCCCTCTCCCACTCTCCCTGCTTGTGTTCTCTCTCTCACTGTCTCTCTCTCTCTCTCTGTCAAATAAATAAATAAAAATCTTTTTTTTTTAAGATTTTTATTTATTTATTTGACAGAGAATGAGATCATAAGTAGGCAGAGAGGCAGGCAGAGAGAGAGAGGGGAAAGCAGGCTCCCCGCTGAGCAGAGAGCCCGATGCGGGGCTTGGTCCCACAACCCGAGATCATGACCTGAGCTGAAGGCTGAGGCTTTAACCCACTGAGCCACCCAGGTGCCCCAATAAAAATCTTTAAAAAACAAAACAAAACAAACAAGTATTTTCGTGTCCAACAAACATGGATTTAGATGTATGCTCCAGATACATGAGAGTGGACAAGTAGCCTAGTCTAGTTAGTTCTGTTTCTCCTTTGTAAAATTGAGAAAGCTGATAGTATTTATCCACAGAATCATCATCAGAATTCAATGTGACTAAGCACTGAATGTAATCAGCATGGTTCCCAGAACAGAACCCACCAAATCACTGGTAACACCCATCATTGTCTTTTTTAAGATCACTGTGAGGCTGGCATTCATTTGACCCTGTCATGTTTGCCTAAGTTGTAGTCACTCTCTTTCTCCTCAACCCTATCGTTCTTTTCTCTGTATAAATAAATATCTATAGTGGAAAATATTTTTTTTAAATCAGTTGGTCAGACCAATACTAAGAATGATAATATCAGGGGCACCTGGTTGGCTCAGTGGGTTAAAGCCTCTGCCTTCGGCTCAGGTCGTGATCTCAGGGTCCTGGGATCGAGCCCTGCATCAGGCTCTCTGCTCAGTGGGGAGCCTGCTTCCCTCCCCCGCTCTGCCTGCCTCTCTGCCTACTTATGATCTGTCTCTCTGTCAAATAAATGAATAAGATCTTTAAAAAAAAGAACATGAAAGTTTATATATAAAAAATGATAATAACAAAATGTTTATGATGGATAAGGGCGATTAAAAAAATATTTATTTCATCATTTTCTATTCAACAAAATTTTACTTAAATCATTCTAAGAAAATTATAATCAGTTCTAATTTTTGTCTTTGTGGCATCTTGTGCTGGTATTAAAACAAACAAACAAACAAACAAACACCACCTATTAGGGAATCATCCTCACAATCTAGTCCATTGTGTCACTGCTCTCACAGCCCTCCAAACTGTAAGGCTTGAGGGAACTGGCCAGGACACCACGGTTTGCAGAGCATAACACTCAGTCACTATCAGTGTGGTCACTTTTGTTTCCTTTTCCTTCTTTGAACTTTCCTTTATTAATTAATCACTTAACAGATTATATTTCCCTCCTCTGAATCTGCCTTATATTTTCCACAAAGCTCCTAGATGTAGAGTGTAAAAATGAACAAAAAACCAAAAAAAACAAACAAGAAACAGCGGAAGCACTGAGAATATAATTTGGGAATCACTGCATCCTGTCTGAGTGTACTGTTTTCTTCTTAGGATTCAGCACTATATTTGCTTTCCCTGGAGCTGCACCACTGATCATGGCTAGTTTGTTATCTACTATGACACTCAGCTATGTATCTGCCACACTCGTGCATCTTACGTTTTTGCATTTTGAAATTTATTTTCCTTCCAGTTATATTTCCCTCATCTTATCTTTAATGCATTTTGTTCTATGTGTCTGTACACTCCTAGAGGTCACCTTAAAGTATTATATTTTCTTAGTTTCAAAGTCTTATCTTTTCCCCTCTTGCTCTTTAATGTTTTCTGAAGAGTTAATGAGCACAGTTGATATTCTGTCATTTTGATTTCAGAGGTCCTTCTGTTAAATGATTCATAACTTAACAATGACCACACATGTCTAGTAAGATTTCAGTTGCAATTATCATTCTGGTTATCTTCAATTGATTAGAGCCTGGAACTTAAACTCAATGTTTTATCGAAGATTTCTTCTACATTATCTAAGTAATCCAGTCCAATTTACCTTTCCTAATATTTGTTATTGTCAGTTATTTAATCCAAATATATTTTTTGGGTTTATTTTTTCACTACTTTTATAACCTGTCAAAACTGAACTGGAAAGGGAAAAAAAAAACTGGAATATATGGAAAGGGGTTTCTTTCATTCACACAAGCACTCATTTATCTGCTCAATATCCATATGGATCTACTATGGGCCAGACATTTTATAAGTCCTGGAGACACAATAATATAACGAGATTATGATGCTTTAGAGATAAATAATACAAATGCAATTTTGTCACAATGTGGAAATAGTGACCAGAAAAATCTAACTCGGGATATTAAATGTGAATAGAAAATTGGAGAGGTGTAAAGGAGGATACAAAAAGAGGGAATGATGTGGACAAAGGATTAGAGAAAAAAGGGAAAATAGCCCCTTTGTGTAACTGATGGGAATTTTGAATGTATGTTGAGGAATTTCATGAGATGGTATAGAATGAAAGGTCAGCTCATGAATTGTTTTCTGAATGAGATAAGAATTTGGATTGTGAAATTAAAGCATCTACATGAATTTTTGTGCCATATACTGAGATTGGTAGTACAAAAAGAAAATCTTTTGCTTAGTGCGGTATGATGTTTACTTTAGTTTGATCACGCTGAAATAAAGATGCACTCATGTTTCAACTGGAAATAGCAAGTATTTTATTTATGATAGGTTTTGGTACTTGACCTAGATTAGAGATATTTTCATAAAGATGGTTAGTAAAAGCCACGTTAGTAGAGAAGAAGTCACTGAGAGTGCATTTGAATTTTTTCTGTCAAGCTGAAGTCCAGAGGTTGGCAGTCCAAGATTGGAAAGTTCTGTCAGGGATCCAGGACTCATGAGACTTCTGTTTTATTACCCATTGAACATGGCATCTTTGCTTTGGACACTGTGATGCACTGTTAGACCTCCGTCACTGAAGGATTTGTTTTCCCAGTTATTGATAAGCTGTCTGCACACTGATGTCAACCAGTTAAAGGCTAGTTTCAGGAGCAAACAGCTGCCTCTCCCCACGTCTCAAACTTCCCAGGGTTACTGACAACCGGTGACCCATCAGTACAGGAGTATAAAGCCCTCATCACTTCAAATCCACTTTGATACTATTTCGGAAGCTCCATAGATCTGAAATTGCTGGAGGCTATAATGGGAACCCCCTCTCAATTCAATTTCTCTCTCTGTCCAGTCCTGTTTCCTTGCCCTATGTTCTACTGTAGATGATTTAAAAGGCATTATTAATAATTATCTTGCATACCAAACTACATTTCAGTATTCATAACTCAACCTGTGAAAGACTATTCACAAAAATTTCCTATAGTCCATGATGGCCTCTCCAGCTGTAACCGTTATGTACAAATTCCAAACAGCTTAAAGGAATAAAAAGAGAGAGAGAGAGAGGCAAGTGTGACTCTTATTCATTTCAGTCATTGCAAAGGTTATGCATTTTTATATCCTAGTGTCCAGAACTTAGTTTCAAAACTATACCTATCTGAAACTACACTCGGAAATGTCATTTTTATTTTGGTTGGCTATGTGCCCAGATAGAAGATAGAATAGTCTCTGTAACATCTCCCCTCCTTTCTTCATTATGAGAAGCTATCTTAAGCCCTGGTTAGAAATCGGACTGATGTCTATGAATTCAAGTCATGAATCTAAAGGGTAGATGAAAAATGAGGAGGTTACAGTCTTCAAACTAAGGCTGAGTGCTATTATTTTTCCACAGCAAAACATGACATCTTATTTGTCTAAGAATTTCCTGATGTTGAGCATTATTTTTTTCCTTGCTTTTAAAATAAATTATTTAACTGAGTGCAGATTATTTTCTACAAATTGCATCAATGAGTTCTATTCAATGTACTTTTACTGATTACATTCTATGTATCAAGTGCTATGTTAGGCATTTCAATAGACGGAAAAGATTTGCTTGAGTGACTTTAGAACACAATTCACTTTGAACTCTTGGATTTGCTATAGTCAAAAGGGAAACAATATTTTTCTCAGAATATTTATTGCTATGCATGCTTCTTATACCTCAGCTATGCTCTATCTCATGAGGACAAAATTTCTAGTTGAAGACACATTATATAAACACATAAAGCACTACCTGTGAAAGATAATAGTACATAATAGCCCAATTAGTGGCACATACACACTGAAACTCATGTCTTGATTAGGAATTTGTGAAAAACTGAATTTGCATATTTGTCATGACATAAGAAGCCTATGCCAAAATATGTCCAGGTTTCTTTTTGCCAAAACATGATTGTCCATTCTTTTTGGAAATTAAAGTTTATGCTAGTTGCCCTTACTGATTTGTGATTTGTGATTTTAACAAAATATTTTAACATACACTTACATTTTCTGATATTAATGTCTGACAAATAACATTAGGTCAACACCGTTAATCCAGACTGTCACATAACACATACTTGAAATAGAATTAATAACCAATTTTGTATATATATTACCATCTCCTTACCAATTTCTCAGGATTTTTGATAACTCTTTCCAAATATTATTCTCATTGCTTTTTGGAGCCTCTTGGTTCTTGATTTTGATTTGATCTCACGATATTTTGCTTTTATTGTGTATTTCTATTATTTTGTTTATGAGCAAATACTAGCTATGTAGTGTCCTTGACAGAAGGGCTGTGGCCTGGAGATTCCCACACAGTTATCAGTTCATAAAGATTTGTGGAAGAAGTAGGTGACAGGTCTCAGGGTGGGAGCTCAGTTTTGCTTATACAGGTTTGTATAAGCATGCTTTTTTGACACAACATGCTCCCTTTGTATGCAAGTTCTCAACTCTTAAATGTTTCCTCACAATTTCTTTATAATATGCCAGATAAAGAGAAAAACACATTAGATACCACAATTTCGATTATTGTGTGCTTTGCATGCTATGGTGGAAAGAATAATGGACTCCCAAAAGGTATCCACATCCTAATCCATGGAATGTGTGAATGTTACCTTATACGGCAAATACAAAAACAAAAACAAAAACAACAAAAAGAACCTCTGCAAGTGAAATTAAGTTAGAATCTTGAGATGAGGAGATTAGCCTGAATTTTCTAGATGCTCCCTAAATGTCATCACATGAATCCTTATAAAAGAAACATTTGTCACAGACTATAGAAGAGGAAAGCCATGTGAAGTAAGCAAAGTGAAACATGAGGCAGAGAGAGAAAAAGATTTTTTTTTTTAAAGATTTTATTTATTTATTTATTTGAGAGACAGAGAAAGTGAGAGAGAGCATGAGAGAAGGTTAGAGGAAGAAGCAGACTCCCCGTGGAGCTGGGAGCCCAATGCAGGACTCGATCCTGGAACTCAAGGATCATGACCTGAGCCGAAGGCAGTTGCTCAACCAACTGAGCCACCCAGGCGCCCGAGAAAAAGATTTGACATTGACTTTGAAGGTGAAAGAAATGTCCATGAATCAAGGAATACACCTCTAGAAGTTGGAAAAGGTGGGGAAACAAATTCTTCTTTAGTGAACCCAAGGAGAGAGTGGTCCAGTGAATTATCTTGGTTTCAGTAAAGTGAAACTGATTTTGGACATTTGGCCTCCAGAACTGTAAGAGAGTAAATTTGTATGGTATTAAGTCATGACATTTGACATAAGAAACTATATAAACTATATATATTAAGAAACTATATATATATATATATATAATTGCATTTTTTATCTTAATTGACCATTGTGATTCCATATCAAATTCATTTTCATTTCTGTTTGTTGCCTTACTTTTTCAACTAAAATTTTGATAAAGAATTCTCATATATACTCGATGTTTATTCAGTATATAGGATAACTCTACACTGAAGCAATAACAAAAATAATCATTATTGCATAAGGACACAATATCCATGATTTTGGCACAAATTAGGTGCTGTTCTCTTCATTTCCTCCCTCTAATTCTTGTACAAAGTTTGTATCTTGATGTTCTTAAAACCCCTTAAGGGATTCAATAAACATATGTTTTGCTTAACACTATAGTTAGTCCAGATTCATTTGAAAATTTGAAAATCTCAGACTTACATTTCCTAGACTTTTGTGGAATCCACAACTTATAAAGAAATTAAGTATTGCAAGACGCAAAATTCAGTTATGATTTTTTCTCTTTTTTAATGATTTTTATATTGTTTATTCCCACAAGAGTTATGGAGCATGTTTTGGACACTCAAAATGGGTGGAAAGTAGCCTTACAAATTAAAGATGAAAATAAATAGAGCTAAAATAATTAAAAGAATGAGTTTTAAAAGTTAATTTGTTACACCTATAACTTTCAGTATGAGATAGAGTAACAATGAGGTCCTTATGGACAATGCAACATTAATTGATTATAAATCATTCAGTGATTGACTTTATTGCTTTCTTGGAGCTCCAGTATAGATTATGGTAATTATTATTAAAAATCTCTTTCCATTTAACATTTTATGATGACAGAAGTGCCTTACTGGCCAATTAGAGAATCCATTCAGTCTTTCTTAGATTTTACTATTGGCTGCCTACTTAGCACAATTATAGGCATACCTAATAATTTTATTATTTCTTTAGTTTTAAAATATTGAAGTGAATATTCTTACTAAAAGTGCTTTAGACAGAAAGCTGACCAATAGATGCCACAATCTTTACTGAAAGTGGTTCTCTTCTTGATATTGTAATACACTTCCTTACATGTCTATGACATTTTTTCTTCTCAATACTCTCCCCTCATTTCTCATTCCATATTCTTAACAGATTAATTTATCAGTTACATTTCTATCTCATATTTCCTGCTGAACCTTCTCTTATCTATCAGTTTGTCTATATATCAGGTTACCTTCTCAAATGGGAAGGGAAATTGGACGTCTTATCTCATCCACTCATATCTCAAGGAACACTTTACCATCCCTTCCCCACTTACATGCTTTAATTCATCTTACTTCATTAGTTCTTTCTCCCTGTTTCCAGATATGATCCGGTTTGTTATGCCCCAAGAGTTATTATTTTCTTCAGTTCTGAGCAGCTCTTTAATCTCTCTTAATCTTTTTCTTTTCTTTCTCTGCAAACCTCTTCAAAATGTAGAGAACTTGTCAATTTTACTAGCTCATCATCCACTCATTACTCAAACCCTTAAAATATGGTTTATATTTGGGTTATTTCTCATCTCTACAACCATTTCTTATTCCTGACTGTTTCTTGGGTTGTCATGGCATTCTTTTCTGTTCCATAATGTAGCCTTATTTCTGAGATTAAATTAATTAACATGTGAGGTTAATAAGATTATATGTGACAAGAACTCTAGCTGTAAACTGTAAAATAAAGATAAAAAGAATGAATCATTGTAGTAATATTATATTTGCAATAACAATTATTGTTAATAGTATTATTATTTTCACTTTCTCAGCTTAAATATCCTCTCTAGTAAATGAACTGCAAATGTGTATTCTGATTCCTGTGCTAAGATTTAGTCTCATATATTATTTTTCTTCAGATGTGATTTCTATTTGAATAACACACCTTTTGATAACTTAACCGCAGCATATGTAAAATGTTTACTCACCTTCATTTCTTAGGGGAAAAAATATGAGACAGCATTTGCTTTCTCTGCCTTCTCTATTTCTTCTACCAATAGTTCTCCAAGTCACAAAACTGACAGTCGGCATTTCCTCAGACTTAAAAACAAGAACTCTGGACTCCAACAGTGTGAGCTTGCTAGTTATTAGTTTTGTGGCCTTGAGAAATTTATTTATTCTCTTTGTTTCTTCTTCATCTCAAAGGTGGGGTTATTAATAAAAACTTTCCTCACATCATTATTATGTGGATTAAACACATTGAAATATATTACACTTAGGGAAGAGTATAGCACACAGTAAGCATTATATGTGAGTTCATTACTATTATTTGCTCTATTTCCTTATTTAACTGGTCACAATCCTGATAATTTTCATTAGTAGACTTTATGTTCTTACAAAAATAAAACTGAATTTAATTTGAGAAAATTGGGATTTAATCTCAATCTCAATACTTTCTGGATTTTTTGGCAAGTAGCTTAACTTTAAGGAAAGTTTTCTTATGTAAAAATGGCAAAACAAAAATGAGTGTGCTTATCTCATCATTCTCTTAAGTTTCAAACATTTCTTTTTATAAAAATGTGTAGAGATTTTAATATTGTATTTTACATGTATCTCCCTTTTGATTAATATTTTTCTTAAGCTACTTTCAAAGCTTATTATCTCATGATTTGGGACAAGAGATGACAGAATAACAATGTCTGGTTTAAAGCCTTAGTCTCATCACCCAAGATTAAGCAACTGCAGAGAAATTATTCGATTTAGCTGAACTTCATTTTCTCTTCTATAAAATGGTGCCAGTATTGGTATCTCTCTGTGCAGATGTCAGAAAGTTTGATTAGGTAGTCAAACACAACAGTGTCAGGATTATAGTAAATATGGATTTTCATTCTTTTGATTACTGTTGTTCACACACTTCCATGTTCTTTTTTTTTAAGACTTTATTTATATATTTATTTACCAAAAGACCGCAGGTGTGCGAGTAGGGGCAGGGGCAGAAGGAGAGGATGAGAGAGAGAATCTCAAGCCCACTCTATGCTGAGCGCATAGCCCAACTGGGGGCTCTCTCCCATGACCCTGAGGTCATGACCCAAGCCAAAATCAAGAGTGGGTTGTTCAACCAACTGAGCCAGCATGTGCCCCGCCGTGTTGCTTCTAAATCCATTTTCAGTATATGCTAAATAGATTATTAAATCAATAAACGTGCCATATGAATTTCAAACAGGACTGGATGGAATTTCTACTTTTCTTATATTTTCTTCTTTAACCAACTTGAAGATCACCTATATTATTTGGGTTTATATTTTAATATATGCAAAACCTTCAGTAACTTTTCTAATGAGCTCAGAGTTGATGAAAAAAATATAAAACAAATGCATGCATTTAATTTTTAGACTCAAATCATGTTTGAGGGGCCTCAACATTTTCAATGTCTTCAAGAGTTCTTTTAAAAGGGAAAAAAAGCTTGGAAATAATGTAGAAAACTCTCATAATAAATTATTTTTACTATAAATGAAAAGTCAACTGCTTTGATCTGAATGAAAATTGTTTTAATATCATTTCATAGCAACCCAGTAATTTATTGCTTAAACAGTATTTTTTTTCCTTGGTTTAGGAAAAATATTACCTGAGTTATTGATAGTTCAATATGCTGGAAATATGTGACCTGCTTGACAAAAAAGATTGAAAAGATGACATTTGAATTGAAAATTATTTTAATGAATTACTCAAATTTTAACTGATTTCTAAACTTGCCTGTAAATCATGCTGTTTTTCTTTTCTTTCACAAGCCTATTAAATGATATATATTATTTAAATTATATCTCATTTATCACGCATCAGAATATCAAAAAAATATCCTTGTGGTCTTTTTGCATCGTTCTCATACAGAGTAATCAAATAATTAAACAATTATTTTCTAATCTTTGCAAGGTGTGAGGAATTCCTTCTTTTTGTACTTACTTTATCCAGAAATTTTTGTAACTACTAGCAAATATTTTCTCTTCCTGTAATAGTTAAAAATTTATATAAAATATATTTCTTTCTTTTCCTGCACTTTTTTCTCCCATACCCAAAACTATGAAAAAAATTGACATTGTTGTTTTTATTTATTACTATATTACAAAAGGTAAGTCCCTGTCAAGTAAACATCCGGTTTAAGATAATTTTGTCTCTTGCAAGTCTTAACTATTTTGTTTTATCAATTTAGTCCATGAATACTCATGTGTATTTATATATGCAAAGAAAGGAACAGAGATCAATATGTTTCAATAAATCAGTGACTGCTTAGAAAACTGTTATGTAATTTAGAGGTAAATATGATATTGATACTGATTATTTGGTTACTGCAGAATTTTTAATGTTAAGATTATTAATATTTTTAATATACTTTTTCTTAACAAATATTCCCAGCAAGGTAGAAATGTTATTTCAGTTTTCTCTACATTAAAAACAAAATAATAATATGTTCCAATAAAAGGCACCAATGTTCCTTGGAGAAATGACTGGTTCCATATTTAGGTGAGGCAAGGTAGAAGATGCGTATGTAATATGTTGCTCCAGAAAGCAAGGGAGTATTCAAATTCTAATGTGAATGTGTGAAAAGGGCAAGAATCTGGTTCAAAGGTGTTTTTGTGTGATGAATTTGGACAGACTGTATATTTTATGAAAAAAAAAACAGAAAGAAATAAGAAAATGATTGATGTTAATGAATTTAAAAAATTTGAATAACAAAGGTTTCCATGGATCCATAATGATATTTTAACAAAGAAGGGAGGAGGGTAAAGAGAAAGCTCTTGGTAACAGAGCAATGAAAGCTAATATGCAGAGAAAGAATAATGGAAGATACCTTGTCCCATCAATGTAATAATCATCAATGGAGCTAAGATTCGATAAAGCACCATTAAAGAACAGGATATTTATATTTACATCTCAAAGTATCACCTTACAAATTACTTATTGATTGCAAAGAGAAAAAAGTTCCTTTATGATGGAGAAATCTGACGAACATCTTATCCAAGCGATTCAACTTAACAAACGGATATTGGGATGCACTGATTTTATATATCCATCTACATATGTTATGCACAAAAATATCCGCAATAAAGTTCAGTATAGTTGTAATCACGAGGACAGATCACACATATCCAGATTGTGTGATATTCCATATGAAAGACTGAATATATAAATGGACAAAGTCTAGATCATGCATAAAAATGGAATTTTGACCCACAATCTAGAACAACATGCATAGGAATTCAACCCATTATCTATAGTAACTGGTTCAGAAAGTCAACCTACCTTCTCTATACAAGACTTGTAGTATATCAGAACATTTCTTTAGGAACCAATCTGGGAAAGCAAGTAATAACCCCTGTAAAGATTGACTCCAAATGGCCAGGACTTGATTCATAACTGACAACTTCCCTAATTTTTGCTCCCACTTTTAACAGGGTTAACAGGGGAAAGTAAAATATGTACTTTTAATGAATCACACATGATACCTCCCTTCTTGTTAGTCCAGCTAAAAGCTTCCCCACGTAAATGTCACCAATCAGGGCATATTTGAAGCCTCTTTTTTCCACTATAATGCTTCCCCAGTCATCTGCCTCCCTTGAATGTGCCAAAACACAAATGATGGGGATTGATTCCCTTGTACAGCAAACTCTGAGTAATGCTTATTCTCATTTGTGTGGTCTACTTTTTTCTACATATAAGGCATCTGGCCTGAACTATTTAAAAATATTGATATCTTAAAGAATGAAGAAAATATTGGCTTTATTTTATAGTAGATATGTAGAGTATTTAGTAGTAAATTGTGTAGGTTACTTTTTACTATTTCAGCATGTGTGTTATTGTGTGTGTAAATATTATGTGTGTGCTTGTGTATGTATATTTAGGTAGAAGGGGCTAAATATTGCAAAAAATTAAAAATTAATAGGTAATTAATTTTTAATTAATTTTTAGTGTGAAATTGAGTCTAAGTTATTTGGGGATCCAGATGCATTCCTGCTTGCTCACCTCTTGCAACTCTTCCAATAGTATTACCTCCAAGCTGAGCACTCCCTGCCAGTTCTCATCCAGATAAGGCATGATTGAGATCAGTACCTGGTGCCATCTGATCACCCCAAAGGAAACTCTGTTCCCCAAGGATGGGTCCTTCCCCTACTCCCTAGCAAAGACAACTGGCCATTAAGCTGCATTAGTAAAGATGGTCCAAGAGTGTGGTCCAGCCATGGCTCTTTCCAGCTCTAAAAACTAGTGATGCCACCATCTTCTTGTGCTGTAGACTAAACCACAACCTCTAAACTCCATGTGGCACTGCCCTACCCAGAAGTTATGTTTTCCTTGTGTGCTCTGTCCTAGCCAGAGATGTCTCTTGAATCAGGAGATGAATATGGTTCTTCAGGAAAGGACCTAGGTGAACTGGGGTTATTGCCACAGGCAGTGGCCTTGGTTCACCAAATTTGCCTCTGTTTTGAAGGGGCTTGGTCCAGAGTGACTTGTTAATTTACTCTTAACTGCCTTGTGTGGTGATGGGTGAGTACACTCCATATACTCAACACAAGCATGCACTGGGTAGACTTAGCAGCCTTTCCCCTGCTACTGAGTGTGAAGGCAGGTTTGATGCAAAATCTCCTTAACTTTCCTACCCAGGGAACTCTATAACTTCTAGGAGGAAAGGTCAGCAATGCCTTATCTCTGGTTTTGTGAATCCCACTTTCGGTGCAGCTTGAGACGCTACAGGCCAGGCTGCCAGAAAAGCTCGGTGGCCTCCACTGGTGGTCCTGCGGAGAACTTGGAAAATCTGTACCCATATCGGATTGTGTTTTAATGGATAATGGCTGCATTTTCCCATGTTAGAAGGATCCTAACAAAAACAAATGTTTTTTTAAGTTCCTGGAGGTCTAGAGGTTCAGTATCCCCAATGACAGACATTTATTTCCCTATGGCAGTGGGATTGTAACCTCATTCAGTCACATTGTAGGGGCTGGTATAGCTGTGGAATTTTCTTAGAAACTCAGGCTTCCAAAAACATCCATGTAGTTAAAGCTGAGAGGAAAGCAGATAAAAATCAAATTTATTTTTTAATATTCATTAATAAATACTGTTGTGCCTAGAAATTATCGATCTTATAACATGTCAGGGGTTTGCTTTGTTTTGCTCTTTGCTATTTATTATGTTACTTATATTTCCAAAAAGCTGAATAAACATTATTTTTATTTTAAAAAATTAATGGATATAGGTAGGTGAACAACAGGTATATATTCATTTTACAGGTTTTAAATATTTGCAAGTAAAGGCATATGAGGGAAGGAAAATGTAATGCTATTGAAGGAGCAGAGCAGGGCTGGTTCCTTTTGCTTACACCCACCTTCTTGTGTGTGGCCCCCCGCAGGACCTGCCTCTGGGAGGGTCTGAGTGTGGCTCAGCCCTCCCTTGAGCTAATTAGCCCAGAGGGCCTATGGGTTGGGTTTGGGTTAGTCAATAGGAACACGGAACCCCTGCCCGGGAAAGAATATAAACCCCGCCTTTTGCCCGCCAAACTTGTGCGCCAATTCTGGCCAGGGTG
>CM052799.1:176597052-176615208 GCA_028533885.1 Nasua narica
ACACTCTCTTTCTCTACACCACGCCTCTGTGTCGGTGAGTGTGAGGGAGAGCTCAAGCTAGCTTGAATAAAGGGCTCTTTTGCTTTTGCATCGGACTCGGCTCCCTGGTGGTATTTGGGGATCTCAAAATCTGGGCATAACACTATGACATTATATATAGTCTATAATACTATTTTTTTAAAGATCTTATTTATTTATTTAACAGAGAGAAAGAGAGAGATCACAGGCAGGCAGAGAGGTAGGCAGAGAGAGAGGGGGAAGCAGGCTCCCTGCTGAGCAGAGTGCCCAATGTGGGGCTCCATCCGAGAACCCTGAGATCATGACCTGAGCTGAAGGCAGAGGCTTTAACCCACTGAGCCACCCAGGCACCCTAGTCTATAATACTATTAATGGACTGAAGAAAATAAGAAATTTATGTTCATAAATGAGGTTAACTATTTTTATTCATCTAGGCCCTTTGATTTTAGACAAAATATGATTCCTATGTTAGCTTACTCAAGTCAAGCCATTAGGTTTTAGGTTTGTTGTTGTTTTTTTTTTTAAGATTTTATTTATTTATTTGACAGAGAGTGAGATCTCAAGTAGGCAGAAAGGCAGGCAGAGAGAGAGAGGGAAGCAGCCTCCCCACCCAGCAGAGAGCCTGATGTGGGGCTCCATCCCAGGACCCTGAGATCATGACCTGAGCCAAAGGCAGAGACTTTAACCCACTGAGCTACCCAGGCACCCCAAGCCATTGTGGGGTTGTGTTTATGTTGTGATTATGTATGCACAGCAAATTATTCATACACTAGCAGGAGGTCAAGGGATCAATTTCACAAAAAAATTGAGAATTAAGTATGTTTATTTACTTGTATATAAAAGTTTTAATAAGCACAGGTGATTACAAATAATTAAAATGAAAACACTGGGGCACCTGGGTGGCCCAGTGGGTTAAAGCCTTTGCCTTCAGCTCAGGTCATGATCTCAGGGTCCTGGAATGGAGCCCTGCAATGGGCGCTCTGCTCAGCAGGGAGCCTGCTTCCTCCTCTTTCTGCCTGCTTCTCTGCCTATTTGTGATCTCTCTCTCTCTGTCAAATAATTAAAAAAAAAAAACTTAAAAAAATAAAACTGAAAACATGACCTACATTTATATATTTAATGATGTAGGAAAGATGTTAGGATTTGAAGCTGAAGGCCAAGAAAGAATTCTTGAGATGTTTTTAATACAAAAAGGTGATTTTATTAAAGTACAGGGACAGGACCCATGGGCAGAAAGAGCAGCATTGGGGTCATGAGGGGGGGCCCATTATATACTTTCAAATTGGGAGAGGGTTAGGGATACCATAAGTCTCTAAGAATTTTGAAAGCATGGTTTCCAGGACCTTAAGGGGGCTAGCTCTTGTTGGGGAAAGTTCATTTATTACCATCTAATAAAACCTTAGTCATGAGACCCTTCAGATATATATCTGTGGGCCATATGCTTGGGGGATGATTGCCAACATGTGTCTTGGAGGGTTAGAGATAAAGGAAATTTCTAGAGAAATTTCTATATGTTAAAGTAGATCCTGGAGGATCTACAGTACAGGATCCTGGAGGTTGGTCTAAGATTGCCTTTTGTCCCTAGCAAAGTATCAACATCAAGACAGTTGAGTCCTTAAAACAGGCTCATGCTGCCTGTTTTAAGGACTTGTCAATGGGCTGTAGGTAGGAAAGAACTTTAATAATTTTTCTTCTGCCTTTGTTTCCCACATCATTTTATAATAGTGATTACTCGTTTACATACAATATCTAGGATGATGAGATATTACCTGTCCAGTAAAATGCTTCTTGGTATTTTCTTATTTGATGTAATAATAATTTATAGCTTATGGTATTTTAGAACATAAATTATTTTCATACAGCCCCAAGTGGTCTACACTGTGCTAGGCTCTAGCCATCAGAAAAGGAATTGCCATTCTTGTTCTTGGCCAAAATGTAAAATCACAACCCAATCCAAAAGACAGATCTATATCCAAAAGCCATCTAAATCTCAGTCTGCCTGAGCTGAGAACAGTCTGAGGCTAAACCACCCAGTTTAGTGTGCCAATTATTGTAAAATTTAGGTGTTATTCTTTTCAGGTTTGGTGAGGACAATGGACCAGGAGAGGTTTGTTACTGAAAAAAATAATTTGTTAACGACTTTTCCCAAACTGGTGGGGGGGTGGGTGTCGGGTGGGGGAAGGTGGAGAGGCACACCAGTGGAGAAGCACCAGGATCATCAGTAAGAAGACAGAAGGAATGGAAGGAAAACTTGGTCCTTTGTTGTGGTTTCAGTGAGAAAGAATGGGCGAGGTAGAATAAGCAGGTTTAAGATTGGCTAGTTTGAGTACTTGCAGTCTGTGGAGTATATGGGCTGTCCTGAGTGGTCTCGTTACTGGCCCAGGGTGATCAGGACAGGGAATATTAACCTAAAGTATAAGAGCCAGATGGAGAATGTGGGAGTAGGGGTTACTTTGCATGTGAATGCCACACTCCTAGAGAGTTGTTATTCATTTCTAGGGAATAACTAACCCAGAGATGGACAGTGCCAGGCCTAGATGCAAGAGCATCAGGAATATACAAAATGAAAAATACAGTCAGTAGATGAGACCCATAACCAGAAAATAAGGTTGATTACAAAGCACAGTTGACACAGAAATCTTATAAACTAAGTATAATTATGATTAACAATTCTTTAGAAATCACCACTTGAAATACAAATGCTTTAGATTCCAATTGCATTCAGATTGCAGTTTAAGTGCTAAAAACCCTATTTTATAATTCTTGCACATTTTAGTTTGGAAATAAATTTCAAGTCAGATACATTCTCTTTAGGTATTGCTTGTATCATTTAATATTATATGATTGAAATGTGAAGGAAAATAACGGAATTCTTATCCTAATCAAATGAAAAGTCATTAAGAAATCTGTTCTGTAGTTCTTAATCTTTTAGGGAAAAAGGCATCCTAAATATTTTCTCTGAAAAGTTAAAAATCTTGATAAGGGATAAGAAAACTAACCCATGATGAGTTAATAAAATAGTTAATAAAACAGTTAAATAAAAGATTAGGTATTTGTAGGGCCTAGGTGGCTCAGTGGGTTTAAGCCTCTGCCTTCAACTCAGGTCTTGATCTCAGGGTCCTGGGATCGAAGCCCCGCATAGGGCTCTCTGCTCAGCAGGGAGCCTGCTTCCCCCTCTCTCTATATATGACTGTTTCTCTGCCTACTTGTGATCTCTCTCTCTGTCAAATAAATAAATAAATAAAATCTTTAAAAAAATGATTGGGTATTTGTAAATTGTGCAGTAAAAGGTGTTTGTCTTTATGTTGGTTTTCATTAATTTGAAAATTAAAAGAACCAGCAGGTTTTGGAGAACAAGTTAAGATTGGAGTCAGATAGTTTGAAAGCACTGAAGGATTGTGATTGACAGGAAGATCTTAATAAGTTTATTCAACTAAAAAGAATGTTGTTGAAGAAATGTTTGAAGTGATTCAAGGGTCCAAGGCATGATAAAGGAGAGTAAAACAGTATATAAAATGTTTACTATTTCTTTGTGACGATGAATAAAAAAATGTTGAGTGACTGCTGAAAATTTAGTTCTCTTAAATATTTGTTTCATAATATTTGAACTTTGTTTAGTGAAATCTCTTTTTGGAGTAGAGTTTGAATAATAATAATTTAGGGTAAATGTTATTTCAAAGGCTTAAGTATCTTAAGTTTTCTCAAATTATATCTTGTGCTTTTTCACTTTGTATATTACACGGTCTGATTTCTTGACGTAGTCTGGCTATATTTGTAGATAGTTATAGCTCTATGGCTACATAATAGTAGAGCAACATAGATTGATGCATTTTATAGGCCTGTTTTCACATTGGACTTATACAAACACATGAATACCTTCATAGGAAAAAGTCATACCTAATACATATATGGTGATATACTCAGGAGAACATTTTACTCTTTTTCCCTCTTTATACACAGAACACATATTCTAGTACCTGGCAATATTTTTAACAGACAAGCTCTGGAATTTTTTTTCCTATAAACTAAATTGTTGCCAGTTGTGTATTAGTTTTATGTTGCCTTGCAATCCAACTATTTAATACAGTTTTTTATCTTCTAATCTTGCTTTAGAAATATTAATTCAACATACAGTGAGACTATTACATAGATAGGAGTATCATAAATCTTTAAAGCCTGAAGCAACTAGAAACAATATTGTGGAAAGTCACAGAAATAATTATTGTGGAAAACAGAAGTAAAAGAAAAGACTAAGTTAATGTTTCAGTTATGGAAATCAAAAGATTAAGAAAAACCTTAAAATTTGTATTTTGCTATATTAATTATTTTTCACAAGATGGTGAAGTCAATAAAAAAATTGGAACCATTTATTACAGTGTGGGGTTATTAAAAGAATTTGAGAGTGAGACAGAGATGGGTTTAGAGTTTAGCTCTAACAGCTGTAAGTCTTGGAAAATGTTGTCCATGTTCCTGAGCTCCATTTGCCTTTCCATAAAATGGGGTTATGTGTATGAAATGCCATACTGCATGTAAATCATTAATATCATGTCCAATTTTTCAGAAAACAGTGGTTATTTTCAAATATTAATGATAGTCGTCATTAGTATTATAGCAAAACTTGAAACACCATTTATTATCCCTCAGTATTGTACAAAGAACATTACATATGTCAACTCATTTACTCTTTACAATATAACTTATCAGGTGCATACACTAATTATCTCCTTTTGATGTATCAAAAAAAAAACCCCAAAACAAAAAAAAATTGAGACTTAAAGTTGCTACGTAATTTATTCAAGAGATTAAGTGCTGCAGTCAAAATGTGTACACTTTGGTCTGGCTTAAGTACCCATTATGCTCTTAACCACTATGCCATAATGCCTGTTCGTCAAACCCGTTAGCCAATGTTACCTAAAACATGGAGGTGGTTGCAACCTTCAGGGAAATGTTACCGAGAAACACTGAACACCACAGGGTATGGTTAGGTGTGCTGACAGTAGCTATGGCCAAAGGTTTGGCTGAGCTGGAGCATACTCTGCACAGTGCTGACTCCAAAAGCTTGAGATAGGAGTGAGGGCTGATGAGCTTTAGATAAGGAGTAACATTCCTAAAGTGAAATGACAGAAAGGGTCCCCGGGATATTCCCATTAGGGGTTAAACTAAGTGAAAGCATATGGTACCAATGAAACAAACAGGATTCTTGTGAAAAATTATGAAATGAAGTTGTGAAATGAAAAGTTGAAGGAAGAAATAACTAAATATAATTGAATAGTATATAAGGAGGAGTTTTGAATGTTTATCTCACTGGAGCTTCTGAAAATTCTTCATTTTCCTTTCCTTTCCTTCCATTTATCTCCCCCTTTCCACCTTCTTTCCATTCCCTTCTCTCCCTTTATTTCCAGTTTTCCTCCTTCTCTCCTTCTCCGTCCCCAACTGTTTTCAAATTTATTCATACTCATGAACCACCTATTCTGTGAATATTTTGTTTTCTTTCTGGGTCAATAGCAATCTTATGAATTAGCTTAACACTAGGATTGGATATGTGTTTCAAATCATGAAGTTAGCTTATTCAGTCTGATAAACTACCACTTCATTTACATAGATGATGAAAATATCAATTTAATTAAGATAAATTTGAAACAAATAAATGAATTATTTGCTGCAATAAATAAACCTACACTATATGGTCTAAAGGTTATTACAATAATATACCAAAAGTAAAGGATGTGTGCATGAGTGTGTGTATGTTTGGGTGTGTTTGATGAGTGTGCATGGACCCAATGCCAGTTATTGTATTGTAAGTCAATTCTTCCCAACAACTGAGACTTGGGCTTCCTGGCATTTTGAACTTCTTTCTGCCATTTGAAATAAATTTATCAATTTGAACTCACATTTCCTTGTTAAGCCTGTTTCCCCCCCTGACTCCCCACTATTGTATGAATCATTATTAATATTCTCCTTTTTTCCACATTGTAGGAGTATTTAATGATTTTTTCCCTATACTTCTTGAAATTTAATCACTAACATTTGAATAACGTATGTTTCCCCTTGTCTTCCTGCAGGGTAAAAATTTGAATGTCTGTGCTGGTACATACAAACTTTTCGCATTGTTGCCAAACACATCATAGATATTAGAATTGTATGAGTCTCGTGTTCCAGTGAATTGAATTAGTTTATCAGCTGAATGGTTACTTATTCATTTATTTTGTGAGGGAAAGCTAAAAGGCTTAGGTGACTGCAGACTGAAGGTGAATTTAGAAGGATATATGACTTAAACCTTGCCATATTATAGAAAATATGCTATGTTTATAAATGTGGCTGATTTTTGTGTGTGTAATAAATACTGATATATTTTTTTGTCTTCTCAGTAGCCCACTCTCTACCAAAGTATTTAGGCTATTTTATAATTATTGGGGAATGGATTTTTTTTTTTTAAAGATTCTATTTATCCACTTGACAGAGAGAGAGAGAGATCACAAGTAGGCAGAGAGGCAGGCAGAGAGAGAGGGGGGGAAGCAGGCTCCCCGCTGAGCAGAGAGCCCGATGCAGGGCTCGATCCCAGGACCCTGAAATCATGATCCGAGCCGAAGGCAGAGGCCCCAACCCATCAAGCCACCCAGGCGCCCCGGGGAATGGATGTTTTCAGCATTAGCAGATAAGAGTCACAAATAACCTTCCAAGGATTTCCATCCCTGAGGTGACAAAGAAGCTGGAGAAGATGCCCATGACTTTATGACTGGTGCGACAATAGCAGAAACAATAGAATCTGAATAAAGTCAGCAGATGGGGAGGTGGAATGTTTCAATGACAACTGGAAAGGATGCCTGACTGAAGATCAGAAGGAATGAAGAAAATCTCAGGATTCTCATGTTGGGAAATTGTTTCAAGGTTTAAATGATCAGAGCAACATCAGGGCACTGAGTAAGAACTCCAGATGAAGTGACTTAAAGTTTTCAACCCCAGCAATATGGGCACTCAAAATAGAAAATAAATCGAATATTTAAGAAAAATATATCATTTCTTTTACACACTTGAGTTTGGGTTGACATTCATAACTACAAATAAATGTCCAAAGAAAAATATCAATAGGCCCATAAAGACTGTATATTTATTGTCATCTTTTAACCATGCTTTTGGTTTCACATATTGAGTTACTACTCTCCAAAAAAAGGAGCTATCCTTGCATTATTTAATAGCATCTGTAATTTTCATCAAATGACTGAACTTCTTTTTCATTTAGGCACTAAATCATTTCTCTAAGTATTTTGATTTTCTTGAAATGTAAGTTATTTAAGTAATAATATTTGCTGTGAAAATTGTATTTGCTGGGGTATCAGTCTGATTCATAGTTTAATCTTGGTTTCATTTTGTAATCCCTATGATCCTATTAATCTACCTCTTCGGCCTATTTCCATCTACCTAATATGAGAATAAATACAACACCTCATAGCTACTTTTTTAGTTTTATTGTAAAACTAACAGTAATGGCAGTAGTGATATTAAACAGAGTTGTGTACCAATAACAGTAGAAATAGAAAAGTAGCAAAGAAAACAAACAAACAAAACAAAACATCTATATTGTTTCAGCAGGCATTGTGTTAAGCACTTTCTCCAAGAATTGTGTTGGGTATTTTCTATTGATTAACTTATTTAATATTCACAACAACTCCTGAGGTAAGCAATATTTTACCCCATTATATAAATAAGGAAACTTTGATTTAAAAGATTAAGTCACTTCTTCTTACTACCAAGACAATGCATGTTGGTTGTAATTCCCATTCAGAGATGGCTTTTGCAGTCACCATATGATATAAAGGGAAAAAGTTAGTTAGGTAGAAATGTTAGCTCTTTTCCTGACATTTACAGTTGTTCTCAAATTTTGGGACATCAGAAATATCTGAAGGACTGCTTGAAACATGGATTGCTGCTTCCTTCCCTTGAGTTTCTGGTTAATTAGGACTCAAAGGGAGGCCCAAGAATTTGTATTTCTAACCAAATCCCAGGTGGAAATAATGCTGCCAGTCCCAGGAAAACATTTTGAAAACCACAGTTCTAGCTCAGGTAGAACTTGGATAAGTTCTTGGATAAGGCCAGTCTACTATCTAATTGGAGGATACCATTCATGAAACAGTTCATTTTGTCTGGAATTTCATCATTAGAAAACCAATACTTTCCATCATTATATTTTCTCTTGCTAAATTGAATTAATATTTTATTAATTAATAGTGTCTATTTATCTAGTTATGGCCATTTTGGTGGACACAAACACAATACAAAGATGAGTAATGCATGGTCGCTGATTTTAAGGGCCTTACTATCTATAGAATGAAATTAAACCTATGAGCAAATAATGCAACAAAGCATAAAGATCTTATGCAAATTGGTAAAAAGTTCATTTGTGGCACCAAAGCAGGTGATAACAACATAACTCAAGTTGAAGTATGCAGTTGGGGGAGTTGAAAAGGTGAAAAGTAGAAAACGTTGGATAGATGAGTTGATGTTTTAGCTAGGAAGTGTTGAAATCCGAGAAGGTTTCCACTAGTTAGGGCATAGGATTTGGTTGATGAAGCCTGAGCTACAGGCTGGTAGCCTGTACCAGATCTACAGATCTGAAGAACAAGGCTGGTACCAGATTAAGTGTTATGTCTCCAATAAAGAATTTGGACTTCATGCCAAACACAGTCGTGAGTTTCCACATGTATTCTGAGTGGGTATGAAATATCTGCTTTGTGATATAAAAGAGCAGACGACAATTTGCAGTCTTTATTGACCAACAGGCAGATCAAGGTTTAGTAAGATTAATTTTGTTAATGAAATAATCCTGAGATTAGAAGAGTTCCTCAAATAAAGAGGTGGTAGTGTGTATACATGGAGAGAATGAATTTGATAGATAGTCAAAAAATGAGATTAACAGGACTTTTTTGTTGTTAATTGCATGCAATTGGTATCACTAAAGACTAAATGATCAGAATAAGGCTCTGGCTAAGAAATTATACAGATCAGTGGTTCTCAGACTTTTGCGTATTAGAATATCTGGAACAACTTTGAAGAATCCTGATATACAGGCCACACCCCTTACAATTAAATTCAGAAGCTGTGGTAACAGCAGTAATCTCCAGCTGAGTCCAAGTGCAGACCAGTTGGACATCCGTAATTATACAGATAATATAGTGCCATTTCCTAGATAGGCACTATAGGTAACAGTGCCATTTTCAATAGACATGTAATGTGGATAAGAATGTGTCAAAAAGAACGTCAAGAGTAACAGGATATGAAAATATAAGAAATGGCTGAGCAATAGAATAAATGGCCGTGGAGGTGATGAGAGGTTATGGGAGGCAGAGTAGAGGTGGACATACTAAACCTCACATTGAATGAGACGTGCCTGTTTCTGAAACTAAAGGAAAGGAGGTAACACATGACTTAGAAATAAATAAATTCTCCACCAAAAGAGAGGGAAGCTGAAACGTTCATGCCTAGTAGACTCAGATCCCTCTGGTAAGGAGTGACTATGCCATCCCAGTGACAAAGGGAAAGGAGGAATTTGGGGTACAGAGCTTGGCAAAATCACTTTCAGCTATGGAACTACATAGCAGAGAAGGCTTAATGGTGGGGGCCTGGTAAAGATCAGGGATATCTCAGCGGGAGAAATCCTTTAGAAGAAGTGAAAAGATCATAGTAAAGTGGCTGCTATTGTTGCTCTGAACATGAACATTTTTCTTACTTCTGGAAACATCTTTTTAAGCACTACATTAAAACTAGAGTCTGTAAGAGAACTCTCATATACTTATATGTCTTGTTTTTTTGGTCAAATAGTGTGATCCAGAATAAATACCTGACCCTCATGGACCCATTAAAGCCCTTCCTCAAGACTTCTGTAATTGAAATAATAATAAGCACAAGCCCTTCCTTCTGTAGTATGAGGAACTATCAAGTGTGAGACTTGGACTCTGTGAGACCACTTTCTTCACCATGTACAACTGATGATCTGAAGTCAGAGCAGAAGAAAGGCACCAAGGAAAAAAAAACAGAAAAGAGAAATAGCAATAGGAGAGGAGTTCCTAAGATGCTCCAGCTCCAGCCCTGAGCTACCTGTGCTGTGGTTGTTCAGTCTTTCCTATAAGTTGGAAGTACCCTGTGGTATCCCAGTGTCTTTTGAGAAATTATTCCTTTTCTTGCTGATTTAAAAAAAAAACAACATAGCTATCTAACAAAAAATGTGTGAACCCTGGGGTGCCTGGGTGGCTCAGTTGGTTGAACATCTGACTCTTAATCTCAGCTCAGGTATTGATCTCAGGGTCATAAGTTCAAACCCCACAATGGTCTCCATGCTGGGCATGGAGCCTACTTAAAAACAAATGTGAGAACCTTATAAACTGGCCATGTGAAAAGTACATTTCCTGATCCCCTTCCAATAACTTGGGCCCATGCCCAGTAGAATGTGATTGGAAATGTTATGTGTTATTTCTAGTCCAAATGAATTAGGAAGCATGAATGTCTTTTCCATCCTTTCTTTTTCTTTAAGCCTGGGTAAAGACTGATCTGAGATCTTAGGAAAATGCAGAAGAAAATAGCCTAAATACTGAATTTTTAAGTGTAAGAAAACAGTTCTATGAAAACAACACACAGTAGCTTTTTATGTTATAAAGAAAAATAGTTCTGATCATGTTAAGCTACCAAAATTGTAGGACTTCTTTGTTGTAGCAGATAGTGCTACTCTACCACCCTAAATAATGAACTAGGAAAACTAATTTGGATTTATATATATACATTATAAAAAAGAATGCAAGTGTGGTAGTCATTATTTTATTCACTAAATATTAGCAATCTTTAGGAAACATCATAGGCTGGTCCTCTTGAGAGACCATATGACAAGATCTGGCCAAGAGTTGTCAGCAGAACTCAAGTATATTATATCCCTGTAAGAGCTTTAATTTGCAGTGTAAGACATAATTGAACTTTTCAATTCTTCCTAGTCCTCCCTCTCTTTGGTGACTCTGATTACATTATGTAATGTATGTGTTTGATCCCAAGAAGTAAGTTGTCAGCCATCTCTCTCTCTCTCTCTCTCTCTTTTTCTTCTTTTTGTAAGTAGGCTCCAGGTGGCCCAGCCATCTCTGATTTTATATTACTATTATTTTTTTTATTTCAATGTTTTGTTTTAGAAAATTTCTTTTGCTGTCTTCAAAGTTACTCATCTTCTGCAATGTCCAGTTGGGTGAAAATCCCATCCAATGTATCTTTTATTCTGAACATGGTAGTTTTCAGCACTTACAGCTTGATTTGTGCCTTTCTTTTATCTTCCATGTCTCTCTAATTATATTCATTCTTTCCTCTAGTTGCTTAAATATTTGAAGTTCAATATCCTTATCTAGTAATTAAGTATATATGAATTCTATGTAAATTTCAAATCACAGATTGTTCTTTTCATCATGGATAGAATTTTTCTGCCTCTTTGTGTTGGATGCCAGTCACTGTGAAGGTTATTTTCCTGAATGCTGCATTGTGTGTGTGTGTGTGTGTGTGTGTGTGTGTGTGTACACCTATAGATAATATTGTACCTCATTCTAATGTGCATCAAAATTACTTGGAATCAGTCTGATCCTTTAGGGATTTGCTTTTAAGTTTTGTTAACTTGGACCAGAGCAACATTTATCTCAAGATTCAACCCAGTGCCTCATAAATGAGGATGATTTCCACTCTGGCAAGTGAGAATGGCCCCTATTCTCAGCCAGATCTTGGATTACCATTTCCTCTGATTGCTTCAGGTTTTTCTTCCCAAGCCTCCTGTACTTTTTATTATATGTTTGCTAAAAAATCAAAGGCCACCATATGCAGTTTTCTGAAGTTCTCCATCTCCGTAGTCCTCTCCTCTCTGGTATTCTGCCTTGTCATTTCCAGCTGCGTCTGCCTCTCCACACTCCCATTTGCATCTTTTCCACTCAGGGAATCCACTAGGTGGGATCCCTCACTTTGTGTGGTGATGTAGAAAATCTCAGAGCCTGAACCAGTTAGATAATTTGCAGGCCCAGTGAAAATGGAAAATGCAAAAGCCCTTGTGCAAACATTATTAGGAACTGCAAGGCAGTGACAGCAGGCATCCCACCAAATGTTCAACTCTGTGCAACTGCACAGTTTTTGTGACCCCGAGAACTCTGCATGTTCAAGGCAAGAATTTAGAACAATTGCAGTTTCCTGTCTCATGGATTGCTATCTTTCTTTACCCAATGTCCAGTATTTAAAAAAAAAAAACACCAAAAATGTGTTCTTATATTTTGTTCTGATTTCTAAGTGTCTCAGATGATAAAGCAAATCCTCTCTTTGTTACTCCTTCTTGGCCGGGATTGAGCTTCACTTACTAATCAGCTGACTGGGAACTTCTCAATTACACAGGGGCCTTTCCTATTGAGATGACTTTAGTATATCAACTATTTTTCTTGGATTTTATCCATTCAGTTTATCAAGTAATGCTAGATGATAAATGATATAAATTTATTTAGTATTCCTTTAAAATCTGATACATACATAGACATACCTGTATGCTTTGAAGATATTGTATTGTTTACAAATTGAAAGTTCAAGATTTCAGTGGAGGAAGTAGCTGCAGATGTGGTGGAAATAGCATGAGAGCTAGCATTGAGAAGTGGAGCCTGAAGATGGGACCAGATTGCTACCATCTCATAATAAAGCTTGAATGGATGAGGAGTTGCTTCTTATGGATGAGCAAGGAAAGTGGTTTCTTGAAATGAATTCTACTCCTGGTAAAGATGCTCTGAAGATTGTTGACATGACAACAAAGGATTTAAAATATTACAAACCTTAGTAAAAAAGCAGTGGCAGGGTTTGAGAAGATTGACTTCAATTTTGAGAGAAGTTCTACTATGAGTAAATTGTTATGAAATAGCATCGTGTGCTATGGAGAGATTATTTGTGAAAGGAAGAGCCAATTGATACAGCAAACTTCACTGTCTTCTTATTTCAGAAATTGACACAGCCGCCCCATCCATCAGCAACCACCATTCTGATCAGTGAGTAGCCATCAGCACTGAGGCAAGGGTTGCTCAAAAGCTTGCCAAACACTCAGATAATGGTTAGTATTTTTAAATTCAGATACGTGCATTGCTTTTTTAGACAAAATGCTATTGCATACTTAATAGTACAGGGTAAACATAACTTCTATATGCACTGGGAAACCAAAAAATTCATTTCACTTGCCTTATTGTGGTAGTTGTGGTAGTCTGGAACCAAATATCTCTAAGATATTCCTGTGCCCGAATTATTATTTCTGGGACACCTACCAGAATTGTTTATTAATTGGATTTGTGTTTTGTTGTGATATATTTTGAGATTTCTTGATGAATTATAGTATTCAGTGTTGTTCAAGTACCTAGAAAAAATAGATTTTTTTTCATATGAACAGATAGCATGGATGTGTGGTCTTGGGTACTACCTCTAATGTTGAGCACACAAATTTCAAATTTCATTTTCTGTAGAAACTTGATAGGTGACACAAGGAAGTATTGGAGATTAGTAACAGATACTAGTTGTAGAGAAGTCTCTGGGCAATTGAGAGATGGGAGTCCAAGGAATGTGAAAACCACCATTCTTTTTTTTTTTTTTTGGAAAGAAGCAAGTTGTTCATGCGAGAAATAGTAATAAAAATACTGTATAGGCCCCAAATATGAGATATCCATGTTTTTTGTATGTTGATGGTTTATGTTTCATTATCACTACCTTAAAGCATTGTTATTTGAGATTATTATTAATATATTTTATCAAGGAGAGTTTTTTCAAAAATAATGACATAAAAATATACAATTAGCCTATGCAAATAAACTAGAATGACTCTAGTTGAAGCTATGAAGCTGTGAAAAGAGGTGAGTACTCACAACCAACCCTACCTCTACCAGAGTGTTGACCACCACCACCTATAAGTACATCACATTGTTTTCTAAGAAACCAAATAGATCTTTGCACTTGATGAATGATTCATTTTTTCCTTGTTTGTTTGTTTTAGCTAAAGATCGTAAAAGCAGTAAATTTAAAATCATTCTTTCTGATATGGTAACCATTAACCACGTGTGGTTATTAGGCCTCTGAAATATGGCTCGTACAAAATACAATCTGCACACCATATTTTACAGACATACTAAAAAGCAAAGGCAAGGCATTAACAGTAATAATTTTGAATGTCAATTACATGTTGAAATAATAACATTTGGACATATCAGACTAAGTAAAATATAGTATTGGTATTAATTTGACCCTTTTTTTCTTTACCTTTTTAGTGCAACTACTAAAAATTTATTCATTTATTTTTTTTTAAATATTTATGTATTTATTTTGAGAGAGAGAGAGAGAGCAGGGGAGGGGCAGAGGGAGAAGGAGAGAATCTCAAGCATACTCTTCACTGAGAGCAGAGCCTGACGCAGGGCTCAATCTCATGACCCTGATATCATGACCTGAGCTGAAATCAAGAGTTCGATGCTCAACTGACTGAGCCACCCAAGTGCCCCCTCCCCAAATTTAAAAGTAAATATGTTTCTCACATTTTATTTTTGTTATCAATGCTAATCTCAAAGCTCTTGGGCATTAAAAAGCATCAAAGAATAACAATGGAGAGCATAGTGACATTTAGTTGGTTGCAAACTCTCAATATTATAAAGATTGAACCAAAAGTTTCTTTAGAAAGGGAAATGCTTTAAAGCTATTACTACTATTAATCTTTTCAAAATTTTTATAAATTAAAAATACAAAAGATAGATTTTTCTTTAATCTCCTCTTCAGTAGCTTTGTTATTTTTTTTAAGGTCTTGTTTTTCCACTTTTATGCCATTTCAAATATTTTTTCTTTATCTAATATTTATATTCATAAGAACCCTGCATGATAAGACAGAAATTATCTCCATTTTATCTTTATATTTCCTTTTCTCTTTTGTCTCTATATAGGGAACAGAGAAGCTTAGAGAAATTAAACTCCTAGGTTAGTTATCCATTCAACATTCACAGTTAAGACATCACTTCTTATTTTCACAAAATTGATACACTTTTGAAAAATTGGGTGTCCTCAGTATCATTCTCTTAGAGTCCAACATGCTACTTCTCCATCTACATGAACTTCTGAAGCTATTATCTCACTTTGAATATTGCTTCTGTTGCCCGTTGGAGACAATGGCATTGCCAAGCAACTTCTTAGAAACTTTGAAGACAAGAATTCCAGTCCACAATAGGCTAGGAAGGAAGACAAAATTATGAGGTCCAAAATTTCTCTTTCCTTAATTAATGCCTCACATCTCAAATAACTTGGTGACAGCTCTAAAGCGGGGTCTGTTTCATGGGAATAACATGAAGTTCCAACTGTGCATAGTTAGTAATTGAACCATTGAAGGTGTGGTCACAATTGCCCGCTGATGGTAAGATGTCAGTGGTGTGAGCAAACACTAGTTATGTCCTAGACGACCTTATTTAAACTGTGCAGGGGAAGGGAAGTTCTAGCTGGAACAAATAAGTTGCCTACTTTAGGCTATCAGTATTGCAGAATATGAGAAAGACACTGTTAAAATCCATCCTGTGTTTCTTTCTCTTGTATTTGCAACTTCATGTCTATGCCTCCATGTCATAATTACTTTGAAAACCTCTGTATTTGTTTTCTAATAATTTTTAATAAAATCACCACAGACTTGGTGGCTTAAACAACACACATTTTTTATCTAGCATTTCTTTATGTTAAATGTCTGTTAGGTGTTGGCACATACTACATTATATTTCAGAGGTTTGTAAGAGAATCTGTTCCCTTTATTCCAACGCTTCTAGAGGCCACCCTTGGCTCATGGTTAACTTATTTCATCTTCAAAACAGTGTCTTTGCATTTGTCCAACCTTTCTCCCCTAGTTACATCTCTTTCTGATTACAAATGGAAAGGTTCTCCCCTTTTTTATCACTCATGTGATTATATTGGGCCCAGGCTAACCCACACATCTCAAAAGCCTTAACTTGATCACATTTGTAACATCCCTTTTATCATAAAGGGGATTGTGATAACTATTTTTTTAATTATTTTTTAATTTAATTTAATTTTTTCAGTGTTCCAAGATTAATTGTTCATGCACCACACACCCAGTGCTCCATGTAATACATGCCCTCCTCAATACCTACCACCATACTCATGCAACTCACCACTTCCCTCCCCTCCAAAACCCTCAATTTGTTTCTCAGAGTCCATAGTCTCTCATGCTTTGTCTCCCCCTCTGATTTCCCCCCATTCACCCTTCTTTTCCTTCTCCCAATGTCCTCTGTGTTTTTCCTTATGCCCCACACATAAGTGAAGCCATATGATAATTGACTCACTCTGCTTGACTTATTTCACTCAGCATAATCTCTTCCAGTCCTGTCCATGTTGATATAAAAGTTGGGTATTCATCCTTTCTGATGGAGGCATAATATTCCATTGTATATATAAACTATATCTTCATCCATTAATCTGTTGAAGGGCATCTTGGCTTTTTTCACAATTTGGCGATTGTGGCCATTGCTGCTATGAACATTGGGGTACATGTGGCCCTTCTTTTTACTACATCTGTATCTTTGGGGTAAATACCCAGTAGTTCACTTGCACGGTCATAGATAGCCCTGTTTTTAATTTCTTCAGTAATCTCCAAAGTGGCTGCACCAACTTGCATTCCCACCAACAGTGTAAGAGGGTTCCCCTTTCTCCACATCCTCTCCAACATTTGTGGTATACTGTCTTGTTGATTTTGGCCATTCTAACTGGGGTAAGGTGGTATCTCAATGCGGTTTCGATTTGAATCTCCCTGATGGCTAATGATGATGAACATTTTTTCATGTATCTGTTAGCCATTTGTATGTCTTCTTTGGAGAAGGGTCTGTTCATGTCTTCTGCCCATTTTTTGACTTGATTATCTGTTTTGTGAGTGTTGAGTTTGAGGAGTTCTTTATAGATCTTAGATATCAGACCTTTGTCATAGGGTCATTTGTGAATAACTTCTCCCATTCTGTGGGTTTCCTGTTTGTTTTGTTGACTGTTTCCTTTGCTGTGCAGGTTTTTATCTTGATGAAGTTCCAAAAGTCCCAAAAGGTCAAAGTTTCCTTTGCCTCTGGTGACATGTCCTGAAAGAAGTTGCTGTGGCTGATGTCAAAGAGGTTACTGCTGATGTTCTCCTCTAGGATTTTGATAGATTCCTGCCTCACATTGAAATCTTTTATCCATTTTGAGTTTATCGTGTATGATGTAAGAGAATGGTCAAGTTTCATTCTTCTATATATAGCTGTCCAATTTTCCCAGCCCCATTTGTAGAAGACACTCTCTTTCTTCCACTGGATATTTTTTCCTGCTTTGTTGAACATTATTTGACCATAGAATTGTGGGTCCATATCTGGGCTCTCTACTCTGTTCCACTAGTCTGTGTGTCTGTTTTTGTGTCAGTACCATGCTGTCTTGGTGATCACAGCTTTGTAGTAAAGCTTGAAATCTGGCAACGTGATGCCCCCAGCTTTGTTTTTATTTTTCAACATTTCCTTAGCAATTTGGGGTCTTTTCTGGTTCCATGAAAATTTTAACATTGCTTGTTCCAGCACTTTAACAAATACCGGTGGAATTTTGATTGGGTTGACATTGAAAGTATAGATTGCTCTGGGCAGTATAGACATTTTAACAATATTTATTCTTCCGATCCATGAGCATGGAATGCTTTTCCACATTTTTGAGTCTTTTTAAATTTCTTTCATGAGTGTTCTGTAGTTCCTTGAGTACAGATCCTTTACTTCAGATTGTGGTAATTAGAATGTGGATACCTTTTTTTTGGGGGGGGGGTGTATCATTCTAACTACCACAACTTGTGTTGCTCTGAGTCTTTCCACAGGACATACATGTGTTAAGAGCAATAATTCTTTTCCTTTCACATAGGTATTCTGCCAAAGAACACATTGCAATGACATAAAAAATATCCATGCCCTATAACAATCAAAAACTTTTTCAAAAGCACTTTATCTCAATATGATATTTTTAAATCATCTACTCTTCCATCTAAACCAACCAAGAGTTGGATCTATACATTAACTTGCCTATATAAGGAAAGTTGTTAAGTAGTAAGATTTACTTTGTTTTATATATTTTTTCTCT
>CM052799.1:176615708-176706999 GCA_028533885.1 Nasua narica
TCGATCCCAGGACCCTTGGATCACAACCAGAGCAGAAGGCAGATGCTTAACTGACTGAGCCGCCCAGATTCCCTTAGTATCTCAGTAAAATCCTGCTACAGATGAACTGGATTTTCTGAGTCTTACCAGGCTAAACCCCAGGTGTTGGCCATGTCTGTCTTTTCATCAGAAGCTCTAATAGAACAAGACACATTTCTAATTTCTCTCAGGTCATTGGCAGAATTTATCTCTTGTGTCTGTAGCATAGGCCTTCTTAGTTTTTAACTGGCTACCAGCTGTGGACTGGTCTCAGCTCTTAGAGACTATCTATAATTTCTTGCCACATGGACCTCTCTCTAGACCCTTTCACAAATGGTAGCTTACTTTCTTTTTTATTTTTTAAGATTTTATTTATTTGAAAGAGAGAAAGAGCTCAAAAGAGAGAGCATGAAAAAGAGAGGAAGAAGAAAACTCTCCACTGAGCAGGGTGTCCAAAGTGGACCTCAATCCCAGGACTCCAGGATCATGACCTGAGCTGAAGGCAGATGCTTTTTTTTTTAACATATAATGTATTATTTGCCCTAGGGTAGATGTGTGTGAATCATCAGGCTTAAACATTTCACAGCACTTACCATAAATGATTTAACTGACTGAGCTACCCAAGTACCCTGGTAACTTACTTTCAAATTCAGGAAGGGAAAATCTTTCCTTTAAGGCTGCTAAAAATATAAAAGAGCTATCCTATCATCTTTGTCATCTTATGTAACCTAATCAGAGGAGTAACATTCCATTACCTTTACTATATTCTACGTGTTAGAAGCAACTCACATGTCTCACATGCACACAAGGAGAGGAGAGTACACAAAGGTGTGAACATTAGGAAGTGGGAATTATTAGGGATCACCCAGGATGGTCTTCCAGAATATTATACAAAAAAGTCATGTCTAAATCTTTTGGAAGTCTCCAGAATCTTCTTGAAGCATTCTGGATCAACATGTAAAAATTATTTCCAGAATGCACAAATAGAGCAATGTGTTAAAAAAACAAACAAACAAACAAAAAAACACCTTAAACACTACATTCATCAAATTGCTAAGAAAAGGATGAAAATGCAACTTTTGAGTGTAAGGAAGATTAATAAGGATTAGTAATCTAGGAGGATTTTTAACAACAATCAATACAGATAACCATTGTTTTTCCTGAGTCATATTTAGGCTATTTTACATTAGATAGCTTTCATAATATACGCATAAAATAGATGCACAGCTTAAAAGTTATCTAATGTAAAATAGCACATACATAATATACATATGAGCACTATAAATCTTTAAAAATACACATATATATTCTTAATGCCAGAAAGTGCTGAAATGAAAGTCTTATCTTGTTGGTAATTAAGTGATTTTATGTTGAATCATTGACAATCACAGATTTGCATTGAACATATGAAAATTCAAAGTGAAATATATAATAATCCCACACATGGCTACAGTGAGTTTAATAAATCCATCCCAAGATCTCTGTAGGAGGGCAAGAACTTCCACCTCTCCAAGTCCTTTCAGGGATGACTTAATTTCAGTAGAATGACCACCTTCCACAGACACACTTGGCCACAAACAATTCACGTGCTGTAGTAGCCCCTAAAGCACAATGTTTCACATCACAACAAGAAAAGGTCCACCACAGATGACAAATGCCCTGTCAGGCTTCAAAAGGAGTTATAACCAGAATTTGATGACTGTAGGACTTTTGAGTGTTTTGCATCAACAGAAATGTTGTGTTGCTAAAGTTAACCCTCATTGGAGGGGCGATATTTGCAGAAATATAACTGACAAGTTAAAACTGTTCAGGTCTTCTCCTGGAAATATATCTTTTATGTTATTTCTACAGTTATAATCTGTGGATCAAAATTTCCATCTTGTGTCTCCACCCAATAGTGTAAATGCTAATTTTGGACAGCATTTCAATCTTTATATGAGGCACTAACCTGAATTATTTCTGTTATTATGATTTGTATTCAGTGGTCCTTTTTGTTCTACTTAGAGAATCCTATTAAATGAACCATAAAAGAAAAAATATATATGGTGTTTTGTGCATCATTTTGTCAGCAAACTTTTTTATTTCTTTGTATTCTGGTGTTATTATCCCTTTCAGGATCTAGCTACACAAAATAAGTGCTCCTGACTTATTCATATCATTTTGTCTTGGCCAGCTTCTCCCACCCTGCCTTTCTTACTCTTCTGTGCCCATCCTCAAATATAGCTAAGATAATCATGAAATGCTTTAAAACATAGAGTACACACTTGAGTTGAACATAATGTTTCTAAAATCTGATTTATTGAGCTCCTATGTCAGTCTTTCAATGTTTTATACAGGAGAATTCATGTTATCAATTCATAAACATGCACATAAGTGAAAAGTATTATGTCTGGTTCCTGATTAGGTATTAAGCTTGAAATATTTTCCTTTAATAGGAAGGTTAGAGCACACATCTCTCCTGATAATATGTTTAATAGCAAAAATTTAAATAATTGATTAGCCAAGCATACAACCAAATTGCTTCACACATTATTTCTTTTCCATTGTGGAGAAAGTGCCTGACTTGGTCCTTGAAAATTATCTGGCTCTTATCATATACAGCATGGTTTCATATTATTCTAAATAAGACTTGATATGAACTCTATTGACAATAATCTCCCAGTACCATAGTGACCATAGTAAAGATGATAACCTGTTGGTTCCTCCATTCTGTCATTAATTAGTGCATATAATATTAATGCAGTGTTACTGTGTGCCAGCCATATTACACAGAGTATGAATCAGACATGTATCCTTAATGTAAAACAGATGCAACATAATAAGAAACCACATATTGAAAATACAAGTTCCATTTTCATTCTGGATATGTTAATATTTATGTCTGCTTGCTCACATACTTTTGTGATGGAAGATGCCTATTCCTGCTTCATCCGTACCCTGTATCCCTCTAGTTCCATCTGCCTCAGTGGTTAAACTTCTTATATTATATGATCCAGACCTTCCACTTCATGGTCATGGCAATTTGATCAAGATGATACATCATGAAAGCATTCAATTTACAGGCACCTACAGTTTACACAAAATGGGTTTATAAAGATAACAACATCTTGGGCACCGAGGTGGCTCAGTCAGTCAAGCTTCTCCCTTTGACTCAGGTCATGATTCTGGGGTCCTAAGATCAAGTCCCATAATGGGACTTCTCAAGGAGAATGTGGCTTCTCCCTCTGCCACTCCCCCTGCTCCTGCTCTCTCTCTCTCTCCCTCTCTCTTTCTGTCAAATAAATGAAAGCTTTAAAAAAATTAAAAAAAATAAAGATGATAATATCCAAAGACAATTTCTGCAGAAATTCAAGCTAAGCCCATGTAATGACTTTGAGTGGTGTATAAGATTCTGAAAGATCATTAGATTAATTTGGTCTAGAGAAGATATTATGAGCCATGTTTCCCTGTAAGAGTGCTTTACTTCCAATCAGTACCTGAGTTACATTGGATATTAGAGAACTGTGATAGGTAAATTGGGATTAGTTGGCCTGGACCAAATCTGTTAAGCAAGAGAATCCTCACTGATGTCATTATTTCTAAGTAAACAGAATTGGGAAGACTTTATAATCCTGGTGAGTGTGGGCTGACTTTGGGGGGTAGCGGAATTGTCAAAATACTCCAATCATTATTTTGTATGTGATTCAAATGAGGAATAAACTGACATTCTTCCCACCGTGTCATTTGTGGCCATGAGTATAAATGAGAAAACACATGAGGAAAAATACTATTTATCATGTTGTTAGATAGTTGATCAAATTTATTATTATTAAGAATTGGTTGTTTGCTTTAGAATGAGAGCCAGAAATTTCAGTAATGTATTTTAGATTTACAGGTATTGAGTTTTCCAATGATGAGTACAATATTTCCATTCCATGTGTTCTTTCTACAGTGGAACTTACAATAATAGGATCTGCAACCTCCCCCCCTTGAAATTAAATGGCTTTTTGTGACTGCCTCCGCACAAGAATGCCATGCCCATCCACCATGATCTTTTGGGATGCTTGCTCTTGAAAAACCAAAGAGAATCCATGAAAAGACTGTGTGCATGAGTTTTGTCTAACAACTGAGATGAGATTCCAGCTAATATCTAGTCCTAAATCACCACTGTGAGTTAACCATCTGAAAGTAGATCTTCTAACTCTAGTTGAATTGCCTCAGCTAAATCTCCTGAATTAAAGACAAAGTACCTGCTGAATCCCATCCAAACCCTGCCAAAAATACAGATACATGAACAAAATGACGAATAAATAACTGTTGTTCTCTTAGTCCACAATGTTTTGTGGTTTTTCTCCATAGCAATGAATAAATGATACAACCAACAATGAATTTATTGTGCTGCCCTTGATCTTTTTTAAAAATTCTCTTTATAAATGGGACTTACTATTGCAATTTCTGCTCTTATCCTAATACTGCACTTAAACAGTGCCACTGGTGATTATATTTACTGTTTATTTTATATGAACAAGAACTATAAATAATATTAGAATGTGACAGTTAGTGATGTAGGAAACTAATGAACACCGTTTAGAAATCCTAGACTCTAAGACTAGCAAACACTTTTAAAGAGGCTTTGTATCCCTACCTCTGGATTCAGTAACAGTTGTACTTCTGATCAGACTCTTTGTGAGTAGAGTATGAAGGTGATTATGGTGGTTATATATGATAGTTAGACCACATTTAGCAAACATCATCTTTATAACTGATGTTATGAGTATCAGATGAATGAAAAGATGCATAATAGAGGATGACATATTAGGGGTTGATGCTCATTTCATCTGTATTTCCTTATCTTGGGAACTTTTTGATTCAAATCCCTTTTTACTCAGGAAGACTTGGTTTATGCCACATAGCCATGGATGCAGGGTAAAAAATGTGGAGAAAGGAATCCAGAAGTATCTCTGTGACCTATACAGATTTTTTGACATGTTGCATAGGAAGACTAGCTGGATTATTCTGATTATCTTTCTAAAAATTGAACTAAAAACTGATTTACATAAAGATATTTGAACTAGAGAAGGACATACCGAGTTTTATGTATATCAAAGTAATGGGGGGTTTATAAAGACAAGAAAGAGATACTTTGAGCAAACTGAGAGATAGTGAGATGATATCTTTAGTGTCATGTGTATGACACAATGATTCATCAAGTTTATACATTATACTATGCTCACCACAAGTATAGCTACCATCTGCCACCATACTATTATACTCAAATAGATATTTTAAATAAAATATTTTACTCTCAGCTTTAAAAAACCCTTTCATTCTGAAATAAAATTACATTTAAAGTAAAAAAAAAATTTAAAAGGTATGTTTTTTTTTCCAAATGAAAAAAGAGAGATTATTAGAATACGAACAGGTCATACAGAGCAAGGGAGAATAAACAGACAGTAATTCATGTTGTTAAACTTGCCATAGTGACCTTGAATCCAAATAACTTATAAAGCTAATCCTGATGAAGGTTGTCTCTCTGTGAATCATGTTTTTAAATCCACATGAATACCGCCTCTTCCTTATTGTGCTATCCGTATTAACTGGTCTCTGCCACCAATGAGCACAATTTCTTGCAATCGAAAAAGCTAAAGAGAAACAAGAGTACAATAGCAAATGGGTCCACAAAAGAAATTATGATCAATAAGGGGCAGGTGAACCTCATTAGGGTATGCTTTTGAACTGAGTCTTCAAAGATGAATACATGTCCAATGGTGAGAGGAAGAAATACATTCAAGGCAATAAATAGCATAGATAAAGTTACGAAACTTTCAGATTTAAAGGCCCACAACTATTTTAGAACAGCTGAAGTGGGAAGTCCTAAATAGGATATAGTAAAAGAGAGGTGAGAGGGAGACCCAAAAGCCTTTCGGTGGAGGCACATATATATCTCATTCTGCAAGGTTTAGATTTGATATTGAAGGTAATAAAAAGTTACAAAAGACTTTATTCAGGACATGGCATAGCTGGATTTGCATTTTAGAGAGAACATTTCAAGGAGAGAAAGATTAAAAGCAGGGAGGTCAGTGCATACATAGCTGATAATATTAACACAGGTAAAATATGATTCTGATACAAAGAGCAGGTAAAAAAAATATTAAGATCTTATAATCAACTGAATCTGATTTATGATTATATATGAAGAGTGTAGGTGATAAAGTCTAAAAAGATTCAAAGTTAATTATTTTCCTGGTAATGGATGAAAAGGTTAAAATTCGGAGGATGATAATAGATTCAGTGTTTGGATTATACCTGGTCACATTGCACCTCTTAATATAGATCTTCACACCAAAAATCTTTGGCACATTCTTGATTTTTCCTCCTCTGTTACAAGAATTCTACGAAGTAGAAGATATGATGATTATATGCTAAATATAACCAATTGGTCACCTTTTGTGTTATTTCTTAGTCTTCAAAAATACTAACTGCAAACTGATGAATTGACATATCCGTTAAGGGTTCTACCCTTGACCATCAAGTCGGTGTGAGTGAGAAGACTGATGGAAGATGTCAGGCTAAGAGTTAGGATGTGGGCTGATATGACTTCACAGGTATGGTGAGTCTGAATTATCCAGGGTGGCAAGGAGAGAAATAGAAAATTATTCCTGTAATGTAAACTAAAACTGGTTGAATTTCATTCTTTCTTTCTTTCTTACTTTTTTTTTCTGAATCAAACTTGTTCTTAGTCTCAAGACCTAATCTTTGCATTTCCTTTACATGAAAGGTCTTGCCCTCAGATTTTCATATGACATCAATAAGATCACAGGACCAGCCCACCTCATTAAAAAATTCCTCCTTCAACACCTTACTCAAGTAGCTTGGCTTCTTGTCATTTATTGGCCAAGAAAGAATTCTTGTGGTTTTTCAAAATACATAGTAGTCTCTGAAATTATATTCTTTCTTTCTTTTTTCACATTATGTATTCCCCCATTAGAATGTGAGGTCCATGAGAATAAGAAAATTATTTTTCTTGTTGACACTGTGTTTTCCATGTTCACCATAGACTTGGATTGATATATGTATACATTGCAAGTTTCTGAATAGATTTACAAATGAGAGAAAAATAAGATATAACTTAAATTTTGTCAGATATTTTCTTATAAAAAAGAACTAAATAAGACTCTCCAAAAATAATTATATTAACCCTGAAGATAAGGAGGGGACTACGGACATGCACTGGCAATTTGTGGATTGAGAGTAAATAGTTTTTTTAGAAATTGTGGAAAGTAAATCATTAACTTAAAATTGATGAAAAAAGAAATTGAAAGAAATGTTTCTATTGAATAACAGGTGCAGTGCTAGGTACCTCATATATTTAAACTCATATAATTTCCCAAAATCCATGATATATTTTTTTGCATTAATTCAGAATTATGTATTTTATATATAAATATAAAACAGAAGAATTAAATTGTTAAAATTGAGATACTTACAGAACAGTGAAAAAAAATCACATATAAAACAGACAGCATTTACTAAACTCAATATTGACAAATATTTATATCCCTTTGGCATGACAAATACAAAAGTTATTTGTTTTGGAAAAATATTTTTGAAAATATTGGTCACTAAACTATTAGGTAACATGTCTTTGTTGTTTTACACTTATCTGCCATTCATAAACCTAGATTTGACTAACAATAAAAATTTCCACTGTTAAAATGCCTGCAGAAGCATTGTTCATGTTAAATTATAACCAGGTACTCATACTCACATTGCTAGGCTATCAATAAAACAATTCCAAGTTTATAGCACAGTGGTACATTGTACCTAGTGCTGTTATTATGATATATTGTGCTACCTTGTACTATATTATACTGTAATTCAGACATTAACTTATGTGACTACTATTCTTTATCTAGGAAAAAAGGTAGTATTCTCATTTCTTCCAAAAGCTGTAATTTTCATATTCCAGACTACAAAATATATCTATTTCCATAGTACTAGTTTCAGTTATTTATTGGGATTCTTCATAATATACTGGTAAGAATATTTTAAATTAACTTATGAAAATAAGCAAATATATAAATAAAATAAGCAAAGTGTTTCAAGTTAATAGAATTCTGGGACATGGACTGTGCTATTTTAATAAAGCACTGACTGACTATACAATAGTGTTTCAATTCTTCATCTATGATTCTCAAGCATAGTGGGGTGGTGGTTTACAATAGTATAAGTATGAAAAACAATTCTGCTTTTTTTTCTCAAACTTTAAAAAAATTATTCCTTAAAGATAAATTATCAGGCAAAAGAAATGAGATAATAAGGAGTTGTAGGAAGTAAAAGTGATTCTTCTAGGAATCAAAATTATCATTCCTATACATCAGGGTTAAAGATAGACACATGGCACCATTGCCATCCACCACACTCACACACTTACACATACACACACCCCACATGCACATACATTGCACACACATACACACACCACACCACACACCTTAAATCTTAAAAACATTAAAAAATGTCAAATGTAGTCCTCCTATAAATATATTCCCAAATGATTGTTTTTTAAAATAAATACTCTGGAGGGTTAGTAGTATGAGGGAAAGGTAAAGTGAGACAATGAGGTACACATGCCAAATCATAATTAAATGGAGACAGGTTTTATTTTATTTACTCAATCTTTTGGTCATCAAGAATCCCCTGTGAGGGGCGCCTGGGTGGCTCAGTTGGTTGAGTCTGCCTTCAGCTCAGGTCATGATCCCAGAGTTCTGGGATCAAGCTCCGCATTGGGCTCCCTTCTCTGAGGGAAGCCTGCTTCTCCCTCTCCCACTCCCCTTGCTTGTGTTCCCTCTCTCGCTGTGTCTCTCTTTGTCAAATAAATAAATAAATAAAATGTTAAAAAAAAAAGAATCCCTGTGAATAAGGAATTTCATGGTTAAGTACAACCGACAAACACTGAAGTGATTTATTTGTAGAATTCAACACTAACATGTAAATCTGTGGGAAAAAGCCAAGGTAGAATGTATATGAATGATAATGAATATAATCTCCAGTTTTGTCTTCATTTGTTATAAATGAGTAGCCTTGAGAAAGGACGCTAATATATATTACAAATGATACACTAAGTTTTAATGAGGAAATACAATTTTTAGGAAGAGTGCCAGGAAATTTAAACTCATTATAATTAATTAATTAATGTATTTGGTTTAAAAACTTTAATTTATGTATTAATACCTCCATTGTAAGAATGAGTTGGGGATTCGTAGAAGTAAAATAAAATAATGTTAAACACAGAATTATGAGAAAGAGGATTGCAAAGCAGTTTAAAAATACTTTCATAGCTTATTCTCTTTATACCACACTGCTATGAAATTTCATAAAAATCTCAAAAATTTGTGTTAAAACACTTTTGAGTATTGCATTCAATTATATGAATACTTTCTCATGTTTTTTTTCAATTGCAGAGAGACTGAAGTAATTGCATAAAGGATGTATCTACAGCATTAGAGGACAAAGAATAGAAAATGCTCTCTGAACTGCATATTTTAGTAGAGTATTTGCATGCCTTCTATTTGTGGTTATTGGATACAGAAATGCATGGAAAAGACTTTGAAGGTTTTCAGGAGAGAGCAAAGACAACAATAATGGAAATGTATGATGTGCAAGGAAAGTGAAGAATCAGAAATATCTTTCTTGAAAGGCCTACACAGTTTTAATGACTGTCCTCAAACCCAGGAAAGGATGCATTTGAGAATGGTTTCCAAACGGCTTTACAGACGAAAGCAACAGCAAATAACGGCTTTGAGAGCTTTAAAGAATAGGATGCCGCATCCCATGCCGCTTAGGATAACTAGAACTAAATCATTAGAGTTGAAATGTTTTCCTGTTTAGAATTCTTCAGAGAATAGTAAAGATGTTGAATTAGAATCTATGGAAGAGAATAAAGGACTGTAGATGAGAAAACAGAAGTTCTGGTTTTAGTTTCACAACTACCTGTGTAGTTTTGTATAAGGCATTTCATTGGTCTGAATTTCAGATGCCTCATTTGAAAAAAGGATAAAGATAGACTACAATGTTAGCTTTTGATCTTTTTGAGTCATGAACAGTTTGCAGATTTGATGAAAAGCATGTCTCCTCTCTCTAGAAAAATGTCTTGAGTTCCAATGTTACTTTTAATTTCTGGAATATGGTAATGCCCTGCAGTTTATTTATGGATCATCTTTAGAGATTCCTACAAGTAAATAATTTCAGACTCAAAATCTATAATTGCATGAAATTCTGGAATCACTCTTTTGTTTCTTTTTTTCTTTCTTTCTTTTTTTTTGAAACAGAGAGAGCGGTTGGAGGGGCAGAGGGAGAGGGAGACAAAATCCCAAGCAGGTTCCACACTCAGCGCAGAGCCTGAGGCAGGGCTCGATCTCACAATCTCCAGATCATGACCCGAGCTGAAATCAAGAGTTGGATGCTTAACTCACTGAGCCACACAGGCATTTCCATCCTTTTGTTTATATGTTATCTCTATTTGCAGTTTACATGCATATTTGCAGATATCTCTTTTACCTAATAATATACAAGCAAAGCTTCCATCATCTTTTGTAAAGAGGGATAGCAAAATAATTGCTAATAATTTCTTTGGAACAAGAGGGCAGAAACACTTACTTGCATTGACTCCCTTAGTGTCTAGCATAGAGTTTGATATAAAACAAACAAATCCTTCAAAAATATTTGTTGCTCAAAATTACGTGACACCTTATTCTGATTAAACTACTGTCTTACAGAGTTATAAGATAAAACTTTAATAATTTATCTTCTTTCATCAATTAATCCATATCTTTCTTAAGCTAAGAACACTGAATTAAGAAAAAAAAGCACTGAATAAATTGTCCTCATTAGTGAATTTTAAAATAAATTGAATATAAAATTTTGAAATCTCCATCATGTAAATATTTAATTAATGTTTCCTGGTCCTCATTTATTCAGTTTAGCTCTTCAATTTGAAAATATCTACATTATGTTATATTTTTCCTCCATTGTCAGATTACTTTCATCCTTTATAGTTATCCTCCTTTTGTTTTCTAATTTTTTTTTATTTTCCAAGACTCAATTTTGGACCATTGTTTGTTTTGACCTTTTCCTTTTTCATAGAGAGTTCATGCATTTCCACTTTTTTTTTTTTTTTGGCCACATTCTACATTTATGTTTCCAATCTGGCCTTTTTTCACTTTAGCTCTGGAACTATGAACTCCATATACTGCCAAAATAAATAACTAATTGCACAGCACAGTAAATGCATATGTCCTGCTCTTTGCAATTAGAAATCTTGCTCTTGATTCTTGATTCTTCCATAAGTGGTTCCCATGCTTTCCAGGAATATATTGTTCTCCACAAGATCATCTTTATCTGCCTAGCCCTCAATAGGAGAGAGGGAGTAAAGAAAATTTTAACAACAGACCTGGAAGAAAGCTAAATGATTTCAGTCCACATTCTATTGGCCAAAACCTGATCACATCATTTTACCTTCCTAGAAGGTAGAAGGAGGGGCACAGATAATTTAGCTTTGTATTCAGGAAGAAAAGAACAATTGGGTGAACACTTAAGAGACTTCACAGCATTTGCCTTGCATCCTTGAATCAATCCATGTCCTTCCAATATTGTTTGACATCCAGGTTTATTGAAGGCCTTGGTGAAGGATCATTTGATACTGCTGCCTAAATCTTCAAAGAAAAATATGCCTTGATTTAAAAAAAAGTATCAATTGAAAAATGCATAAGATCATAACTTTTTAGTAATTGGGCCAATCTTAACAACTGAGACTTTTTGAAGTATACAAGGCATTTACTTCCAAGAAATTCAGAGGTAACTACCAAATTGAGATTGTTTCATTCCTTGGTTTCCCATTGTAACAACAGCCTACATACCAATATATTCTTACCATTCCCCTCTACTTTATTAAAACTTGGAGAGGCTTCTTCCTGACTCTAGGCTACTGACTTCCTTTTCCTTAGAGCATTTATTTTAGAAAATTTGTAATTGAAAAGTTTTTTCTCTATCCTTCTGAAATGCCAATCTGTTTAAAAAATCTCTTACCAGTTTTACAACCAAAAACTTCCTTAAGGAGCTGGGAGCCATCTTTTTGAAATGTAATCATTAAGGAAGATAAAGCTTCTACCTTCCAGTCTAACTTCAAATTGTAAAACTCCTTTCTGTCATGAAAATAGATGAAAACTAACTTTTTTTTTTTAAGGTAAAGGCAATTAGCAATAGAAATAGCCTACTATCCTCTACCCCATATCTTAAAAACTCTCCCATCCTTTTTTTTCCCCCCAACAGACTGAAGTTAGGACTGCACTTTCCCCTTCACTATTGCAAGAGTCTTTGATTGTCTTCCTTATCTGTTTAACTTTTCAGGTTTAATTTTTGCTTGATACTGCCTGGGAACATGCCCAAGTCTTGCCTCAAACATTGATCTTATTGCTTACTTTATTTGCTTTTCAGACTTTTGCTGGTTTTAATTGTTCATACGATCTTGAACTTTGTTTTTGATCAATTCTAAAGCTGTTTATATCCATTAATCTTGCTAAGTCTACCTTAGCATCCACTAAGCCACCAATCTTGTATATAACCAAGCTTGTGGTGTTGCTAGCATTGTCAAGATTTCCTCTGTCTCATACCAGCTTATATCTGAGCTAGCCATGAAATCTCTCTATGACTTCTGATTTCCTGCCCTCACCTCTGCAGAACTGATCTGTGCTTATTCCTTCTACCTCTTCAAACTCAGAGCAATTCTTGAATAATTACATGTACTTAAGTTTTCTCATTCTGTTTTCATGTTTTTTTCTATAGTTTTTGGCCTTGTAAGACTCAACCGATTGCTTTAACTCAACATATTTTCTATTTTGGATTAGCTGCCTTGCCTGACCTGACATGCGTGAGGGACGAGGTACTTGGGTTAAGCTTTCTTACTGTAGCATACTCACTTTCTTTTCCTAGTTCCAAAGCCATATTAGTTGCAAACATTTTCCTAACTTTTTGGGGGGTGATTTACGTTCTTTATTTTTATTTTTTTAAAGATTTTATTTATTTTTTATTTGATACAGAGAGAGAGATCACAAGTAGGCAGAGAGGCAGGCAGAGAGAGAGAGGGGGAAGCAGGCTCCCTGCCGAACAGAGAGCCTGATGCGGGGCTTGATCCCGGGACCCCAAGATCATGACCTGAGCTGAAGGCAGAGGCCTTAACCCACTGAGCTACCCAGGCGCCCCGTACTTCCTTTAAATTAGTAACCCTTCATTTAATTTTTTTCATGAATCAGAAATAGAAAGGGAATGTATACATCAACTAGAAGAGCTCCCAGTTTATAAAAAGTGATAAACTGAGGCCACTGATATTATTTGTAGGGTATTACTACATTGAGTTGGATTCTTCTCTTATTCCCACTGATTTTGTCACTGAATCTGGCCTAATAAACTAATTCATAATACCCTGTATGCATTACAACAGGGGCCCTCTCCATCTTCCTCTTTTTGTGACACCCTTATTCTAGACCTTGAGTCTTTGAGGCAAGTACAAGAAAATAACACTTTTTTTTTCTCAGTCATGCTAGAGTCAGCTTTTTCTCAGAAAATATAATGCCATAGTGTGTCAGGGTGAACTCATCTTTGATTATTTTTATTATGAAAAATTGCAATTTTTCAATGGGTAGGAAGAATAGGATATTAACCCCCAAACATACATCATTCAGATTAAAAATGATCAACATTTTTCTGGACTTATTTTATCTCTTAATTTCTTCCTTCTTCCCTTATTTTCCTTTATTTTTCTAAACAATTTTCAGAACGTCATAGCCTTTCACTCATTGTATGATTATAAAATATAGGGTAGGATGGCTGGATGGATCAGTCAGTTAAGTGTCCAACTCTTGGTTTTGGCTCAGGTCTGATCTCAGGGTCCTTGTATGTAGCACTTCATCAACATTCTGGCTCACCACTCAGTGGGGAGTCTGCTTAAGATTCTCTCTACCACTCTCTATGCCCCTCCCTTACTCAAACTCTCTCTCTTTCAAATAAATAAATAAATCTTTAAAAAAATAGGGTTATTTTCTTAGGTAACCTCAGTGCCATTATCATACCTAACAAAATTTATAATAACTCTTTGATATCCTTAGTATCTGATCTCTTTCATGAATTTTTGATAGAATTTATTTAAATTTCCCTAGAGGTTGTCATGAGGTTAGGTTTAAAATGAATTTTTTGGAGGTTTAATGAAGGTAGTGGCATGTCTGGCTTACTTGATAGCCAGAGTGGATCATTTTTTAACATCCACGTTATCTACATGACACAATTTTTTCAGGAATAATAAGATGAAACAAGTAACAATAATGGCTAAAGAAATGAAGAGTGAGAATTTTATTTTATGGAATTTCATATGTCTGAAATAATGACAAAAGAATAAATATATATGTATAATAAAGAGTAAAATAATGGATTAATACTTTTTAATTGAACTATTTTTAAAAAATAATCATGCCTATGTATTCATCTATTTCACTGATAGACGATATAACAATTTTTGTTTTTGAGCCTTCCTTACCTTACACAAGTTTGTCAATGACTTCTTTAAAATTGATCTGCTTCACATCCAATAGATATTATCAGCAGAATTATCAATCCTTTTTCTCTTCTTGTTGCTCAAAGAAAGCTTCTTATTAATTTTAATTTTTAAAGCATTTTAATTTTCAAAAGTGTTCTTTCACATGAAGGAACATATGCAAGTTGTTCAGAAAAGTATTAAATAAAAGTTTTGCAGAGAGTCATAAAAATTTACTTGGGAATCTATTATAGTGTTTTACTTTTATTCTCATAATGTTTCCATTAAAATATCTGAAACAAAAAATAAACATTATAAATTTTAATTGTATTTATTAAAAACTTCTGAAGTTATTTTCGTTCTATAATTATTTTAAAATGGCTGGATGATAGCAAACGTTGACATTATTGATTCATTAATTTAGAATGAGTATCAGTTCTTGATTAAAATATTCAAGGTAATACAATATTTCTTTTGATGTCCTTGACAGTATAAAATGAGCATCTTTTGTCAGTTCTCTAAGCATTTTTCTTTGAAATTTGATTCTACTATTCTTTTTTTTAAAGATTTTATTTTATTTATTGGACACAGAGAGAAAGATCACAAGTAGGCAGAGAGGCAGGCAGAGAGAGAGGGGGAAGCAGGCTCTCTGCTGAGCAGAGAGCCCAATGTGGGGCTCGACCCCAGGACCCTGAGATCATGACCCAAGCCGAAGGCAGCGGCTTTAACCCACTAAGCCACCTAGGCACTCTGATTCTACAATTCTTTGGAAGGTTCCATTTTCTTACTTTTGCACCTGCATAATTAATGGCATTCTCCACAATATCCATGAACCAATTTTCAAAGAATGATTTCAAAGCTTAATGTTTCACTGTACATGCTTTAAGGCTGATTCTGGCTATTTGTGAATGTATTTTGCTTCTGATTAACCTCATTTAAAACTTCACATTGGGGGAAAAGATAACTCACAAAAGAAAAATTGCATACATCTTCTGCAAAATAATAATTATATATATATATATAATACTATATATTCAGCACACGCAAAATGTGCTGAAAGTCAAACAGTTATGAATTCTCAGGAACTTATTCTCAAGATGAACATGCCTGGCTGAGTTTCAAAGCAATGGGAGATGTCTGTTACAACTATAGAAATTCTCCGTATTAACTTCCACATAAAAATACTTTATATTGATGCTTATTAAAGGATGAGTATTACAAATGTCAATAAGTTGGAGCTTATAGAGATATTACTGAAACTAAACATTAAACAGCATCAATTGTTTAGAACTTAGGTTAATGAAAGATATTTTCTGCTATTATTTAGCATTGGTGGCTCAGGGAGCTAATAAAAAGAAGACTGACTTTAATTAATGTTATTATTGTTTTCAATTTTTCTAAACATGTTGAACCCATCTGCTCATTGTCTTTCCCCAGAGTAAACTGTTCCCACTACCCCACTATTAACATATAACTGAATGAAAATACATAAGATTTCATGTGTTTTTTACTGTGGAAAGTTGGAAAGGTTGAATTAAGGCAGTTAGCATCTCGCTCATTCAGCACTTGCAAAAATCCTTGTTGCTGCCTTGCATCTCTTCTGCACTGAGTCGGTTTCTTGCACTGAACCCAGAATTTGTAAAAACAAATCCATTTATAAATCTTCCAGTTGCTTTCTTTTGCTTATAGAGGAATGTTTTTAATTCATTAACTTCGTGTAGCATTTCTCCCTCACTACCCACCCCCCACCTGCCTCAATCTTCACTTACCCACTCTCAGAGAGCAGTCTCCCTCTGCCTGCAGTGCACCAGATTCTTTCTATGAACCCTCCTATGAGGCCTTGTACATGTTGCTCCTTTTTTTCTTTGAAGTGCTTAGTGATTGTGAGTAGAAAGGTTAAGATATATATATATTTTTAATTTAAGACCCAGAAAAATACTTTTTTATCTCAGAATGTTCCTGCCACCTCTCATGCGAAATGTATTTTTCTGGGTCCACATTTTTAGGACGATTTCTTATTTCCTTTTAAAATCTCTAGTGTGGGAAATATGTCCACCATATGTTCAGGTAATGCTTTTAAAAAAAGTATAAAATGGGATTATATTAGGGCAAAACACATTTAAATCTGTTACGAAAATTTTCAGAGATGATTTAAACACAAAAATCAGTATGTCCAATTCTGGAGAACTTATCATAATGTAAATGAGAACATTTTCCAAAAGAAAGTTAAAAAATTAAAAAAGTTAAAAATTTCAGAAACAATAGTGAAGTTATGTGAATGTGGGCAGGTAAGATTTTGTTTTCCTTCAAATTGAACATCGTCATTTCTATTTAAGTCAAAGGAAATTGTGTGCTTTATCTGTTTCTCAAATCTTTTCTGAAGGTATTTTGATGTGGGAAAAAATGTAAAAGGTAAGTGAGAACGATTATTTTCAGTTAGCTATAGTTTCTTTAGTTATAGTTTCTTACCTCACAATTAGAATAGTGGTCGGAATGAGTGTGTTCAATTGCATACAATGTCTATGATTTAAAAATTCGAATTTTCATCACCTACAAAATATAATCGACAAATGTATTATATTACAACATATTTTATACTTTTATAATTATAAGAAAATATTCATAATCATGAAAAAGATAAAATACAGGCAAGAACATAAAATATTACTCATAAGCCAAAGGGCATATTTTATACATATGTATACATATTATGTATATATGTGTAAATATATGTATTTCTTTTCTTTTGCATGCAATACGTATTTGTTTTTTTCTGAAAACTTCTATTTCATGCAATGAGCTTTGGGTAATAGATATACAGTGATTTGTGTTTCACTTTGATATTAAACAAATATCCAGTACTTATTAAAGGATAAGTATTATAAATGTCATAAGTTGGGGCTGATAGAGATATTACTGAAACTAAACATTAATCAGCAGCAATTGTTACATACTACTGCAACATTGTTACATAATATTTCCAATGTTCCAGTAGATAAATTATCATCATATTATACATTCATATACATATAGACATGAAAATAAGCATGCACACTCTCTATGCTATCTTAAGTTCAGTGATGATGATTATACACCCATTTGAAGTCATTATGGCCTCCGTTTTGGGTATAAACTAAGTAAAATATGCCACATTTTTATTTTCAGCAAATTATAGATTCTTATAATTATCCTTTAAATTAAAAAGGTATGCTTTCTTATTATCCTGTAGCTCTTCTTAATAATTTAAGGATCACACATTATAAGTTAATAAAAAATTTAAAAAAATAGATGTGCAATAAAAAAATAACAAAAAGATAAATAAAATAAAATATTATAGTTATTTAACAAAAAATAATTTAAGGATCATGATGTCTTCTGAGATTCTATTGAAAACTATTGATCTTGTCCTCACCAATTAGCAGAAATGCTTATAGATATAAATCTTCACATGCATTATCAAGATATCCATGCACACATTGAAATAAATCCATTAATGGATCCCTGAAAATCCTTGAAAATGAATGTAAGAAAAGACCCTTATGGCATAGTCCAAAATATTTCCAAATTAACTCCAGGTAAATTGTATTAACTACATAATTCATAAGTAATATCTTTTCTTTGTTGCTAATTCATTATTTTTCAGAGATAGATAATAGTAGTTAAATAGTTTTCACCAATCCTTAATTGTTTCTAAAAGTACCCACCAGCAGACATTGTTATATAATATTTCCAATGTTCCAGTAGATATAAATTATCATGACATTATACATTCATATGAGTAAACATATAGATGTGAAAATAAACATGCATACTCTCTATGCCATCTTAAGTTCAGTGATGATGGTTATCCTCCCATTTAAAGTTATTATGGCCTCCATTCTTGGTAACAGATGTTAACAGGAAACAACGGAATTTTCCTGATGAGATAGTTTGGTTTTAGTAGTGTTTTAGAAAACAAGTAAAGTGCAAAGTTTCACTAGGCCCCTCAAATAAAAATGATGTAAACCCACAGATGACAGTTTAATGGGTTTAGGCAGGAGGATGGGGCTATATAATATCAAGGTAAATGGTGTTGAATCTCATGGATAGATTCGGTTACTGACTCTACAGATCAATAATGGCAATCATGATGATGATTTACTATTAGGGAAACATATTTTGGTGGTATCTAGGGCTTGCCTGACAATGGATATTCAAAAGACATATTGAATGCCCTGAAATGTTAGCCTTGTCACTGATAATTTTAGTATTTTTTTGAAATGCAGTAAAAAAAAAAACATTTTTTTCTTTCTAAAATTATTGGGCTGAATAAAAATAATTATCTTTATCAATTATAGCTGAAGATTTTAGCATGTTTCAAAATATGACATTAAAGTTAAATTACATTTCAACCAGAAGGTCTAATATTAATCTTTATTATTTTAAATGCAAACTCACTATAGATGAAGAAATAAAATAGTTTCACCTCTATTTACTACATTACAAAGAGGAAAAATGACATTGAAAGATTTTCATTATAAAGAAAAGAAAGATGTTCATTATAGTAAAATTACAAAATGATACATTGGGTTCTATTTGGGGAGGGCATCAAGATTGTGTGAACCTGGGCACCATTGCTATCATTATGAGAACAATCACTGACATCTTTGCTGTAAGAAAAATGGCACTTTCACTATGGAGATAAAATCAGGTAATTAAAGACTACCTCCTTTCCTAAAACATATGTCTTTACAAGTGCTGGGATCTTCACTATTTTGTACACAGATATGTATCAAACCTATATTAGAAATATGTCTAGGGACGCCTGGGTGGCTCAGTGGGTTAAAGCCTCTGCCTTCTGCTCAGGTCTTGATCTCAGGGTCCTGGGATCAAGCCCTACATCAGGCTTTCTGCTCGGCAGGGAGCCTGCTTCCCCTTCTTTCTCTGCCTGCCTCTCTGCCTACTTGTGATCTCTCTCTCTCTCTCTCTCTGTGTAAAATAAATAAATAAATAAATAAATCTTAAAAAAAAAAAAGAAATATGTCTAATACATTACACACTCAAAGATATTTGTTGAAAGAATATATACTATATGTTCCGTAAAGCTGAGGTCCTTATCTTCAGATTCTCTACACTTTTATAAAAATTTGTTTTATTTTGGGCCCACTGAGATTGTCCAAATCACATCTATTTTCATGTGTATGGGTATGTGTGTGTGTTTTGCAGATAAAATGTTGATTAACTTTTATTTTCTTATTCACATTCTCTATCCTGGATGAGTATATTGCTATTGAAAACTCTCACAGAATAATTATAATGGGCTCTGGACAGTTTTTCTCCCTTTTGATTCCACCTTGCTTTTAGGGCACATTCTTTTCCAGAGATGCATGGTGTCTAGGAGAGATAAAAGTTGTTTAAAGTGTATGAAGGCAAATACTGAGTTGCAATTTTAACCTTTTGTTATAAAATGCTGTTCAATTAAATTTCAACTTTCAATATCAATCAATCTAATATTGTAATTCCTTAAATTCCATTAAATTGCTAAATCGCACTAAATTCTTTTCTGACTTAAAAATTGATTAATTTCTGGACTCATAAAATCCTTGATTATTCATGTAGTGAGGGGATGATTTTGTTCATAATTCTTATGTTAGGGATGAGGAAACTGAGGCCTTAAAATTTAGGAAACTAGCTCAAGGTCACGAATATGATGTACTTTATACTTTGAAATGGTTCCTGAGACTTTTATTTTCAGAAGCTTAATATAAAACATTTCATGCATGTAGGGAATTATACCTTCATATCTCTTTTGGGAAAAGAAAAATTACAATTGAAAATATTTCTCATTCAGATAGCCTTGATTCTATTTGACATTTTAACTGTACTATCTCTAACCCATATAATGAATGGATTAGGTAATTACATTACTCTATAGATTCTATTAGCATAGGCAGACATTAGAATTTGGGAAACCAATTTGGCTGGTAAATTAGAAGAAGAAGTTAGTTGGAATAGCCTGAGGAAAATGAAAAATAGAATTTCTTTTACGTTAAGTCACAGGTTACAAAATTAGAAGTCTACATTGTTCTTTGTTAAAGAACCTATCTCGTTCACATTATAATACACACTACTCTATTTTATACAAATTCACTGTGGAACATCATATTTTTCCTTCTTGTTACTCGATATTATAATTCTCTCCCTTTAATGTGGTTAATAAAATGGTTGAGATTCCATAGTTCTTTCTCATGTTCCTTTTTATTATAATACACCATCACTTGAGAATGGAAGCTAGATGAACTCCACCTCTTGGATTTTTTTTCACCTGAATATGCACATCATATGGTAATAGAGTAGCCCGCTTTCTGTTGGCTCTGTGACCACAGCTGTGAAAATCAGAAGTACCATATGTTTGTAAGAGATGCTGAGTATTTGATAAGTATTCACTTGCAAAATGAAAACCAAAGCAAACAAAGGGGTTTTTTTTCAGTTGTTTTAAAATAATTGAATAATTCTGAATGAATTTTATACCTCAAATGGTAGATAGTCATCATGCCTGTAGAAAACTTGATGCTATAACTTATGTGAGATTCTCTTTTGTCCTTGGGGAATTCCATTATTTTGATTTCTTATCACATCAGATGCAGGGCACATAATTCACAAAATGTAAGCTCAGATATGTATTTGACACACAATGACAGAACTAGAAGGGCCCACATTTAAAAAATATATATATATATATAAAGTATATAAAGTATATAAAGATTATAACCAAGAACAAACCTCTAGACTCTTATGAGAGCTACCATGGAGTAAGCATTAACTACACAGTTCAGGAATAATTCATTTTGTCCTCAAACCGTCTATATTAGGAAACTGAAACTTAAATAAGTGTAATATCCTGAGGTGGTTCAAATCTGTAACCAGGCAGTCTGAATTCAGATCCCATTTCCTAATGGTTTGTGTTGATTGGTTTTAGACTAGGAATTGTAATAGAGGCTAAATAATTAATATTACAAGCTCAATAACCATTTTCATAATTACTTTAATATCCGTTTTTACTCAATCTTTTGTCGGAGTTTCGCACATGTTGAAGACAATCCCAGAAACAAAATGATGCTTAATATAATTGTTCAGAGTTTTTGAATGCACATGTCTATTTTTAATTGATACAAAAAGCATAAATAATTGTATTAGCAGTGTATGCTGGTTAGCAGTGTTCTTCAGCCATGGCTTAATTAACAGTATTTTACTAGTCAAGAATCTAATATTACAGATGAATTAACAGAAATTAATAAACATTTCTTAGTGTGTAAGATGTTTTAAAATGTTCTTTCTTGCTTAGAAATTATGCATAAATTAATTTAAAAATAGTGAACACTTGGTAATCTCAATAGATCAATTAACCTAATTATCTTAAGAAAGGGAATAATTGTTTAACTACATTAGGGGTTACTTTAGACGTGGGCTTGTTCAGAACAAGTTTGTGAATTAAATCTGTTTCTAAAATATGAAGTCCAGGGGCGCCTGGGTGGCTCAATGGGTTAAAGCCGCTGACTTTGGCTCATGTCATGATCCTAGGGTCCTAAGACTGAGCCCTACATATCTTAGGATATGGGCTTCCTGCATATCCTAATGGATATGCTTCCTGCACAGGCTTCCTGCACAGCAGGGAGGCTGCTTCCCCCTCTCTCCCTGCCTGCCTTTCTGCCTACTGTGATCTCTCTCTCAAATAAATAAATAAAATATTTTTTTAAAAAAATATGAGGTCCATGGAAATAATCCAAGTCAGGATCTCAAAGCTAACCAGGTAAACTACGAATAAGAACTCTCATTATTAGCTAAGCGGAAATATCTAGGTAAGCTACTAATAAGAACTCTCATATCAGCTAAGCGGAACAAGCCCACATCTAAAGTAACCCTTAATGTAGTTAAACAACTATTCACTTTCTTAAGGTAATTAGGTTAATTGATCTATTCCTTAGAATAGCAGAAATATGATATTATTTTTAGATGCTTGGTTCATTTCCAGAAGGACCCACAACATATCTCTATTCTGAGGTCATTGCATTCTTGAAACTTTTGTAGCATTTTTGTTAGGGCATGGGATTGTTCTACCTTAAAGGGAAGAATATAACTGGATTATTTGTACAACCTATGGACAACTTTAAGTATATATGTAATTGTTAGTAGATTAGTTGTGTCAATTTTTTTACATACTTGCTCTTATGTTTATTTTACATTCTTTCCTTTTTAATGCATTTATTTATTCATTCATTCATTTAAAATACATAAGAATCAGATTCTTTTTCCTTCATCCTTGTGATTATCACTAAGTAGTTCTGGGGTGTGAGTCAGGAGTTTGCATTCCTAACAGGTCCCAGGTGATACAAATGAGTTAGGTGTTGTGCTTGGAGAAACACTGACATCATATTTTGAGTGGCTGAATTGATGACTTAGCAGCCTGCACTTGATCTTAGCAAAAGGCTGAGAAGTGATGAATTAACAGTCTGTTCAGAAAAATTCCTTAACTTGACCTTGATTTTTACCTTTGATATGTACATATAGGTTAAGAATTACATATTTCATGATATGGGTCCTAATACTGTTTACAAAGTCTCAGGGGATAAAAAGAGACACTCTGTCTTGCCTCTGGGCTAAGGAAGGAAGGGAAAAGCTATAGGAAAAATGGAAGAGTTAGACAAGGAAGCTTATCTCTAAGCAGACCTTTATCCATGGGGTTGAGACTGGAAGGGAACAACTGAAACTCAGAAACTTGTAGGAAAATGTACCTCAGGACAAAACTATGCCCAAGGTAATAGCATGATCCCACATATTTTGCATGCACAATCACAACTCAAGTTAATAGAATAGAAATTGTTATTGGGTTTCCATAAAGTGGGAGGGACATGGATAATTCCACAGGGTTTCTGTACACCCCAGCAGCATAACTACATAGGGAATAGAATAACTTTCTATGTAAAGCAAAGTAAGACTGAGAGAGTATAAGGCCTAAGACAACCCCACTGAATTTTCTAATTTTCTGTAATCCCAAAGTGCTTCAAAGCTAAGAAAGAGAGGAAAAATAGAAAAAGAGAGAACTAATGGTAGATGTTGAAGAATGCTTCTGAGATGCACTGATTTATATAAAAAGATCAGGTAGAAAAAGAGACATCTCAAATGATACTTGAAGGATAAAAAATGAAAAACAGGTAGAAAATATCACACCTTTCTATAACTTGTACTGCCCAAATCCCTTTAGTGTTTTTCTTTTATTATTGAAGTATAGTTGACATACAGTGTTATATTCATTTCAGGTGTACAACATACTGATGTGGCAATTCTACCTATGACTTAATGTATAGTCATCATCCATCATCACATGACCTTATTACAGTATTTTTGATTATTTTCCCTATATTGTACCTATTCCTCTTCATGACTTACTTATTTTATAACTGGAAGTTTGTACCTTTCAATCCTTTTCATCTAGTTTGCCTATTCTCCCATGGCCCTAAAGTATCTTTAGCCTTATTCAAAATTCAGAGGCTCAAGATGCCATAAACTTAAAGAAATGTAAGGTTCACTACCTGGTGAAGTTGGGCTTTGAAACAAAAATAAATTAGTCTATAGAAGAATAAAAATAATAATAATAATATTTATTGAATGCTTACAATTGTGTCTTGCAAGGACTCAAAATTATATCTGAGAAAATTCATAAAAATGAGTGAATATATTAAAGAATGACATGGACAGTGTATTTATGATTATAAATATGCTGTTTTCTTTCTTCATTCTTTCAAATATATTCACTGAATTCCTACTGTTTGTCAGAATACTGCCCTGGGAGATATGAGTGAAAAAATCAGATATGATCATGTTCTCTAAGAGATTATAATATAGTGGAAGAAATGAAAACAGAAAATAAATAATCAGAAAATTGGATGGTCACCAATGCTATGCAGATGACTTTAAGTGGGATAATATGTTAGAGTATTGGAAATGCTATTCTAGTAGGATAGTAGGCAAAGCCTGACATAATGTTGGCTTTTGCTCCATAATAAACCATCTCCAAATTCAGTGAATTAAAACTACAACCATCTCTTTAATTTCTCAAACCTACAATATGTCTATCTATCTTATTGTGGGTTTAGGCTTTCCTATGTGTCTGCAGTCAGCTGGAGAGTTGGCTGGGGGTGGATTATCGTGAAAGCTCTTTTTCATATGGATGGAGGATGGAACAAGAAATACTGGCCACATGTCTCATCATCCATAAGCTACTCTGACCTTGTTTACATGCCATAAAACAGTCACATTGATTCTAATTGTCACAAAAGAGAGAGTTGCAGAGTGCAATTGGAAAGCTTTGCTTGTATATTTGTTATTATGTCAAGTCACATGGCCAGTTCCAGCCTCAGTGTGGGAAGGCACTACCAAAGAACATGTATAAAGAAAGGGGAAGTTTTGTTTTGTTTTGGGCATGGGCCAAGATGGCAGGATAGGAAACTCCTGACTTCCCCTCCTCCTACAGATGCACTGAATATAGAACAAAACATCAATTCTTTCTGAGAGAAATTCAGGAACTAGTTGAATGAATCCTACGCATAAGGTGACTGAGAAGATATCTACACTGAAACAGGTAAGAAAGACTGAGATACACTATAACCATAAACCTCATCCCCAGTACAACACCTCACAATGGGAAGGAAATTACAAACTCCTGGTTTCTCTGTAAGGAGTAAAGAGTTTAGACCACACAGATAACACCTAAACTTTTAAGACTCATCACTTTCTTCAACTATCCACTCCAGGCTCCTCATAGAAGGAGCAGGCAAAAATGTCCATCTCTTAGTCTTTCCCTGGAAGATAATTGACTACAATTTTAAAAAATGCCTACCTCAGCTGGTTGGCTGAGGTGGCTCAGCTGGTTAAGCCTGGGTGGCTCAGCTGGTGGCTCAGATGGTTAAGCCTCCAAATCTTGGTGTTGGCCCAAGTCATGATCTTAGGGTCTTCAGATGGAGCCCCACATTATGGCTCTATAGTCAGCAGGCAGTCTACTTTAGATTCTCTCTCTCCTTCTGTCCCTCCCCCTCTATCTCACACTCTATCTCTCTTTCTCTGTCTCTAAAATAGATAAATAAAATCTTTAAAAAATAATAAAATTAAAAATAAAAAATTGAAAATTTACAAAGTCAATAGAAATTAAATAGCATGCTCCTGAACAACCAATGGTTCAAAGAAGAATCAAAAGGGAAAGCAAAGATATCTTTAAAGAAATAAAAACAGAAACACAACATACCAACTTTATGGGATGAAGCAAAAGCAAATTCATACAAGGGAAGTACACAACAATAAACATAGAAAGCTCTCAATTTAACTTTACATCTCAAGGAACTATAAAAAGAAGAACAAACTAAGCCCAAAGTAAGTAGAAGGAAGGAAATGATAGAGATTAGAGTAAATACATGAGAAATACAGACCAGAAAGACAATAAAATATGCCAATGAAACTAAGAGGTAGGGATTTTTTAAAGATATGCAATATTTACAAGTCTTTAGCTAGACTAATAAAGGAAAAGAAAGAGAAAATCCAGATAAATAATATCAGAAATGAAAGGTGAAACATTCCCACTGAAACTACACAAATACTAAAGACCATAAGACATTATTATAAGCAATTATATACCAACAAATTCAATAACTGAAAAGAATTGAATGTATTCCTAGAAACATAGAACCTAACAAATCTGAATTTTGAATAGAAAATCTTGAAAAACCTATTATGAATAAGGAAATTGAATCAGTAACCAAAAGCTTCCCAACAAAGAGAAGTCCAGGGCCAAATAGCTTCACTGGTGAATTCTACAAAACATTTGAAGAAAAATTTATACCAAACCTTCTCAAAATCTTCCAAAAAACTGACGAGGAGGGGATCCTTCCAAATACATTTTGCAAGGCCAGCATTTTCCTGATACCAAAGCCAGATGAGGAAACTACAAGCAAAGAAAACTATAGGCCAATACTCCTGCTGAACAAACATACAGAAAATTCTCAAATAATTATTTATTCACCAGAATGAATTCAAGCTGAATTCACCAGAATATTAAAAGGTTTGTACACCATGATCAAATGGGATTCATTCTTAGGATGCAAGGATGGTTCAGTGTATGCAAATCAATAAATGTGATAAGCCACATTAACAAAATGAAAAATAAAAATCATATGATTATCTGAGTAGTTACAGAAAACACACTTGACAAAGTTCATTATCTCATGGTAAAATTCTCAACATAGTGGGTTTGGAGAGAACATACATTAACATAATAAAGACCATATATGACAAGCCCATAGCTAACATCATATTCAACAGCAAAAAGCTGAAAGTTTTTATTTATTTATTTATTTATTTATTTATTTAAAGATTTTATTTATTTATTTGACAGAGAGAGAGAGATCACAGGTAGGCAGAGAGGCTGGCAGAGAGAGGAGGAAGCAGGCTTTCTGATCAGCAGAGTGCCTGATGCTGGGCTGGATCCCAGGACTCTGAGATAATGACCTGAGGTGAAGGCAGAGGCTTTAACCCACTGAGCCACTCAGGCATCCCTGAAAGTTTTTCTTCTGAGATCAGAAACATAACAAAGATGCTCATCCTTTCCACTTCTATTCAACATAACTGGAAATTCTAGTCAATGTAATTAGGCAAGAAAAAGAAATAAAAGTCATTCATATCAGAAAGCAAGAAAATTGCTGCTGTTCACAGATGACATGGCTTTATATAGAAAAGCCTAAAGACTCCACCAAAAAAGAGAGTTAGAAATAATGAACATATTTATTAATGCTGTATGATACAAAATATATATATACATATCAGCTGTGTTTCTATATACTAACAACAACTGTCAGAAAAAAAATGAAGAAAATAAACTCATTTGCTAATAGTATTGAAAACAATAAAATGCATAGGAATAAATAAGCTAAATAGATGAATATTCTGTACACTGAAAACCATAAAATGTGGATTATAGATATTTAAAGGACACAAATAAATGGAAAGATAATTGAGTTTATGGATTGGAAGAATCGATATTGGCACATACTACCTAAAATGATCTATAGATTTAATGCAATGCCTATCAAAATTTCAATAACATATTCCACAGATGTAGAAAAAAATCCTAAAATTTGCATGAAACCAGAAAAGACTTCAAATAGTTTAAGAAATCTTGAGAAAGAAGAGCAAAGCTGAAGGCATTACACTTCATGAGTTCAAATAACCTAATAAAGCTCAAGCAATCAGAAGAGTATGGTATTGAAATAGAAAGACACACAGATCAATGGAGCAAAATCAAGAACCTGGAAATAAACTCACACACATATGGTCAATTGACATTCAATAAGGTTCCCAGAATACACAATGAAGAAAAGATGGTCTCTTCAATAAATAGTGTTGGTAAAACTGAATAGCCACATGCAAAAGAAAGAAATTGAACTCTTATCTTAACACTATACATAAAATTACCTCAAAATGGATTAAAGGCGTGAACATAATATTAAATTCTAAAACTCCTGAAAGAATACTCAAGGGACAAATTCCTTGACATTGGTCTTAGGAATGTACTTTGTTGTTGCTATTGTTTGTTTTTCCACCAAAGCAAAGGAAATAAGAGCAATAATAAACTGGTGGGACAACCTCAAACTAAAAAATTTCTTCACAGCAAAGAAAACCACCAACAGAATGAAAAGGCAACGTATGGAATGGGAGAAAAATGTGTGCAAACCATATACCTAATAGGGGTTAAATATAAAAAGTACATAAGAGATTCATACAACTCGAGTGCCTGGGTGGCTCAGTCGTTAAGCACCTGCCTTTGGCTCAGGTCATAATCCCAGTGTCCTGGGATCAAGCCCTACGTCAGGCTCCCTGCTCTGCTGGAAGACTGCTTCTCCCCTCTCCCACTCCCCCTGCTTGTGTTCCCTCTCTCGCTGTGTCTCTCTCTGTCAATAAAAAAAATCTGAAAAAAAATTAGAAATTCATACAACTAAACAGCAAAGGGACAACAACAACAACAACAACAACAACAAAAACCCTGAATATACCTCTCCAGGCAAAGGACCTGGACAGACATTGTTTCCAAAGAAGATATGCAAATGGCCCAAAGGTATATTAATGCTCAACATCAGGGAAACAGAAATCAAAACCACAACAAGCTGTTTACATCACTCTTATTAGTATATCAATTATCAAAAAGACAAGAGTTTTGGTGAGGATGTGGAGTAAAGGGAACCTTTGCACACTGTTGGTAGGAAGGTAAACTGGTAGAATCACTATGGAAAACAGAATGGAGATTCCTCAAAAAATTTAAAAAAGAACTACCATATAATTCAGCAATCCCACTTCTGCATATATATCTGAAAGAAATTAAATCACTACATTGAAGAGATATTTGCAGTCCCATGTTCACTGCAGCATTATTTACAATAGCCAAGATAAGAACCCATGTGATCATCAGAGATTAATGAACAAAGAAAATGTGATATCTGTATTATGGAATATCTTCAGCCTTTAAAAACAAAACAAACAAACAAAAAAACCAAGATCCTTCCTCTTCAGACAATATGAATGAAATTGGCAGGCATTATGCTAAGTAAAATAAGCCAGACAAAGACAAATACTTCATGGTATTACTTACATGAGGAAAAAAAAAATGAACACATAGAAACAGAAAGTAGAATAGTGGTTTCTTGGTACTGGAGCGTAAGAGAGAATGTGGAAAGGTGGGTAAAAGGGTCCAAACTTTCATTTATAAAGTAATTAAGTTCTGAAGATGTAATGTATAGCATGGGGACCATAATTAATAATACTGTATTCTATAACTGACATTTTCTAGGAGAAATCTCAAAAGTTTTCATCAAAAAAATGAAAAAAAGGTAACTATGTTAGCTGACCAATGTGTTAATTAATTTGACTGTGGGAATCGTTTCAGAATGTACAGTTACAGATTTAAGAGATAAAGAGATGGTTGTGTCTTTAATCCCTGGGTTTGGGGATGGCTTTTTGTGAAGCAAAAGCTAAAAAGTGGGTGCCTGAGGGGCGTCTGGGTGGTTCAGGTGGTTAAGTGTCCACCTTTTGGCTCAAGTCCTGATCCCTGGGTCCTGGGATCAAGCCCTGCAGTAGGCTCATTGGTCAGTGGGGAGCCTGCTTCTCCCTCAGCCTGCAGCTCCCCCTGCTTGTGCTCTCTCTTTCTCTGACTCTCCCTCATTCTCTAACAAACAAATAAATAAATCCTAAAAAAAAAAAAAAAAAAAATCCAGACCCACAGGCAGAAACTTAAAAAAAAAAAAAAAGTGGTTGTTTGAGTTTCCGGTGAACGAAGAAGTAGGACCAAAAGGTTGACAACTAGACATGTTGTGTTGTGTGTTTGTGCATGTGTGTGCTTTTATGAGCAATCATGTTACTATTTCACTTATGGAATATTAATATGTTTGAGGCGATAAAGTGTCTTGACAGTTATAACTGGTTCATGAGATTCACTTGGTGAAAAATGTTTACAGTAAAATTCAGAATGCTAGAAGTATTTATAATGATACTCCTTCTACAACTTCAAGTTAGATGGCAAGTCTTTTTTATTTCACTAAGTGATATCCCGTGAAATTTTGCACTGCTCCTTAATGGCAATTTGTATCATAAAGGAAAGAATGGGGATATGTTAATTGGTTTGAGAATTATTTTTCTGTTTACCACATTCATTTCCATTTTGGAGTGAGTCTCCCAAACTAAAATTCAAGCTTCCTATATTCAGTTGTGTCCTAGGTGACCTTGTTTAATGCATAGTTATAATTACACTGAATAATCAATGGAAAAACAGGAAACTTTAAAGTCTAATGAATAGAATACTCTATAGTATTTAAGATAAAAAGTGACTAGCTTTTTATTTTATTTTCTCTATGCTTTTTGGAAAACTAATTCCTACCTTTAACCTGCATGAACTCTAACTGGGACACCTGATAAACTCTTGGCCATGAGGTTAGTTCCATTAAAAACTCTATTGCTCCCAGTTATAAATTTGCACTTTCCATCCAACACTTATCACTATTGATTTTTAAAATAACTTTGCTCTGAAATAGGTTGCTTTTTTATGTTTCATCAAGACAGGACTCCAGGTCATAATGATATTTCATGGTCTTTTGTTAGGGCAATTAATGGTCTCTGATTATTACCACTAGTCTATTGTGCTAATCTAATATTAAAAATAAAATTTAAGAATTACCAGTTTTCATTTTCACTGAAAGTTTTCCTAGATAAACTAGGATAATTGGATCATTTCTAAAAATGTTTTCCAAAAAAATATGGGCCAAAGAAAATTGTAGGTTTAATTCATTCAAAATTCTTCATAAAATATTTTTTTTCTTTGCTAACAAGCCATTAGCTCTAAAGGACAATTGCTGGCTTCATGATGTTTGCTGAATAGAAGAAATGTAATTTTTTGGACTAATCTGTATTTTACAGAGCAAAGGCAAGAATTTTCCAGTACATATTCCGGAAAACACTAAATCCACAGAACATTTTGTAAATGCTCCTACTAATGTAAAAATGTAGAAAGAAGTTTAAAACAAACAAAAAAATCATCTATTTATTAGATTACACGTACCATATAAAAATCTAGAGTTTGATCTATTAGGCTTTTAGCTGTGACTTCATAATATTTGGTTCTCAGACATTCTTTTAGTTCCCCTAGTCCATCAAGTTTCTGGCACCGTGTGTACAACATTCATTATAAATTATGTTTCTCCTCCTTTTCTCCACCTTCTCTAATCTAGTCATTCATTTAATGTGGACTTATTGAGTGCCTACTTTTTGCCAGACAATTGTGCTAAGCACCATGCTAGACATTGTTGATTCTGGTTAGATACAATTTCTGTGATAATGAATCTTTCTCCACTGCCTGGATATGGGCAGCTTCTACCACAGTTACACTCAGAAACCATGAAAGAAGTCTCCAATCCCCTTCCAATGGTCATCATATAGCACTGAACTTGAGAATTTGGATTTTGAAAATGGAAAACTCTGATACCAAATTTTTACATAGCTTTGTAACATGTCAACTTGGTTATACTGAAATATGTTTTCCATAATTTTCTCTCCTGTATGTTTTGAGTTAGGGTGGATTATAGAAGAGACTCTGTGAGAGGTCTGGGGGTGAAAGTGAAGCAGAGCCATTGCATAAGTCTCACACCTTCTTGCTGGTCTGTTAACCCATCATCATGTAGGACAGCACCTTCATCTTTCCATTGTTCCTTTTTTGGCTTCTCCAACTCATAAGTTGGACATTTGTTAGCTCTGTGATAGAGAGCCTAGCTTCTGTAGAACGCCCACACAACTCAGGGTAAAGACAACCACAACTAAATCAGGTTTTAGCCATTCCTCATGGGCTATACCTTATCCTTTTCGTTCCATTTATTGCTTGGTCTCACCCTGACATCTGTGGACCTCAAGACACAGCATCAGACATTAAGAAAACAGATTTAGAAATACTGCTTAACCAGTTCTGGATAAAGTCAAATATCTGAAATTACTGAAAAGGTTGCATCTCAAAAGCAATTCTCTCTCTTTCTCCCTCTTTATCTCTCTGTCTCTCTCTCTCATAAATCTGAACATTCAAATGTGCTGTTAAGAATACACATTAGTACAACTCTTAAGGAAGGGAATGTTTCAATATATATTAACACAATATATGTATTTACATTTGGATCCAGAAGTTTCACTTTTTAGAGTGAAGACATATCTCCAACTATATGAAAATACGTATGCAACAAGTTAGTTATTGCTTCATTGTTTATAAGGGCAAGATACTGGAGAAGACACATTCACAAACAGAATATTGGCTGAATAAACTATAGTGTAATTACACACTAGAGTCTATACAGTTAATAGAAAAACTGAGGACGGTCTATATTAACTGATATGGAGCAATTTCCATATAATGTCAGGTGAAAACAACAATAGTAGAATATATACTGTATGCTTAACATTTGCGTAAGACAGGAGAATTAGGAAATACGCATATATTTACAACTTCTAAAAAAGTAAAACTTAAGAATGATTGTTATAAAACTTCTCAAATCTCCCATATATATATATATATATGTGTGTATATATATATATATATATATATATATATATATATATATATGTATATACATACATGTATATATAGTTTTGTTTTTTAGATCCACATTAAGGTTTTACATAGCCAATAAAATAAAAATAAATGAGGTTTAGGAAAAATCTTAAAATGGAAAACAAATTAACCTAACTGTATTTCAAATGAATAGCACAACCAAACTGAAAAGTGGAAAAAGAAATGACCCAAGTAACTTGTAAACATATCATTATAGTATTTTGACTATGAAGCCTTCAGTATAAAGACAAAAAAAAAAAAAAAGATTTTTTTAAAAAGGTTCTGAAATATGGCTGGCAAGATTTCTGTATTGGCAAGGATTATTAAATTTGAAACTGCTTTCTACATATTTTGATACTGACAATTGAGAATGTATATTGTGGAAAACAATAACAAGTGTATCATTGTTGGGAAAGGGAATAACAATATGGGAAGGGGTTGGACATAGAGTAGATCTTCTAGTATAGAACTGGAATAGGAAGTATCAGCTTGGTTAGCTAATGAGAGGACAATGTCTCAGATTTGCACCCAAAAAGAGTGATTTAACTTATCCTCCATTTTGAATATTACTAATAAAAAGTATTGAACAACAACAACCAAATTGTATTGAACAATTCTGAAAGTGTTCTAACTACGGGAGTTCAGTTTTTCTTTTCCAATGTTTCCATTTCCAAACCAAAAATTGAGTAAAAAATTATATCAGAAATCAATATGGTTTCACAGAGTATGTGGCCATTGGAAAAAGAAACTTCTTTGAGTTTGTGATCATTTTGTATTTTATTATGAGGCTAGTTAGTAGAGTGACTTTTCTTTCCAATTTATTACAATCATCCAAGTAGACTGTTGGCACAGATGCTACTGAAGCCTTACTGTTGAGGGTTAATATTAAATCACCATTCTTATGTTCTCCTTCCTTATTAGATCAATAATGCAAAAGGTCTAATGTAATATCAAAAGACTTGCATTCATCAAATTGGAAATACCTTGTGGCACACCCCTGCCCATTTTTAAAAATTACTAAAGGAATTTTATTGAATCAATGAATAAATTTTGGAGATTTTATGAACCAAGTTAGCAAATAAATTGGGAGAAATGCATGGGTAATTGGTAAGTAGAATAAAACATAATGAATGTAAGGTTATGTAACATAAGTTCCTTTCTGTCCTATATTAAAAATTGAACATATGTAAGATGTTTCAGAACACATATATAATGAATTTGAAGCCTCTGCTATATCATAGTTTACTAGATATAATATTGGTGTTTAATGCACACTGAATAATTTGAAATCAACTTTGCAGTGGTATTTTATTGAATTTACATTTGATTTTCATTTATTAGGTGATATTCAGTATGGTGACTCTAGTCTGAAACCATTGTCTGAAATGTATTTTCAAACATATAAAAAATGTCCAGTGGACCTGAAATGTTCCCTTAGTTTTGTAATTTATTTTTTGCAATATGTTTAATTTCTCACAAATGCCTTGCTTAGTGCTGACTGTCAAAAACTTGTTCTACTGTTTCCTGAAAGCTGCTTTCTTTGATTAAGTAAGAATCTGCCACCTGAACAACTACACAACTTTTAACTAATTGAACACCATGCTACTGCTTTACTGAGTTCCTAAGTCAGAAGATGTTTATTGAAATGATAAGCTGAAAAAGAGTTTATTTAGTTATGTCTTTTGTTTAAGCAGGGAACAGAGAAACCTTGAATCACTTAGAGTCATTAAAACTGTCTACCTGTTATAATTTGAAATGTTCAGTTTTAGGTAAATTGCAAATATATACATTACACATGCTCAACAGCATTAGTTTTTAATGAAATAAAAATTAGAATTACAAGATTTTATGTGATATGCCTATTCAAATGCTAATATTAAAAAGGCTGACCATATCAAATATTGATAGAGATGGGAACTTAAATTCTTTCATACTCTGCTGGTATGAACAGAAAATAATGCAACTACCTTGAGCAAAGTTTTGCAGGTCCTTTTTCTAAAGTTAACCGTGTATCAGCCATTCTACTACTAAGTTTTACCCAAGGTGGGGGTGAGGTGGGGTGGGGAGGAAATGTATATCTACACAAAGCCTTGTACATTTATTCACAGCAGAGATATTTGTAATTGACAAAAACAATCTAAATGTCCATTAGTGCATGAATAAATTGTGGTATGGCAGAGACAATGGAATCTTAGTCATAAAAGTGGGTGAACTATTGATATAACCAACACCACGGATGAACCTCAGAATAATTATGTTGAGTGAAAGAAACCAGACCTCTCCTTCCCCTTGCTGAGAGCCTACAGTTTTGGAAGTAGATAAGGAATGCTTTTGCTCTCTTCTATCTAATATGTTTTTTTTTTTTTTTTAATATAAGATTCCTGGCCTTTCCAGAGATGATCTAAGAAAGAGAGGAAGGTAAAATAAAGCCAAATGTTTTACTGGGCATATAAATTATTTTAAAGTGTCTTTGCTGACAGATTATAGTGCTGTTGTAGTTTGCAGTCATGTGTCCCATGTTGGGTCCCTTCAACTGCAACTCTTTCAATGTAGATCATGCCAATCTTTCATTTGCATACTCCCAACCCCCTTTCCGGTTTGACATTTGAAGATGTACCCCATCTCTTTCTTCTATGGACATGCCACCCTCTGGTAGAATTCTTTGGGAACTTGGAAACATTTTAGAGGTTGTTGGGATTCACTCACCTTTGATTGGTTTGGGAGAAAAGTGCAGATCATTCCCAGACCCAGTCCTTGTCTAGTCAGGTCCCACCCTTGTCAATGTCAGGCATGGGTCAGACATCAGTGCCTGCATCTCCAAAGGCAGAAGACAAATAGTAATATTTCTAAGTGTTGCTATACCCTGTGGACTTGAGAAAAGTAGCCTATACTCTCCATCTTACTATAGAATGGAATTTTAGTATAGGTCTTTCTAATTACCCCTTTCTTACCAAATTCTACAGATAAATCTGACCCTTTTATACATTAAATATGATGAATCCTGTAACTGGTTCCCAAACACCTACTATAAAATGTCTTCTTGGAGTTATGTCTTACAAGCTAGTTTGGAATATAACATCCAATAATTTTACCTCTTAGACAAAAGTGAGTTAGGAAACTTCCCTTTAACAATCTGTTTCAGATTTACTGACTCAGAGATATTTATGGCACATTTACTCTGTGTAAGACACTGTATCAGATTCTGTAGAAAATAAAGAAATGATAATAAGCATGTATTCTCAGGTACTTTTTACAGAATTTAATATGGAAAACTAGATATGAAGGCACATGAATATAATTCAGATAGAAAGCAGTGTGCCACAAAAGAGACACAAATAAGTATGAAAAGCTCCTTTATTCTGGATTTGTAGGATTTGGAATAGTGGAGAGAGTAGGGGAAAATCTATATGAGTAAAAAAAAAATTAAAACTAGGGTGTATGGGGCCCCTGGGTGGCGCAGTTGGTTGAGCGACTGCCTTTGGCTCAGGTCATGATCCCGGAGTCCCGGGATTGAGTCCCATATCGGGCTCCCAGCTCCATGGGGAGTCCGCTTCTCACTCTGACCTTCTCCCTTCTCATGTTCTCTCTCTCTTTCCTAATAAATAAATAAATAAATAAATAAATAAATAAATAAATAAATCTTAAAAAAAAAAAAACCTAGGGTGTATGATACTTTACACAAAAATATTCCTTCATCACTGGTTATTTCCATTAGTATAATAATTCAATTTAAAAACCTCAAACTTCATGACTTTGATGTTATCCAAATATCTATTAGCATGTTTCTTAATATATTTAAAGTGAGCAAATTGAAATATTTATGTGCACATTAAATTCTAAAAATATAATAAATCACAGAGTTTCATTTACAGTTTATTAGTGAATAGATTACCTCCTATGCTTCCTGGCTACTTTCATATTGATCAGAGAGTTAATAGCCAGATAGAAATGATACTTACACTTTATAATTTGCCTTTAATCATGAGGTTTTTTTTGTATTCTATGAACATCTTCTTTTGATTAAGAATATGCTATGTCATGAAAAGTAGACATTCTAAAATATTTTAAAAAACAAAAAAGAAAAAGCAGCATTCTATAATAAATCTTATAAAACAAAAGTGTCTCTTATCTTTATATAACCATATGAGGGTGTTTATGAAATGAAATTCTGTAAGTTAAGCTTGAGATAATGGATACTTTCAGGGTACTTTTTTTTTTTTTGGTAATAACTATAAGCTGGGATAGAATAGTGATTGGTAACAAATGGCAAAGTAAATGATCTCCCAGGGTCCTTAGCTTGAGCATACTAGAGTGCATATTCTATATAGGGAAAAAGACAAACTATCAAATTTGTGTAAGTGTGTATTCATGCATGTTCATGTATATCTGTGTACATGCATTCCTTCATGCCCCTACCACAAGCAGTGGTGGTATCCCTGGCCCCTCATCATCTATTTCTGCATCATTCAAGTATTCTCTTAGAATGTAGGCCATTTAAACTTGGTTTTGCTCTCAATGTTATCATTAAACACTGTCTAACATCTTTTTTTTTTTTTTACTTCATGCTGTCCTTCTATTTCAAAGGAAGATACAGAGAAGCAATGATATTAAAATCATAGATTTAGTAACAGCAAACAGGTGGCCATGATGAGTGCTCTTACTTTTGTAAATACCAGAGGTTGGTTTTAGCCTATATAGCAAATTTGTAGGAAAATAACTGTATCAAAGCTATCAATATAGTTGCCATGTTAATTTAGGGATTTAAATGTTCAATTATATTTTAAGCAAATAATAAAATAATAAATTAATTTGAGGAACTATTGACATTTGCAATAGTGTACAAAATATGACATAACTTTTGTTTTAAATTATTTATAAAGTATTTTAATTAGTTGAAACTTAGATAATTTTTAAATTTCTTATCTTTTCAAACAATAACATATTTTATCATTCTTCATGACTTAAAAGTACTTCATATATTTTGTTAGTTATTCTTTACAATAAAGTAGAGAATAGATTTCCCATATTTTTAAGAGTGTGTTAAGAATCTAAGAGGAAAGAACAGAGATCATTATTTGTCTTCAGATTCCATGCATTTTGTTTTTTCTACAATATTTTAGACATGTTATAATGATATTCAGATGTGAGGGATATATGAACACATAGTAAAATTTAAAAACAAAACAAAACAAAAGCAAACAATATAAACTAAAAGTATAAATTTGTCTAAACAACTATCCAAAGTATAAGGTCAATAAGAAATGTACACTTGAAAAAGAAATTAATCATTAGTATGGGATTAAAATGTGTGGTAAAAAAAATAATAACCTCTTGAAACTACAAATGAAATAGACCTGGAAAGTCAACACAGACCATAATCTTGAAAGAATGTTCTTGCTAATCAAACTTCCCGCTGGATGTAGTAGGATTTATTCAAGAATAGAATAAATTGTTGCATATTTTCCTAAGGAATCCCAAGTCTAATTGCTGAACAAAGTTTAATAAATAAACATGAGTCATGCAGGTTCACTTAAGAGCTAAATTGTGCAGCTCTGAAATCTTAGCATAGAGAGACAAGAATGCGTGCTAGTATCTAGAAGGTAGAAGCTGACCTAGTTCTTAAAGATCGATAGTAGCAGGATTAGAAGAAATGAAAAGAAAGTTGAAGTGACTCACAAATAAAGACACAAGGGGGAACTATGCAACACAGAGAAGAGATTGATATGACTATAGAAAATTTATTTAGAGGCGCATTTTCTTCTGTTCAGGCTGCTGTAACAAGGTGCCACAGGTTGGGTGGCTTAAACAACAGAAACTAATTTTCTCACAGTTCAGGAACCAGAAAGTTCAAGATCAAGAGACCTTTCTTCCTGGCTTATGGATTGCTACCTTCTCCCTGTATCCTCACATGAGCTTCCCTCTGTGCAATGAGGGAAAGACAACTTTGGTGTCTTTCCCCTTTTATAAGGACACCAATCTTATCAACTAGGGACTCACCCTTACGATATTATTTAACATCAATTACCTCCTTAAAGGCCTTATCTCCAAATACAGTCACATTGGGAGTATGACTTCGACATAGGAATTTTGAAATGATACAATGCGGCCCATAAGCAGGGGATATAGGTATTAAAGTGAAGTGGATGTTAGGTTTGTACCAGTACATTAGAGCTATACTGGATTTTGTGGGAAGGTTTTTATACTCTGACTCTGTATGTAGCTTTAGAAGGATTTATAGAGTATATGTAGGGTCAAGAAATTCACATGCATCCACCCCAGTGCCAATGGGGCATGTGGTCTTTTTATTCACCTGTTGCTGACTAGAGTTTTTTCATAGCACCCTTTAGGTATTCTAAAAAATGCTTGAGTATTTTTTTCCTATGAAAATTTTCATTAAGCTCATTTCCATTTCTACTGAGGATAGGGGAGCTTTGAAAAATTACAGTTAAAAGTAAAAAAAAAAAGCCTGTTTTCATCTTCAAATTGTCTAATTTGGGAGAAATGTCCAGTCTTCCAGGTATTCTTCTGCTCCTTGGTATTTCTGATGTGTGGAGGATTGTCTATATGGGTCATGAGAAAAAATGAACCTAAGCCCTTTATTAGACCTTCCTGCTGTCCTCTGGGTATTCATGGGCTTATACATTGATATTCCATACCAGTCGGTGTCCCGCTGTAATTTATGGTGCAAATTGTGGCTGGAAAAGCCCATCTGTGTCCCGGCCACAGGTAAAACCTGCTGGGACCTCTTTTGGGGCCCATACTCATCACAACTCTTGCTGGAACTGTGGAACTCTGAGAACTCAACATGTTCCCTGATCAGTACTTGTCTTAGGCTCTTTGAACTATAGCCTTTGCCATGGGTCCATCACCTTTACTCAATACATTAGACCTATTGGCTCTCAACTATCTCTTCAAAGTGGCTAAAAATTGACTTAGGCACAAGAGGAATACTCTTTAACACCTCTGTGGGTCTAAATAAGTCAAGCACTATTCATCTTCTCTTAAAATTATGTAGGTCCAGGGCTCTTTTCAAGGTGGTCTAGAGTTCCTAATGGCAATATAAACAAATGCTCTGATGAACTCAAATTTCTTCTCTATTTGGGGGCATTTGGTAGTTTTGTGAACTCCTTCTCTATGAAGTTATAACCTAGTTGAATGATCATGAACCTCAAGTTTGACTGCTTGCTCTCTACCTCTTTCTCCTTCCATGAAGAAAGAATTTCTTAACCAGGAGGTACTGCTTTGTTATGTTCTCCTCCTTCCAAAGTAATAATCACACCTCCCCCTTTTGTAGGATAGACAAAAGTTTAGATTTAGACAGGTCTAAGGGTGTGAAGAGACATTCTAATTATGCAGTATTTAAAATAAATTGACTTAATATTTTCACAATATTATTTGCATGTTAATTAAATTATGCATTTATTCTTATAACAAAAATGTATTGAAAGTCTTAGTGCTAGTACAAAATGCCAGGCTATCAAGATACATAGTGAATCACAGAGTCTAAGTTCTCAATGAGTTTAGAGTGGGGCAAGGAAGAGAAAAAGAAAATCTCAGAAGAGTATTACAAATGCTACGGTAGAGGAGGAAGAGAGTATTGTAGAAGAAATTGTCAGAGAGATATCGCTAGTATAGGCAGCTCACCTTTGTGTTCAATAATGAAATAAGGAACATCTTGCAAGTACCCAGAAGGGCCATGATTCAGTGTGACAGTTGACAGGGAATGGTTTCCTATAGCATATAGTGAAGCAATGCTACTTCAGGATGATTAATCTAATGTTAGAACATAGATGGATTGGAGAGGATAGAGGCGAAGTTAGATGACACTGTCAGAGCCTCAAAATTAATGTTTGAATGAATTGAGAAGAGAAATTCTTGGGAAGGGAGGATGCTATAAGATTTAGAAAAAAATTTAAGAAGATCACTAAGGATGGCATCTATGGCCAAGGTGAAATCTACAATGAAATGTCATGATAAAAAATAACCCAATTAGATAATGAGAAGTATTAAATAAAATAATCATGGAAGGAGTGGAAAATAAGCTTCCTGCTGTTCTACATCAATCAGGTTTTTATAATTGTGTCTAGTTTTAGATATTGAACTTTAAAAATAAAAAAAAAGATGAAAGAACAGGAGATGGTCAGAGAAGAGAAGCAAAGATAATTAACCTTCTGGCAAATAGAAATTAAATGAATTAGATTTGTTTAGTTTAGAGAAAGGAAGGACAAGGCTGATCTGATTATAGAAATGAGTCATTATAGAGCAATTAAGAAGGAGATGCAGTTTTCCAAGTCCCTAGATGACTAAACAGTAGGAAATAGACTTTAATACAGTAGTAATTTTATTTTCAGATATAAATAAAAAAAAAACACTTTAAAATTTACTACTAAAGCACTGCTATATAGCTTCCTATGTTCTGTTGGTTACCACAGACTGTCTTTCAGTTTGTTAGCCTCAGTCTGTGCTGACTGCTTACTTAGGAGTTAGAGAGGGGAACTAGACATGCTCATGGGTCTATGATTTAAACAAATCTGCAATAGTTTCTTTCTTTCTTATTTAAATGATTTTATTTACTTATTTGATAGACAGAATGGGGGGGATCAGAGGGAGAAGCAGTCTCCCTGCTGAGTGGGGAGCCCAACGCGGGGCTCCATCCCAGGAATCCACCCAGGGATCGTGACCTGAGCCAAAGGCAGATGCCTAACCTAATGAGCCATCCAGGTGCCCCTACAACAACTTCTTAACTTGATTTCATGGATTTGCTCTGAAAATTAATTTAAAATAATATAACTTTCTCTATGTTTTTTAAAAGTCAACAGTCTATCCATAAAGTGTGATTTAAGTTTGAAGGAAAATAAAGTGGTTTATAAATTGCTTTACTTTCAGAGTACCTGGGTGCCATAGCTGGTTAAGCATCTGCCTTTGGCTCAGGTCATGATCCTGGGGAGTTCTGGGATCCAGCCCACATCTGGCTGCCTGCCTGGTGGGAGCCTGCTTCTCCCTCTCCCTCTGCCTCTTCCCTCTGCTTGTGTTTTTTCTCTCTCTCTCTCAAATAAATAAATAAATAAATCTTAAAAAAAAACACTTAAAAATGTTTTACATTCTACCTTACTACAAATAAAACATTCATAATTCAGTCCTTAAAAATATATTAATCATGAGAAACTGTGGACTCTGAGAAACAAACTGAGGGTTTTGGAGGGGAGGGGGGTCAGGGGTTGGGTGAGCCTGGTATTGGGTATTGAGGAGGGCATGTATTGTATGGAGCACTGGGTGTGGTGCATGAACGATGAATCTTGGAACACTGAAAAAATAAAATTAAATTAAAAATATATATATAAATCAAGTGTTTTCATTAATTTTGTAGTAATTTAATGACTTACCTTATGATTTTGCCTTTTATAAATTATATGGAAAAATCTTAATTTACACTAATTCAAGTGGACCCTTTTAGAACACTCTAGGAAGTTCAAGATTTGATTAATTTTATGTTTCTTTCCAAATTTATCTAAATTCCTTATGCCTTTTCATAAATTTCTAAAGTTACCTATGCACAAGCTGGACATAATCTAAGGTCAATGGGAAGAAATTTAAACTCCACCTCCCAGGAGTGCTTGGGTGGCTCAGTGGGTTAAAGCCTCTGCCTTCAGCTCAGGTCATGATCTCAGGGTCTTGGGATCTAGCCCCGCATTGGGCTCTCTGCTCAGCAGGGAACCTGCTTCCCCTTCTCTCTCTGCCTGCCTCTCTGCCTGCTTGTGATCTCTCTCCTCTCTGTCAAATAAATAAAATCTTTAAAAAAAAATAAAATAAATAAACTCCACCTCCTAGAAGAATTATCAACAAGCATGAGGGCAAGTTAAATTCACTACAGTAACAGAAATACATACATTGATGAAGATACATTTAGATAATGCATAAAACGTATTTCTTGAAGACTTCTTTAACGTTTAATTTCTGCAGATCAAGTCCATTAAACAGGTCAGATGTGTCCATGGATGACAATCAAAAGTGACATTTACAAAACACTTTAAAAGTTTAGAGTAGGCGGATCACAGGTTGCTCTGCCAAGGAGGTTGAGTTTGACTGCTAGTCTGGAATAATTAGCCCAGGGAGGAATTGGCTAGTATGTTTCAGGAGAAGGTGAGGAGCTGGGATTACACATTTGTCTGGGAGGCAAAGAGTAGGCAATAGAAGTTTATTTAGACATGCTTGTTTGCTTACTATTGGTGCTTTTTCTTATTGTAAGCAGAGAATGCCAGTAGTAATCTAATTTATAAGGAATGAAAGATTGTGTTAGTGGTTGTTGATTTGAACTCACAATTAAGAATAAGGGGGATATGGGGCGCCTGGGTGGCTCAGCTAGTTAAAGCCTCTGCCTTCGGTTCAAGTCATGATGGGATTGAGCCCTGCATCAGGCTCTCTGCTCAGCGGGGAGCCTGCTTTCCCCTCTCTCTCTGCTTGCCTCCCTGTCTACTTGTGATCTCTTTCTCTGCCAAATTAATAAATGAAATCTTAAAAAAAAAAGAATGAGGGGACTATTTTCATAGAAAAGTTAAGAAATCGTATCATCTCACCTAAAAGGAACTATATAGTACACTGCACATGGGAAAGATAAGTGGGATTGTGGTGGGACAGATACTTTGGAGGTAAAATTGACCCATTTAGTTAACCTTTTACATGTGGGAAGTGAAATGTCCTAACATCCAAAGCACAGCATAGCCTTTTTTTTTTCTTTAAAGATTTTATTTATTTATTTGAGAGACAGAGAAAGTGAGAGACAGCATGAGAGGAGAGAAGGCCAGAGGAAGAAGCAGACTCCCCGCGGAGCTGGGAGCCCGATGTGGGACTGGATCCTGGAACTCAAGGATCATGACCTGAGCCTAAGGCAGTTGCTCAACCAACTGAGCCACCCAGGCGCCCCAGCATAGCCTTTTTGCTAGAAGTTTTCCCTAAGGGTCAAATGCTTACAATCATGTGAATTATAATTGCTCTTGATTATTAGACAGTGCAAACATTTTTACAGAAATACAATTTGTGTGTTTAAGGTATTAAAAAATATCACCCTACTTTGATGTTACTTCAAATGTGGAACTTCCCTTGAACATGATAAATATTAATGCCTGGACTGCTTTGCATTTGGGTTTGCCATCAGTTAGCTCACTTTATTATTTGCACACTAAATTGACGATGATTATATTAAGAGCACTTTATCTTTTCATTATCTTACATTTATTTGACTACCCTACTTGACTACCTCATATTTAATTGAAATACCATTGAGCCTGGGAGTTGAAAATAGAACTATTGTGTATTTCTTTGTTTGAAGCATTTTCTTTTTTTTAAGTTTGGCAGTTTCTTTCTCTGCTCTCCTTTTTTCTCTTACTTTTTAGTTTCTGTATTTGAGAGAAGAATATAATGGACTTAATAAAATTCTACAAATGCTCGGGAAACTCTTTACCCCTTCAGTCTTCTTTCCTAACATTCTCCAAACGTCAAAATAAAAACCATAGTTTGCAAATAAAATGTAAATCACTGTTTTTCCAACTGAAGAAATAAAATAATAATTTAATATTATGGTAGCATGGTGTAAGAATTTCTCCACGACTTTTAGACAAGTTTGGTTATTCTAAGGTACAATAGCTTTGTTTTATTCTTTTCATTTCAAAATGTCAAAAAATCACAATAACACATTGATTCTAATTGGGAAGTTTAAAGACTTTATTTTGAGCAAGTACAATTTACAATGCATCACAGCAAGATTTGGTACTCTTGTGGCAGTTTCTTGGATTCTTTTCAACATACCTGTTAATTTTAAATATTAAGCATATAAGAACAAATTATTTCTCAAAACCACCCTTTAAATTAATTTTGAATATTGAACTCTGAGTGAAACACAATAGCTTCTTTTCTCACATTTACACAATAATTTTTATATTTAAAAAACTTAAATATGAATCATTAGCATGGACAGAAATTTAAGAATTGCACTATGATTTATTACAAACTATATATTGTATATTAAAAAACAGTAATAACTTAGAGGCACAATCACATCTGTAAAAATGTTTGTATTTCTATTAATCAGGAACAATTATAACTCATATAAATATAAGCATTTTTTTAAATGCTTAATATTTAAGGGTGCCTAAGTGGCTCAATTGGTTAAGTGTTCAACTCTTGATCTCAGTTCAGGTCTCGATCTCAGAGCTGTGAGTTCAAGCCCTCTGTTGGGCTCCACACTAGGTGTGGGGCACACTTAAAAAAAAATAAAGTGTTTAATGATATATAATATCAACTACCTAGTGTGTTTATGTTAAATTGACCAATTTATTATACAGAAACAAGCTTTTTGTAGTTACAAGTCAATGTAAGTTCATTTATGCATGTGCAACTGTTTTGTTTGTTTGTTTTAATTTGTTAACCTGTTACTATAAGTTATTACTCGTTTTTACTTTTGTCATTTCTTAGGAAGCCCTTTCTTCATAATGTATTTGGAGGCCTAATCTCATGTTTGTGTAATATGATGAATAAGCCTAATTTAACTACATGTTGTGAGAAAAACTAGCTAAAACATTATCAAAATTCTCATTTTTGAATATAGGACTTTTTAGCATTAATGTAATCATTTTCTTTTTTTCTGCATGGTGCCAAACAGTCTCTTTAATGGATTTTAAATATTTATCAAATTAACCAATTGCTTGAATAAGCAAATTCCATTAGTGGTTTTAGATTTTATAAATCTGGGTAGACTCTGAGCCATTCATATCCTGAGACAGTTATTGCCAAGCCATTTTCATCATGTACCTCTATTATAAAAAGTTTTGAATTTATACTCCTAAAAAAAGTATAGTACTTGTTTATACTTTATATATTTATACTGAATTACTGACATGTATGCATGTGTATTATAAGATATCCACAAAATTGAAATAAAAAAATTAAGTTTTAAAAGAATGAATAATGATAAGCAATAATTTTACATGATTTGATATTTTAACTTATATCATTAATCACTGACACAAAGAAAATCCTAATACAATAAATTATTGATATTTATTGTTCAGTAAAAATTGACATTTCTCAGCTCTTAGTTCTTAACAGTTTTGTTAACAATGATGGCCTTAGAGCATCATCAACCACTATCTCAAGGCATAACACACACTTAAATGAGAATTAAATGCACTTTTCCAACTGTTTTCTGATCATTTCAATTGGTATTATCTTTCTTTTAAATCTTATTATACTGGTACTGTTTTTATCCTGTAGTTGCTAACAAAGTGCTTATATTCTTTTTTTTCCCCAAAGTGCTTATATTTTAAGTAAAAAAGTGTATACTCTGCTATTGCTTGTTTTCTCTCACCCGTACTACTAGCCTTATCTTCAATTCACGGCTCTTTGTAGGGCCATTATGTTAGCTGCTTGTCCACTTTAGATTTAGTGTTTTCGAAACTAGATAATACTAACCTGAAATGTACTGAACCCGAAACACATATGTCACAATGCATGACGACCTGTTCAGGGGGAAAAAAAGAAGTCTGTAACTGCAAATCCCTTCTGGTTGAACTCTCACCCTTTCCCTCGAGGAACATTTTATAACACGTAGGCCAATCCTCCATCTGTTGTTAGGATGGAGTGAGAAGGTCAGTATTCATCCATAGTTTATACATTAGTAGAATTACTTTCATTCTCTGTGTTTAAATATTATTATAATGTTCTTGCACCTTCATGGATTATCTTGGTCACCTCCTGTGATAAAGGAGATACACACCTCACTTGGAGACAACTAACTGAGGGAATACAGAGAAAAAAATTAAATAGAGCCAACCCAAGGTATACACCAAGCTTTTTGAATAGTATTAAGGAGTCTCCCAAACTGTCTTAGTAGGAGATATAGTAAATCAGTTTTTGGTGATCAGGAAGTTGTCAAATTGGAGACTTGTTATGGATGTGGACTAGTTTTTCTATTCTGTTGCTACCTTTGGATAATAAGATAGTTTCCAGAAAATTTCACATCAAATTATCCCATAATGTGTGACAATATTTTTTTCACATAGATATGCACCTAATGTCAATCTGTCTAAAAGAAGAAGGTGTACAATGTGATCTTGCCTTAATTTAAACTTTAGCGTAACTACAAAAGCATCTGGACAACTTAGAATAATTTTGCATTCTAATTTTGTACATGCATGGACTACTAATTTATTCAATAAAGATTTCTTGAGTATCTGTTAATATCTAGTACTTTTGTAGGAATAAATTTAAAAAATTTTTTTTTCCTGCTGGAAATTAAAAAAAAGTGGTGGGTGGAAGCTCATCTGACCTAACAGAGCCCTCAGCTAAGAAAAAAACAAGGTGAAATAATAAACAGAGCGAGAGATTGGTGTTATTTTCTATGGGGTGTTAAGGGACAGTTTATCTATAATGTTCGAACAGACTGATGGAGAGGTGGGAGCAAGACAAGCAGATGTCCAAAGGAAAGGTATCCCAGACTGAAAGAACAGCAAATGAAGCTAAGACACCAACGCAGGAGTGAATTTGGCAAGTAAGCCTGGAGGCTGGAGAGGGGGAGAGAGGTAGAGTGTGAAGTCAGAAAGGAAAGAGAGAGTGGTGGGGGATAGATCTACCAATGCCTATAGGATAAGATGATTTTTTTTTTTTTTGAGAGACAGATGAGAAGGAATTGTAAGAGTTTGAACAGAGAGATAAGATATTATGTGGATATTTTAAAAATGCAAATCATTCTGAATTTGAGCTCCAGAGAGTAAGAGTAGAAGCCTGGAAAGTAGTTAGCAGGACATCGAAACCCTAGAATTAAGACAGTGGTTGCTTAGAGCAAGTCAGTAACTGAAGTCCTTGAAAACTGATTGGATTGGATCTTGGCTATACTTCAAAAGCACAACAAACTGAGACAGACTTAAGAGTATGTACTCTGGAGCCAGAATACTTTGGTAAATCCCAGAACTGGTTGTTTCATGTTTTATAGCCAGGTGCTACCTAAAGTTATCATGATGCCTTGTCTGTAAAAAAAATGAATAATTATGGTTCCTACCTTAGTTATTATAAAAATTCATTGTTAACATGTACATTCATGTGTGCACATAAAGTGTGTGTTTATATGTGCACACAAAAAGGGTGTGTTTATGTTTATAGAGCAGTTAGGGCAGTGTAATCACATAGTAATAGTATAGTGTTTGTTACTAATATGTAAGGAAGGAGAAAGAGGTGAGTCCATATTGAATCCAAGGTGTTGGTTGGGAGCAACAGGAAGAATGGAGTTGTTTATGTACTGAAATGGGGACAATTGAAGAAGAAGTAAGTTTGGGGGAGAATGAAAGCAGAAATGCGGATTTGAATATGCTGTTTGTGAAGACAGAAGCACCACTGTGTTTTGTGTAGGTATATTTCAGATAAGGAATATAGACTAAAAAAAATGAAGTGCTCAAAATATAGGAAAAGAATCAACAAAAGTATCAGGAAGATAAAGGTAGAGGAGAATTGGGAGGGCATAGGTCATAGATACTAAGTCGAGAATCTATTTCTGTAAAGGAGGTGATCAGCTGTGTCAGTTGTTTCTGATAAATCAAGTAAGATGAGTACAAATAATTGCCTGATTAACAACCAAATTTCACTGGGGACTTTAGCTTAATCATTGAAATACCTCACATGACTGACATCCCGAATATATAGTTAAAAACATTTTTAAATGTAGTCTGTGTTTGGTTTCAACTAATTATTAATTTAAATGGTAAATAAATACAAAAAATGTACGCAACAAGATAGTTTGAGAGGGTATTCCCTCTCAATGCAATTCCCTTTTGCATTGCAAAAGTGTGGGATTTCGCCTTTGGCCTTAGTAATACAGCTAAAATAAATTAAACCAGGAAGAAAACCAGAATATGAGTACAAATGTAGGTAGATGGGTAGGGAGATCCTAGAATTTTATTGCTCATTCTATAAACTTTCCAGATGCTTTTTAAAGATGTTTGAAAAGAAAGACATAGTACAAAAAATAGTCCTTGAGGTTATAACTGGAAAGTATATAGGCAAGGAACATTAAGTAGGCTCTGCGAGCAGGAAGGAAGATGAGGTTACTGGCCATGAGTTTAAAGTCCGATCAGTTGGTAGGGGTATGTGCTTTCCTCTAGCCAATCTGAGTTACTAAGATGCAGCAACAGAACAGGTAGAGAGTCACACTTAAAGTTGGAATTTTCCAAAAGAGAAGATTACATAAAGGAAAAAGGAGAGGGAGAAGGGGATTGCAAGTTCATGAACTAGAGTGATTGCAATGAAACCAAGTCAGGCAATAAAGAAAATAAAGACATGAAGGGGATGGGATGCCAGTTGTAGGTCAATGGATTGAAGGAGGTTCAGATGGAAAGAAGAGGTTGTTGGAAAACTATAATAATAATGAGTGAAATTGAAAAGATAGGCAGCCTTGGTTGGAGAATGGAGTGGTTGAAGCTGGTATTAAGGAAGGGGTATGGCTGCTGGGAAATAGCAAGACCAGGGCATGACCACAGAGTGAATGGCTGAAGGCCAAGATCATTGGAGTTGAGGCACTTAAAGAACTTCTGGGGTTAAGGTACTAAAAATATTTTTAATATTAATACCAAAATCACCAAAATTTTTAGTGAGAATTCTACTGATTCTATTGGGGAGATAGTATGACAGGCTGTGTCTTCATACACGATCCTTATGGGAAATAAAGTCAAGATTGGCAGATTGGGTTATTCTGCTATAATTTTAATAGGTGGTGATCAAGGTTTTTATCATTTTGGCATCAGAAAAAAAGTCAATATTATAGAGGCTATCTATGGTGGACATAGTTTAAGTGGCTAAGGCAAAACATTCCATCAGAGAGACAATAAAGGGGACTATGGGAAATTCCTGTAAATGGTTATTTTATTAACAATAATACGCTAATTTTATTTTCCCTATATAATACTTGACAGTGTTCACAGCACTTACTCTGATTTCATTTGACCTTTACGACAACTCTGCTCACAATAGGGAGATAGTTTTTTGCTTATGGTGGCAGGAAGCGAAGGTTTGCGATGTTAAAAGTCTAGATCAGAAGCTTAGGATTATTAAATACATAGAAAATGCGAAATTTTTCCAAATAAATGCACTGATCTTTGCTCTGAAACACTATTTATTTCACTCTTTAAAATTTTATTTGTTTAATATTTGAGAAAGAGAGAGATTTAGACAATGAGTGGGAGAGGGGCAGACAGAGAGGCAGACTCCCTGTGGAGTAGGGAGCTTGATGTGGGACTCTATCACAGAATCCTGGGATCATGACCTGAGCCAAAAGCAGACTCTTAACTGAATGAGCCACCCAGGCATCCTGTTTATTTCATTTTTAAGTCAATATTTGTTTACATTTTATAGCACTCGAACTCAAGTTGAGTTAGTGGTGTTGAAATACAGCATACTAGGATGTTAGAAACATTTATGACATTCCAAGATAATTGTAGGACTCAGTTTATGAAGATTCCACACAGAAGCAGAATAAATTTTGACAGGTATGTAGATAGATAAACATGTAGATAGATAGATGATAGATATAGGTAGATAGATGATGATAGATGATAGATAGATAGATAGATAGATAGATAGATAGATAGATAGATGATAGATTGATAATCTGAAGAATGAGCCTAAAATATAGATTGAGGGGGATATTTATGAAGCAATGAAAATAATCTCTTTTGAAATTTTATAATTTTTAAAAAGTTTAGATAGATGCTTTTTAGATAACAGTATCTTTATTATAGTACTATACAATGTAGAATATTGTGCTGAAGAATTGTATTAAATACTTAAAAACATTTTCTAGTTTTGTTTCAGGAAAATAGTTTCAACTTCATCTTCTTCCAATATGCTTCAATTTTCCTGCTAGTCAGATCATGTGCTTCAGAATGACTTGGGCATATTTTGTCTATGATGTGGACAATTTACTGAATGTATGGAAACTTCAGATTCTTCATCTGTAAGTAAAAACTGGGGATAACAGTGTAAAACCCCAGTGTTGTGATGAAAAGTAGAGAATGTATATAATGTCCTGAGCACTATGTCTTTGTTTTAGCAAGTAGTTGATAAATGATAGTTGCTGTTATTATAGTAATATTCAATTTTTACAGCTCCTTCCTGCCTTCAAAGTTGCAAAATAAATCATATTTTCATATATTAACTGTTTTTTAATGTTGAGACATATGCTTGACCATAAACTATTTCTCAGTAATTAATATCTATGACATATATCTAGACATATATCTATGTCTTTTGGTCTGGTAATTTGAAATAAGACTGTTATTTGCTTAATGTTTGCTCTAGTTTAACATATAAATTTCTTTTTCCTCTTTGCATTAATTCTTTTGAAATCAACTTCAGGCTTCTTCTGGATTTTCCTTTCCCTCATGTGAAATTAAATGAAGACAAAAGTAAATCCAAAACAAAGCATCTTGTTGCTGTGTATACTCTAAATGATAAATAAAATTAAAAATATGGGGCAAATCAAAAGGGCAAAATAAGATGGTGAAATGAATCTAATATATCAGAAAATCACAATATATGTAAATATAAATAAATTTTCTGTTTAGCAAATTGAATATTGGGAAGTTGATTATCTCTGCTGGTTCTCCCAGAAGCAGACTTAGCAGACAAGGATTTAAGTACATGTAATTTATTTGGTGTTTTCATGAACACAAGCAAAGAAGTGGGAACTGGGGAAGCAGTCAGCAAAGAATATGCATTTAGTTTCAAATGAACAGAACAAGTAAAATTTTATCTTAAAAAACAAAAACAAAAGCAACAACAACAACAACAACAAAAAACCACCCCTGGGAAACTGCAAAAACCATATATATCAGAATTACCTACTAGAGAACTGAGGCGGCTGGCATATTTATACACTCATTCTGGAAAGTTAGTGACTAAAAGCTGCCTTTGAAGTTGGGTTTGGCAAGGAAGTATTTCACTCCTCATATCCCGGAAAGAAACTAATAGTTTTTTTGGGGATGTGATGTCAATAGCTCAAAGTCTTCTGATACTGAATCTGCTGTATTAGCTATTGTGTGCGTGGGGGTGGGGATCAGGAGATCCCTTATATGCTATACCCCATACAAACAATCAACACACCCAGAAGATAAGATCACACAAATTTAAAAATGAAACATGGAAAATATACTAGTAAAAAGAAAATTATTAAACTAGTAATAATAGCTAAAAGGAAAAAACTTGTAATAAAATATTAAAGTATTAAAACATACCAAACTGAAAAGTCAATATGCCAGATTTTAAAATCATCCCAAGCCTTTATGCATCTAATACTATATTTTCATAATATATAAAGCAAAGATCAAGATAAAGGATAAAAATATATTGCCAAATCTACCATTCTGTTCAGTCTATCTCTCAAATCATAATTTCCACCATCAAAAAAAGCTATTCAATGGAATTATTATGTTGAAAAGAAGACACAATAGATTTAGGGGTGAGGGTGAAACCCTATGTTGAAAATCTAAAGAGTTAGATAGAGGAAAAAGTAAACAGCAAAAAGGGATATAATTAATACATAAATACATATATTTAATTACACATTTATGTGTTTAATTAATTTAATGATAATTAAATAATCATTAATAATTAAATAATATATAATTAAATAATTACTGGATAATAATGTAATTAATTAATTACACATTTATGTGTTTATGTATTTAATTAGTACATAAATACAGAAATACATAATACATAAAGCCACACCAAAAAATATAAAACAGGTCTTTATCTCAGCAAATTTCTAAAATCAGAGTTAATAGAAACTATTTCATATACCTTTTTTGTAAATGAATGAAACTTTTGAATAAGGAAAACTATATTCAGTTTACCATATTTGAGACCTATTCCAAGCAGTTACAGGTTATGTGAAATAAAATTACAAGAATAACTACTATATGGAACATTAGGCAGAACGATCATAGATTGGACTCAGTGTACTCCCAAGTTTTAATCAGCAGGGTTGTGTCTGAGCTGGAAAAATAAAACATTCTTATTTTATGTATTAACATCACTGGGATAATTTCATCAGCACAATAGTGTGAACCTTGTCTCAGACCAAATTTCGGAGTGAACTAGACTGTATTTCAAATAAAAATAGTCTCAGATTTCGCAGAATTTTGTAGGCCAAAGTTTTTTGATATAAGAACCACTTAATTATTAAGATATGCATCATTTTTGAAGTGAATTCTTATTCTAGGCTAACAAGAGGATGTTTATAAACAGATAAAATCCCATCATCAATGTAGATATTAAGAGAGAAATAGTTATTCATGTATTCATAAAATTAAATTCACAAAGGATGTTATCAGGACGTACAATCAAAATAATTAAGGTAGTATCTGTGAATTAGGATTTGAGATACAAAATGATTTAAGATACAAAAATGAATGATGACCAGAATGGAAATATACAAATAAATGAAGCGATATATAAAGGAAGTAATTTGCATTGATAGAAATATCAGACAGTGGGCTTTACTATCATTACTCTGTCAAATTATTTTAGTATCTTTTTCATAAAGAGTTTCAATGAATAAAAAAAAATATACGTCTTAGTGCAAAACTAAGTCTCATCTTTGGTGGTGAGAATTTTTAATTTCTTTATATGGGTTAGAGAAAATAATATATTTATCACATTACTGATGATGTAATTTAATGTGTTACATATAATAGCATAATTCTCTTGTCTTATTATTGCCTAATTATTCAATACTGACTATTTTTAAGGACTTGTTGCTATCTTCTATTTATTACTATGCGATCATACAGATAATTTACCAACAGAGTTAAGAGTGAGAGTCAATTTTAAAACTTATCAAATACACAAGAAAAATGTGTGAATAAAATTTGAGACAAAATAAACTAATATCTTAAAAGCAGTATTCAGAGATTTGGAATACAGTACCCTTCATATAGTCCCCTCCCCTAGTAAAGTACAAAGAATTACCTGAGGAAAAAGAGATTTACTTTTGTTTATCATGTTAATTATATAATTATGTGCATTTTAATGTCTTTATATTAGTTTTAAACTTAATAAAACACATGTAAATATTTAAACTTAAATAATATTTTAAATTTATCAAACAAGTAAATACTAAGAATACATTTTATATATGTCTTAAATATATAACTACCTTAAAATAACTACCTGCTTTAAAACTAAATGCATTATAGCCAACTTTTTTGCATATAGTTACAATTTGGTAAATTTTATTTACTTCACAGTGTATAGAAATTTTTAATAATAGACCATCTGTATTGGTAAGATACTTTTACTTGCAATAAACAAATACTAAATCAAAATGATTTAAGTATTCAAGAAATTTGTTATATTACATAGCAGTAATTTGGAAATAAGCAGTTCAGTAGCTCATAGCTTATTTTCATCTTTTTATGCTAACATTCTGGGAGTATTGGTTAGTCTCTCTCATGGTCACAAGATGGTTGCAGCAGCATCAGGCATCACATCACACACCAATAACCAAGCCAGGAAAGGACCATGCATTTCTTGTAGTAGGAGCTAACGAACTATGCCAAAAACACTTCTGACCACTGCAGACGTGCCCCCATTTCTCACTGCCCAGCATTCAATCACATGTCAGTCACTGGAATTCATTCCTGTACCAGTCATGGTGGTGCTACTGTGAGATCACTGTGGAATCACCATAGAATATCTTTCCAACAAGATTTACCAAAGTCTCAGGACAGAAGCCTGGACAAAATTGGGGCTGTGAGCATAAGAAAAAAAAAATAGGGTTGCTTTGAAGGTTATTAGCAATGGAGCATATGGGATTCTAATAAAAAATAAAGTACAGTAGGAAAAAATTTCTAACAAAAGGCAACTTCATTTGCAGGTTTTGCTTCAACCCCAAATGAAGATAGATCACAATATATACAGAAGGTGTGTAGGAGTCAGAATCATGCATCCACAAAATTAAATCCTGGATGAGTCATTTCCCTCTCCATCCTTCACTAAATATCTATTCTGTCTGTGTCTAAACCTCTACTTTGATGTCAGCAACATAATTATTGGTCTTTGCTATGGTCCCCCAACCATTATAAAAGAACACTTGCTAATGGTGTCCAGGATAGAAAGGCAAATAAAAACATCACAATTTCGACACATTTTTCTAGCTTTCATAAAGAGGAATTAAACTACCGTTTGGAATTTTGGAGCTTGGGCATATATTCTCTATTCTTCTGATAATATTACTAGATCTACAAGTGGCTCAGCTATGACAGCAATCTTAGCCAATTCTAATATTTAAAAAAATGTATGGCAAATGTTTTCCAAAACGAACTCTTTTCTTTTTTAAGATTTTATTTATTTGACAGAGTGATAAGAGAGTACAAGTAGGCAGAGAGGCAGGCAGAGGAAGAGGGAGAAGCAGGCTCTCCACGGAGCAGGAAGACCTACAGGGTCTTGATCCCAGGACCCCGGGATTATGACGTGAGCCAAAGGCAACCAATTAACTGACTGAGCCACCCAGGTGCCCCTCCAAGAATGAATTCTAAGAAAATATTTTCTCAAATTAAAATTGTAGCTGTGCAATTACATTCTGGTAAGAATTAAATTTACTAATTAAACTAGAGCTCTCCCACTATGGAGATCTTCAATCTCTCAATATTCTCCACATTGGGGAAGACAAGTTACAATCATAATTGTCAATTGAAATTTGGAAAATAGTTACAGGTAGAGGGGCAAATGTAGACAAGCCTGCCTTCACAGATTTCTGGGTCCATAATGCACAGTACTTAGGTGGTTTAAAAACCTATTAGCCTAGAATTTAACTTATAATTACCACTTGTGGGTAGTTTTCATAAATGCCTTATGGAAGAACATTAAAACTCTGTCTAGGAAAGCAAGACATCTTCCATTATTTTGATGTAGGGCAGGAGGGATAAAGAATAAGAGAGCAGAGAATATTAAATGGAAGGCCAAACACTTCAGATTTGAATCATGTTTAGAGAGACTATTTGGACATTAGCATTCACAAATGGACAAGATACTACTAAAATTTTATTTTAGCATAATTTTGGATTTATAGAAAAGTTGCGAGTAGATAAAGTTCTGTACCCTGCACCCAGTTTTCCTTATTATCAACATTTCATATTAATGTGGTCCATTTGTCACAGCCAAAGAAGCATTATTGATATATTTTATCTACAGTAAATTATTGAGATTTTATAGCTTTTTTTTAGTAAAGAGTTTTATTCTAGTCGCTATAATTACAGTGCTTGTCAAAATGAAAATCAAAAATAAGTATACAAAACAAAGTATACAAAACTACTTTTGTGTATTGAAAGCAGTAAGAGGTTCCAGGACACCAAATAAACCAGTTCTGAGGATCTCCCTAAAACAAAATGAACAGCTCCTGCTTCTTCAGTGTTTATCAAAATACAAAAGAAAAAAAGTTGAGGTCTTCGTTTTAATAGCAAATCTGACCCTTGTAGGCAGAGGGAGTGAAAGCACCTAAAGACGGGGGCTCTGGGGGTTGAGGCTCTTGGGTGACTGTCCCACTCCACTGGTGAGACCACAGAGTGCCCACAGTGACGCAACGGAAGTCGGGGGGCCCTGCGAGGGGTTCACTAGCATTGGCTGCAGTCCCCAACCTGTCTCCTGGGTGGGGTGGGCTGTGTAATCACAAGTACAAGCATAAAGGCCAGGGGACGTGGGATGACCCGACACAGAGCAAATCACAGAGACCCATTGTGACCATGCAGAATGGACCCCAGAAGAGGAGTGCCAAGGCTGGTCCCACACAGCGACTCCTGGAGGCTCTGTGTGCCTAAAATCCCTTCTCAGTACTGAACAGTAGACTGAGTCTCTTTTTACAGTAATAATAACTTTTAAAAAAGCTGAGTAATATTGTACAGGAGTACTAGATACTGCCTCGTTGGGAAGAAAAACTACATTAAATAAAAACTGGGCTGCGCACAGCACACCGCAGCACACTGTGACAGGCCATGGCGACAGCTTCTGGCACGCACACCCCTGGAGAGTAAAGCAGGGGCAGAGGGTAGGGGGAAAGGATTGAGAGGGAAGAGTTGGAGCGTGGCTCACTCTGGTTCCAGAGCTGATTGGACAGCGGGTCCAGTGCGTCATAGAGCTTGTCTGGGCTGGTGGCACAGGTGGCCTGAATGTACCATTTCCTGTGGTGCAGGGAGTGCAGACTCAGCTCCTCCGTTGTCGGACGCATTCATGACTTGGTGGGGTCCTTTTTGTTCCTGAACACCAGCAGGATGGCAGTGTGGCTGAGCCCTTCCTCCACCAGCATCCTCATGGGTCCCGTTCACAAGCCCTCTGTCGTTGCTGTCAACCACAAACATGAGGCTTTGTGTGGTCTGGAAGCTTTGGCACCACAGAGGGCTGGTCTTGTCCGGACCGCCCACATTCCACAACCCCCCCACCCCCTCAGGGAAGCTGATATGCCTGTACTCTGTGGTTTCCACTTTGAAGCCTATAGTGGGAGTGGCCGTCACAATCTCAGCCAGCTTCGGTTTGTACAGGATGGTGGTCTTCCCCACGGCATCCAGGCCCACCATGAGACCGCACATTTCTTTTTGGCTAAAAAGACCCTTGAAGAGGTTTGCTTAGATATTCCCATGCTAGTGGGAGCGACACTGGCCAGAGAAACCCTTGGCCTCCAGCGGACTTTGGGAGGGTGGGTGCTGCTCTGAACCAGGCATTGGTTTCACTCCCACTAACATTTTATACCTTTCATCTCATGTTCTTCTTTCTGTTCTAGTATCCCATCCAGGATCTCCTATTATATTTACTCATAATATCTCTATAGGTTCTTCTAGATGGTGGACAGTTTCTCAGACCTTCCTTGTTTTGGATGACCTTGACAGTTTTGAGGAGCACTGGTCAGATATTTGGTAAAATCTTCATCGGTTTAATTTTATCTGATGTGTTTCTTATGGTCAAACTGGGGTTATGGGTTTGTGGGATAAAGCTTGCAGTGCTGTTTTCTTCATGTCTTATCAAGAGTAACTGCTGTCAACATAACTTTTGATTGAAGGAGTGTTTGTCACTTTTCTTCAGTGTCAAGTTATTCTTTTATTCTCAACTTTCTATACTGTATCCTTTAGAAGTTACTATGCACATCACACGCTTAAGGGATGGGGACTTTAAGCTAGCCAAGTAATTGTATTGACAAAGAAACAGAAAGCTTGATACGCAGAGGCATCATATAACTAAAAAACCACCTCCAGAAGACCAAACCTGTACTAATCTCTCCGGAGAATATTCTCCAATTTCCTCTTAAGTGTGAACTGGGGCATGACTAGACAGGGAAAATTCCCCGGAGGCAGAACCAGAATGCACATTAGACACTGAACAACAGAGTTGTTTCTGAAGTGCTGTGTCCTACCCACTGACATTTGATAAATGCTTTGGATATGGCGACTGCGTTTCTTCTTCCTCTTTCCAAATGAATTTTTGTTACAGTGCTCCTATTCCTAATCCATATTTCAGCATGGGATGTATAAACATATTATTGTCTCTTAGCTGTCTAAACTAAATGTCCATATTAGACTTGCTAAACATTATTCATTCTTCATAGATATTTAGTTACTATACTAATTTAGGATTTTCATGCTGGAGAAAAAGAATTTGTTCCATGACTGAGAAGTGAGTGCATGGATATTTGGATAGCCACAGAAATAATTAACAAAAACAAAAAAGGTCACTGTCCCTTTATGTTCTTTCTTGGTAACAGAATCTTGATTTTTAAATTTTATCCTTCGTATATCATTATCCAGGAAAAAAATAACATTTCACTTACCCCCTAGCAGGTAGATATGGCCATAAGACTAAATTCTCTCCAATAAAATAGAAGTTGAAGAAAAAATTTTTTAAATGTATGCAATTTCAGGCTTTTTCCATTAAATAAATGGGGTTTGCCCTTCACCTCTGACTTCCCTGACTTTTTTCTATATGGAATAAGGATGTATTGAAGAGTTATTTTGGCATATGTGGATGAGAGAAAATCTGTAGAAGGGCAAAACAAAACAAAACAAAAATTAATAGAATTCATAGCCCTTGACAATTCCATAGAGTAGGGCTTCCATTGGATGGAGATTTCAAGTGAGAAAAATATATATTAGTCTTATAAGCTACAGATTTTTTGGAACACAGTTTCATATAACCAAATTTTACATTAATTGAAAATTGCTTCAAAAATGTATATGGAAGTTTAAAAGGCAAAAAAGAACAAAAACACTTTTGGAACAGGGGACATGAATTTATTTAGACATTAATAAGTGATATATAAATAAGTAAAGAATAGTTTTTTTTTTCCAGAATTATAACTAAATTAACATGGAGCTCAGAAATAGACCCATATATTTTTAAAACTAAACATGAGATAAAGTCACACCAATGAGAAAGGAATAAACACTTCAGTCAATAGCAGTGGAACTAATTATAAATGTGGAAAAATTATATTTGATTTAAATGCACATCAACTTCAGATGAAACATAAATATCAAAGACAGTACCTGAAAGCCTTTAAAAAATATAAAGATTAATGGCACACCTCCCAGTATTAAAATATCTTCTAATGAGACAAAAAATCATAAATAGAATTGAAAAGATTGATAATTTGGAATATATAATAAAATTAATGTTTCTGTTAATTAAAGTGACCCATGAAAAGATTGAAAATAAGGTCACAAATTTGTAAATTTGTTATAAACTGATTTTAAAAAGCCTTAGAATATGAGATATATAAAATAACTCTAGCAAAGGTCATCCCCTGAAAACATTGGACATCAACAGATTTTTCACAGAATAAAAAACATGCCTAACAACCATTATGAGCAGAAAAATGCAGCTAAAACCATAATGAGAACTCATTTTATAACTAACAAAATTAAAAGGCCTATAATGACAAAAGTTGGCAAGGATATAGCAAAAGGAAAACCTTCATAACTATCTTTGTAAGTGTAAATAATAGGGGAATCATGACAAGAGAAAGAAAATCCTTAGAAAGCAGATGGACAACAGCCTGAAGAGGAACATGTGCAAATTTCAAGACCCACGAATTCTGTTCTCGATAGATATACGGGTACAGATACAGATATCAGCATGTTCAGATGTATGATATTTGTCATCTATCCATCTACATCATAGACTAGAAACTTTTTTAAAAAAGATTTTATTTATTTATTTGAGAGAGAGAAATGTGGTGAGAGAGAGCATGAACAGAGGGGTGGGTCAGAAGGAGAGGGAGAAGCAGCCTCCCGGATGAGCTGAGAGCCAGCCTAGCGCGGAGTTCAACCTCAGGGCCCCAACCAAGATCATGACCTGAGCTGAGAAACTTTTGAACTCATGCATAAGAAGGCTATCTTCCTCTATGTCTTTCCTCTTTCTGCTGCCTCCTCCCTTTTTCTCTTGCCTCCTTTCCTTCTGTCCTTCCCTTTCTTCTTAAGATTCCCCTTCCCTCTCTTCCTTTCTTCTATCTACTGACCCATCCATCATTTTTATCAACACATGCTTGCAGAATACTCTTGTGCAAGCACTGTCATAAGTACAGTACAAATCCTACATTCAATCATCACACTTAATGAGTTAGGTAGAGTTACCATCCCCATTTTTCAGATGAAGAAAATAAAGCAAATGATTGTTGGCAGCTCTCAAAGGAAATGCAGTTGTTGTTTTTTAATTTGCTCCCACTTTTCTAAATGTGTTATATAAGTAGAAACAAGATTTCCCTTATTTCAAATTGTTCATTTACTATCCATAACATTCTTAACTATTTTTCCTCTGGCATATAATTTAGTTTTTATCTTAAAAATGTCTTACGTAAAATTTCTTTCTTGGAATCCCAGTGTATGTCAAGTTGTTCTAGTTTCCTATCATAGAACTTCTGATAGTTAGTGCTAATGTATTTTACACAAATAGAATATAGATATGGTGATTTGTGTTTGTCATTATTTTTGGGTTAAGCACAAGTATAATATAAAGTATAATATGTATGTATTATATAATTGTACCTATATAAAATATATAGAGATTATAATATATAATGATATATGTCATATAAATAATATATATATTAAACTATATAATCATAATATAATGTAAATGAAGTTTGTTTCATGTGTTTCATGTAGTTAATGTCTATCTGACACCAGGTTGTAAACTCCCTAATAGCAGGTAATATTTTTGTTTTAAATGTTATTTTCTTCCTGTTGGCTAGGACAGTGCCTATATAGTAGAGTCACTCAATACTCATGGTGTAGCTACACACTATAGTTACTTTTTGGGATTACAAGCTCTTTACTGCTTTTCTAGAACCACCCAGTAACTTGCCAAAAGCAGGAGGTGGTAGTTACCTCAGCAAAGAGGACTGTCGTATCACTAACATTGTTTGGGATTATAGACGCATGATGCCGACGACATAAAGCAAAATAATTTTTGGTCTGTTTTATTATTATTTATAAATTCACTACAATGCAAAGCCCCACTGGTTGTACTTAGGGCAAAATGCTGCCGCCCCTTTCCCATTCTACTCCACCACCCTTCTATCAGTCATGTTGGATGTTCTAGGTTGGAAAATTGATTCATGTTTATAGAATATGCTTTTTCTTGGGATGCCTGTGTTGCTCAGTCGTTAAGCATCTGCCTTTGGCTCAGGTCAGGATCCCAGGGCCACATCGGGCTCCCTGGTCAGTGGGAAGCCTGCTTCTCCCTCTCCAATTCCCCCTGCTTGCATTCCCTCTCTGGCTGTGTCTTTCTCTGTCAAATAAATAAATAAAATCTTTTTTTAAAAAGAATATGCTTTTTCTTTGGAATTTCAAAATTAGAATTGAGAATACCTTTTTGAGTGTCTCACATTATAATAATAAAAGCTTTGGTAGGAATGGGTTGGGGATGATGTTAGAAGCTAAGTCATGTGATAATCTCTACTCAGCAACGAAGCAATAGTGAGCGGAGAAGTAGAAGTCTTGATAAAACTTCTTCCAACTATTGGGGCGCCTGGGTGGCTCAGTTGGTTGAGCAACTGCCTTCGGCTCAGGTCATGATCCCGGAGTCCCGGGATCGAGTCCCACATTGGGCTCCCAGCTCCATGGGGAGTCTGCTTCTCACTCTGACCTTCTCCCTTCTCATGCTCTCTCTCACTCTAAAAAAAAAAAAAAAAAACAAAAAAAACAAAAACAAAAAAAACTTCTTCCAACTATTTACACAACTAGTACGTTTCTATATAATTGGGTTCCTAAGAAGTACCCAATTATCTTCATTCAAATCCTTATTTTGATTTATATATTTTAAATTAGGTTTTGTGACATTTACAACTTACCTTCTCTATCAATAAAACATGGTTTGGGCTATAACAGAATAAACAATTCATAATGTCTTAAAAATAACATTAAATTACACATAATGAGAAGTCTAAACCTTGGCTGTTCCAGAATTGATTCAAAGCCTCAATAAGTCCTAAATCACCCAGATTCTTGCTCTCCACTCTGTATGTGGTAGCAGTATCTTGCTCAGAGGTGAAATTTGAGTGTCGTGTCTGAAAGGAGCAGATCCAAACATGGCCGCTTTCCAAGCAGGAAGGAGTTAAGGAATAAAGTACAAAAGTTTTCTTCTTTCAACACCTACATTTATTAAAGTGAAAATCTTTCTCCAAGTCCCTCTTACCCCAGACAGTCTTCTCACACAGCTCACTGGGAAAAACTGAGTTGCCTGACCACTATTATCTGCAGAAAGTTTGGGGAGACACATTTCAGTAGTCTTCAGTCTCTGTCATGGAAGGTTGTTTTTTGCAAGAAGGAAGGAGGATGAAAATGGCTGCTAGGGAGACAAGTATCAGACATTTATATGTTAATATACTATTGTAAGAAGCCTTTGTATTTAAGATGTTGAAGGAGAGAGATTTTTTTTAAAGGACTTTTTTTTTTTAAGATTTTATTTATTATTTGGCAGAGAGAAAGAGATCACAAGTAGGCAGAGAGGCAGGCAGAAGCAGAGGGGGAAGTAGGCTCCCTGTTGAGCAGAGAGCCCTATGATATGAGGCTAGATCCCAGGACCCTGAGCTCATAACCTGAGCTGAAGACAGAGGCTTTAACATAGTGAGCCACCCAGGTGCTCCTATGAGGGGATTTCTGAAGGAACCAGACAGCACAGTCAAATACTGTTCCTGTTCCCCATGTGAATGAAGAATAAGTCACTATACCGTGACCTGGGCTTGGTAGCAATAGAGCAGTCACCAAGTCATGAACCTGGAGGAAATAAAGAGAGAGAGCAACAATAACTTGACAGAAGAGAATTGTGGGATATAGGATCCCCTGAGAGTAGCAGTGACATTCAGTTAAGATACACAATCAGTTCAAGGCAACCTCAGAGGGAGGGAAACAGGGGCATGAGTACCCTGACCTCTCTCTACTTCCTGTCAGAGCACCTCACTGAATGAGCCCAACTAGAACAGCAGCGTTCAAGAATGTTCACTGTTGTAGGAAACAGAGGTCAGCCTCACATGGCAAGTGAGAAGGTAGAGAAGGCTGGAGAGTGAATTGAAGGTAGCAAAGGGAAGATACATTGCACAGCAAGAGAAACACCTGCATGGTTCGAAATTCAAAGAAAGAAATGTCATGTTCCCATGACTGCTATTCGGTTCACTGCTCTGGAAGGAGCCACTATCAGCAGTGTTTTATATTCTGACATATAAATACTAAGACAATAAACTAGCTACCAATTTTTGTATTTAAATGGCAAAAGTTGAGGCGCCTGGGTGGCTCAGTCCTTAAGTGTCTTCCTTCGGCTCAGGTCATGATCCTAGGGTCCTGGGATCCAGCTCAGCATCGGGCTCTCTGCTCATCAGGAAACCTGCTTCTCCCTTTCCCCTGACCCTGTTCCCTCTCTCGTTGTGTCTCTCTCTGTCAAATAAATAAATAAAATTTTGAAAAAGTCAACATTTGTCATTTTTTTAAGATTTTTTTTTAAGAAAGTGAACCTAGATTAAGTGCACAGAATTCCAGATATATTATAAGAAAAAAAATATAGGGGCGCCTGGGTGGCTCAGTGGGTTAAAGTCTCTCCCTTTGGCTCAGGTCAAGATCTCAGGGTCCTAGAATCCAGCCGTGTATTGCATCTGGCTCATCTTCAATTGATTTGGTTTGTTATATTTCTTAATATCAGTTTGAATTTCCAAATTTTGGAGTGTAAGTTCATACTGAGCAAGGGTTCTTTCTGTTTGTTTGTTTATATTTTTTCTTTTAACTGTGTGTGTGTGTGTGTGTGTGTGTGTGTGTGTCTGTCTGTCTGTACTCATCCTTTCTTATATTGTGAATGTATATATCATACTTATATTTCTCCTAACCAGCACCAGAACAATCTTATATGGTTGTTTCAGAGTTCTGCCCCCCTGGTGATATACATATATAACTTACACAACATGGTTGGCTGCATGGTTGTATCTTCTTCATTCATTCTACCTCATTAAGTATCCACTTTAATAATTTTTTTAAAGATTTTATTTATTTATTTGACAGAAAGAGATCACAAGTAGGCAGAGAGGCAGGCAGAGAGGGGGGGGGAAGCAGGCTCCCTGCTGAGCAGAGAGCCCGATGTGGGTCTTGAGCCAAGGACTCTGGGATCATGACCTGAGCCGAAGACAGAGGCTTTAACCCACTGAACCACCCAGGCACCCTTATTATTTCCTCTTTAAAGAGACTATTTATTTTGACAACCTTATTGAGGCATGATTAGTAAACAATAGAATGTACATGTGTATTTATACAATATGACCAGTTTTTTTTTAAAGATTTTATTTATTTATTTGACAGAGAGAGAGAGATCACAAGGAGGCAGAGGCAGGTAGAGAGAGAAGGGAAAGCAGGCTCCCTGCTGAGTGGTAGAGCCCGATGCAGGGCTCAATCTCAGGACCCTGAGATAATGACCTGAACCAAAGGCAGAGGCTTTAACCCACTGAGCCACCCAGGTGCCCCTATGTGTCCACTTTATATAAGCCATAACTCCAACCAGAGCTTCATCACAACTTTTTTGCATTCCTTTTCAGAGTAGAGAAACAATCCAATGTCTTTATTTTATAGAAATATCCAGGTCTTGTATTTCAAGGAACTCTTAAATCTTGTTACCCAAAAAGAGTTCTCACTTCCTTCTTCCTCTGTTTGTTTTCTGGTTCCAAAGGTAGCAGGCTTGCATATTTAAACCTAACTGTTGCTGTATGTTTATAATCTGTTTGGTCCTGGAAGATGTTTGTTTTAATCTTAGTGGTTTTTTTTTAATAGTCTCTTTTTATAGTTTTTCTAATATCATTAAGTGCTTAGAGTGGAGCAGAAAAGTCAAATTATAACTCTTGATTTATTGTTTATACGCTCATATTTTCTTTCTAAGTGAAATACATCTGTAATTAAATTAAATATGTTAGTCCACTTATTGAGAGAAAATGTTTTATAAGTAAAAATGTGCAATGCTCTGTTTTCTTTTATAGATAGATGAAGCAATTACCCTTGGGAACTCTGCTACTTAATCCTGTGAATGGATGATATATGAAATATAGCTTCTGTAATGAATAAGATGTTAATTATGGAGATTTACAGATTAAATGGGGTAGAATGTATTGCATTTGGCAAAATAATGACTATAATAGATATTTAGGGTGATGCACTACACATTTTATTTCTGCCAGGTATTTTTCTACAGTGCTAAAGAAATCATAGGTAGGTAAAAACTGTTGGGTCATCTGGATCATCACCTTCACATGCTGGGTATTCTTCACTATATATTTTTTAGGAATTTTTCAAGTTTTGAATAATATAAGCTATAGTTCTTCATAAGTGCCTCCACAGCCAAAGCAATTTTTTTTAAAGAATTGATGATAGTCAAGTAAGAGTATATTCACCAAGTTGAACAGGTGAGCACAATAGTTGTGTCTATTAAAACACAATCACTCATTCATAACTTCAGATTTGGAAGAAAGTCTTAAGGTCAGCAGTTCTATTTCTTCCATATTTCTAGCATCCTTCATAAAACATCTCCAGTAAGTGATAATCCAGCTTTACTATCCACATTTTCAAATCAAATTCTACCCTGTAGAATGTGAGGGAGGGGGAAAATTATTAGAAAACATTTTCTTGCTACGGCATCTGTTTTTTTCATGACATTAGATAGAATGCATTCAGGTCCTTATTCAAATGTCCTCCCTTCAAATATGTGTTTGCAATTGTCACTCTTAAGTATCTCTTGTTATTAAACATCTTCAATGTCCTCCAAACTGCATAAATTTCTTGGCTTTAATTGTCACATCATTCTTTTACTTCTAGAGATAAAATCCTCTGGTGGGTAAACATTTTTCTTGAATGTATTTCATGAACAACTTATCACAATATTCCCAATGAGTATAACCAGCACAGAAAATAGTATACCTATTCTCCCTCTGGCTCTGTACTCTGCGATTTATTAAATTTAATCTACAATCTTTCTAAACAATTCCTATTTTATAGTATTTCAGATTTTCATCATTTCTTTTTCTATGTGCCTCCAAATTAACCAGCTAATGTTGAAATCTAACTAGTCCAGAGTCTAGGCTTCATCTTCTTCCTCTCTGAAACTCAGCCTACATTTTGCCTTTTCATCAACTCCTTCTCTTCCTGTAATTTTCAGACGTATTTGGCATCAGTTTAATGAACTTATCAAAAATTATTTCAGTGCCAGGATATGTAATTTGTCTGAGCTGGGAATCTTAAACTCACCTAGTTAGCTAGAGGAGTTCTTACAATTTTTTTTTTCTTAACGTTTTTTATGTACTTTGTTAATGTTTTCTTACCAATGTGGTTTTCATCTCATTCCCAAATTATAGAGAAAATGGACACAAAGTAACATTTGAGGACTTTATCTTATGTTTCATTTTGTCTTTTGACCATCTCTTCTAAATATCAGACCTATGGTTTCGCTGTTCATTTTTTCCCTCCAGGTATAAGCCAAGAGTTTCTATTCCTGTTTTCTGTTTCTTATAAGTAGTCATTACATTTAAAGCTTAAGTCTCCTAATTCCATATTTATGGACTCGATATTTATATTTTTTCTCTGGTATGAGCTGACTATTTTTTAAGCTTTAGACAGGTTAATTTTTTTTAAGATTTTATTTATTTATTTGACAGAGAGAAAGAGATAACAAGTAGGCAGAGAGAGAGAGACAGAGGCAAGCTCCCCACTGAGCCGGAGCCTGATGCAGGACTGGATCCCAGGACCCTGAGATCATCCCTGAGCCAAAGGTAGAGGCTTTATCCCACTGATCCACCTAGGCACCCTGGACAGGTTAATTTTGAAATATCATCATTTCCATTTTCATTTGGTCCATTTAAAATTATGTTTTCAGAGTATAATTTTCAAAATATTTAAATTTATGATTTCAAATATTTATTTAACAATGATTTTCTCTGCTTTAAGTCTAGGGTACATCCAAATTATTCATTCAGAATCACTAATTTCAAGTTATAGGGCTTTGATTTTATATTTTTTACCACCCAATTCATCTTTCTTATTCAAAATTAGTCTAGTATAGTAAAAGCCCTTATTGCTCTTACAATATTCTGGGAAATAAAATTTTACACAAGATAAGTCAGGAGTAGACTAAAAATTCATTCTTTAAACACTCAGAACATTTTATCAGTTAGATGTTTTATGACTGTATGTCCTATCCCTATCCTTATCTAATGATCTTCATCAAGGGCATATTCCTTGTATTATTTTATTTTATCAGTTTGTGGTCTTTGTCCATTATGTTATGCTATTGCTGCTGATTCTTTCTGTTCTGGGTGGAGGGGATGGTGGGGAGATTAATTAGCATCCTTTTCCCTGAATCATCATTTGCCATGAGCACATACCTTTTCCTCTTATGGGATAAGAGGGGATGTGGGGATAGGAGAGATAAATCTATATCTAAAAGATAAAATAACTTGATATTTCTGTTTCTAGCAATTTTATTCTGCTGCTTATATATCATTTGTGAATCTCCAGTGTTGCATCCACCCCAGTTTTAATTGCCTTGTGAGTTTTGTTTTGTTTTGTTTGTGTTGGCCTATGTTCACCATTTTAATCCAAACATGTTGAATGGCAAATAGTATGTCCTTTTCACTGATATGTTTCTGGTTCCAAGAAAAGCTCAGGATCTTAATAAGATCTTAATTAAAACTTGAAAAATTAAACAAAGTTTTCATTATATTTTAGCCATGTCTCTAACATTAAATTTGTCTCTTGAATTCATTTTATCACAGATATTAATGTATATATACATTATATATATATATATATATATATATATATATATATATATATATATATATATAAAATCGCTATATGATTATTTTTGTTTTGTTTCCTTTGCCTTAGGAGATATATTTAGAAAAATGTTGTGATAGCTGATGTCAGAAAATTACTGCCTGTGTTGTCTTCTAGGATTTAGGTCTCATATTTAGGTCTTTAATCCATTCTTATCTCATTAACGATGAATTATCTATTATTCTTGAATTGTTCTTTTTGTTTATTTTCAATAAAATAATAATCATAAATTTATAGTGACATTTTGTTGTATAAGCCAGACTTTGATATTAAAATCAATTACTTTGTTAGTAAATTTCATATTTAATTTATTTATAAGTTTTGAATATATCTATTGACTTTGAAATTTCTTTCTATATGACAGAGAATAAATATATTTTTTAAAGTGTAATGGCATAACCATGGGCTTTTATTTCTTGGGAGACAAAATTATGCACTACTCAAACCAAAAACTTGAATTAAGGAAATTAAGATTACATGACACATAATTAATCCATAGCACTTCTAAAGAAATAAAATGTTTCTCAAACCTGCATAAAATTAAATATGAGCTGGTTCAATATGCTTAGAGTAACAGAAAGTAAGACTAAGTAAATATTGTGTTTGATTATGTAGCCTTTACATATAGAAATAAAAGAAGCATAAAAGAATGTGAATATTCATCTGTGGTAGATTGAGTTTTCACTAAATGTTCACTACCTCCATGACCCTTGGGGAAATAGTGTAGATTCCCATTCATTGGTGTTGAGCTCAGTACTGTAAATTGCTTTGACCAATATTTGAAGTATTTGAAACATAACACACTGTGCATCTAAGTGAATTATTTAAATAATTTCCATGATTTGACTTGGTCCTTGAGTCTCTTTCCTCTGCCATGAGAAGAATGTAGTCCAGTGTCACTGCTCCATCATCCTGAGTTTTGAAATCAGAAAACTGGAGGATGAGAGCCAAATTCAGCCCACATCTGGATCATAACCATCACAAGCATCTATAGCTATATGAGTGAGAAATGATGACAATTGTAAGCAGTAAAACTTGGATCATTTATATTTCATTATTACAGCAAAAACCAACTAAAACCCATCCAAACACTCCCCAGAAGACTTTAGACAAACTAAAATCATTATTATTCCAGTTGCATTAGCAAGGGTCTCCTTAATGCAAAGAAGGATACAAACAACTCTTCTCTATCTTTTCCTTTTAATGCTTAGTTTGTTTATTCCTTGCTGTTTTATTTACATGATCACCAACAACCTACTAAATATGATATCTTCTATCTACATAGACTACATAAGAAGAATCAACTATTTATACTACAAATGCACATATGCTTCCACATACAAAGCTCTTCCTTGGGCGCCTGGGTGACTCAGTGGGTTAAAGCCTCTGCCTTCAGCTCAGGTCATAATGTCAGGGTCCTGGAATCCAGACCTGCATTGGGCTCTATGCTCAACGGGGAACCTGCTTCCCCCTCTCTCTCTCTGCCTACTTGTGATCTATCTCTCTCTGTCAAATAAATAAATAAAATTTTTTTTAAAAAACTTTTCCTTTTGGGGCACCTGGGTGGCTCAGTGGGTTAAAGCCTCTGCCTTCGGCTCAGGTCATGATCCCAGGGTCTTGGGATTGAGCCCCGCATCTGGCTCTCTGCTCAGCAGGGAGACTGCTTCCCCCTCTCTCTGCCTGCCTCTCTGCCTACTTGTGATCTCTCTCTGTCTGTCAAATAAATAAATAAAATCTTTAAAAACAAAACAAAAAGAAACTTTTCCTTTTTAAATAAGTAAAATGACATATTTCTTTCATAATAGTGTTACATACTTGAAAAATGAGTTTTCCTTGAGATATACATCTCCTCTTAGATTGCTGACATTATCTTTCAAGTCAATATGTGCCAAGTAAAAATATATTTCTAATTTTTATAACACTAAGCATAAATTACTATAAAAATAAGTTCTGTTAACATTATCGGTGGTTAAGTCATGTTGATACTACGAATCCTTGAATCGATGTTTTGAAAATACCAGTTTACCTTTATTGTATTCCTCCTCAAAACCTACAACCCCAGTTTAATTCTGAGAAAAATGTTAGACAAAACAAAATTGATGGGCAGCCCAAAAATACTAGACACAACTCCTCAAAACTGCCAAGTTCATGGAAAACAAGTGATAGAAATCATCAAAAAAACTCTAAGGATATATGACAACTAAATATAATGTGATATCCTGTATGGGATCCTGGAACAAAAAGAGGATATTTGGTGAAAACCAAGATTATAGAACAAAGTATTGACTTTAGTTAATAAAACTGTATTTATATTGATTCATCAGTTGTGAAAAATGTGCCATATTAAAGTAAGATGTCAACAATGAGATAAATGGGATGCAAGATATATGGGAACTCTACACTATCTTTGCAGCTTTTCTGCAAATCTAAAACCATTCCACAATGAAACATTACTAAAAACAGAAACTTTATTTGTATAAAGTGGAAATATAGTTTATTTTCATTTATTAAAAAAATCTCATTCTCTACCAAGTAATGTTTAAAAAATAAAAAATAGAAAGACAAACTATCTAAACATTTGCTTAAATAAAGCAGAGGTTTACAAATAAGAATTTGACATTCTTCCAAGGTTAAGGTACCTTTCTTTTTCTGATTTTATTTAAGTTTGTGTGTTTGTTTGTTTGTTTTTAGTAATCTCTGCACCCAACATGGGGCTCGAACTTACCAGAGATCAAGAGTGGCATACTCTTCTCACTGAGGCAGCCAGGCACGCCCCTTAGGGTAACTTTCTAAGATTAGATAAATCATTTTGAAATCATATAATTGTGCCTCAGTTTCTTTCTTTCTTTACAAGAACTGTACATAGTAAAGCCTTTTAGAAGGTAAAAGAGGATAGACTTTAATTACTGAAAAGGGATGAGTCTGAGAATAGGTATCAGTCAGCAATTGTGTTTTATTTGAAATTGTATTATATTTAAATTCATGTATGTACATATTTTCATCATATTTTTATTTTTACATATATATTAACCTAATGTTTTATCCCAGATAGATAGGAAAATTAGAACAGCTAAATAAGGTAGACTAATTATACTTTTAACAATCTATGCAAAACTAATAGACTGTTTATAATGTGTCAGAGAGAGAAATCAATGTCTTGAAAAAATTTATTGTATGTACTTTACGTCAAAAATACTGAAGTGTTATAAAACACTCATAAGAAAGATTATATAATAAGCTATAATATTCATGAAAATTGAAATATATTTAGGACAAAGATAGGGTCTGTTATTTATTACTGTAGAATATAATACCAGGGCATCTGGGAGGCTCTGTTGGTTAAGCATCTGCCTTCAGCTCAGGTCCTGATCCCAGGGTCCTGGACTCAAGCCCTGCACCAGGACTCCCTCTCCCTCTGTCCCTCTGCTCTTCTTCTCCCTTTGAACCTCCCTCCCTCCCCCTGCTTATGCATCCACTTTCTCTCAAATAAATAAAAATCTTAAAATAAAGAATATAATACCAATTATTTTTTAAGGTGTCTGCACATGTAATTAGAAGAAAAAACAATCATATAAATCAAGTCTTATGGATTAGTGATTGAAATATGTAACAGTTAACTTTCAATTTTATACTATATAGTTTTCTCAGCAAATTTATGAAAAGCAGATTATTATATGCAAGATTATTTTCTCAGATATACAGTGGATTTAATTTGAAGTTAGGATATGAAATAAAACCCAACAAATAACATCTTTGATTGTAATGGGGAATAAAAATAAAATAGTTACAAACCACTTTAAGCCAGGGATACCTGGATGGCTCAGTTGTTAAGTATCTGCCTTTGGCTGAGGTCAGGATCCCAGGATGGGATGAGCTCCACATTGAGCTCCCTGCTCCCAGGAAGTCTGCTTCCCCTCCCCCACTCCCCTGCTTGTGCTCCTTCTCTTGTTGTGTTTCTCTCTGTCAAATAAATAAAATCTTAAAAACAAAACAAAAAGACCCAAAAAAAAACCAAATAACTTTAAACTTAACAGTTGCACCCTTATAATGAAGATTCTACAAAATTGACTTTTTAGTTTGTCGAAGTTGTCAGTGAAAATTCATAATGATTATGAAATTATTAAATATTACAAAGCTATACCCAATTAATTCTAAAGACTTTCTGTTTAGTATTCAAATATATCACCTCTTTTCTGTTCTATTATTTATAAAAGACACAATATAGTTTTATGAAGAAAAATATACAGCTTCCAAAATCATATAAGCTCCAGTTGACCAAACATCATGTTTTGGTTTCTGTTTCTCTCTATCTCTCTCACTCAATTTTGTCAATGTTTGGGAAACATAAATAAATTTTGGATAGTTGGATAAGCCAGCATTTCATTTTAACATATTAACTAATTCTGCAACTGGGCACCCCATTACATAGTTTGGCACAAATATTTTATGATGAATTTTATATTACATGATGGAAGCTTGATATAAATGTTATGTTCTATAAATTACCAATATTCTAATTGATAATTTGGCATATTTTAAAATAAGGGGCAAAGTACTTGTTTCATACAACTATATTTTCTTATTACATAGCAAATATTCTATAAATTGTTAAATGATATTTAACACATTTGTGTTTCAGGCAATAGTGTTGAATGCACCAAAGCAATTATTACCATGTGATATGCTATTTATTCTGTGCTTTGAAATAGATTTGAAATGATAATGTAAGAAAAAAATTACACCGTTTTTAAATTCCCATAATCTCTACTGTGATTAAAAGAAATACTTGAAGGCATTTCAACAACAGGGACTGCCAAGGTTATAGACTATTAAGTTGCAGTACTTTACATCCTGCACATCTGGCATCCCTCTCTAAGGACCAATCCCACCTGCCTAATTGATATATTAAGTCAAATAGCTGCCCAAAACATTTTGCAAGTTTATATTCTCCCCCCAACCCTCCCTTAAGGAAGCACTCATTGGAACAACTGCAGCCCATCTAAGTTCTTACCTTACTAAAATGCTGTCATGCTGTCTTCTACCTGAAAGCAAGAAAAGTATATCCCACAAAGCCTGGTTATGGTTTGGTTACACATTTTTCCCCTTGCCTCCTCCCACCTCCCCAAAGACAGAAACTTAGATGTAATTCCTACCATTTCTTTCTCCACACCCTCCAATATCTGGAGCCATTACACATAAAAATCACTCAATTAATATCCATTGAAACAATAAATAAAAAATGTAACCCTGATTTCATACTATAATCCTGATATCTAGACTTCCCTTTTGACAACATGTAAAGTAATTCGTAGCTATCATCCTCAATATTTACTGCTTTTCATCTGCCATCCTGTTGGGTTGATATTAATTACTATCCATTCCAGAGTGTGATGTAACCATTTTTAAAAGGTAACATCTTCTTTACCAATGTATCAATTTACCAAACAGTCCATTTAAGATAATATGGTGGTTTTCTCTGTGAATAATGATAATTCTACATATTCTTCATGAGGAGTAACCAGGAGTTAGGCATATCATTTCCATCACTGATTTTTGTTATATCACACTGTGGAAAAAGCTCTCAAGACAATATCACACTTGTTTGTAGTGTGATTGGCCCTTTACCAGGGTGATGTTAAGTGGCCTTAAGAACTCCTCCTTGGGCAACAAGTTTTACCCCTCACATTCCTCCATGTCACTGTTTACATCTTGGATCATCAAACAGGACTCTCTGTACCCATTATTTTACAGTACACATTACCCATGTTCTATCATCTTCTGTTACTACTTTTTATATTTTACATCTGTTATCTTGTTAGGACAAAATCTATTTTTTTTGCTGATTTGTTTTTTAATCTTGCCACCAAAATATAAACTACATGAAAACATGAAATCTTCTTTTTGGTGTGTCTACACTAACGCTGGACATGTTGTATAATAAAATACAACAGATGGAGTGTCTTATAAATAGCAAAAATTTATTTGTCATAGCTCTGGAGGCTGGGATATCCAAGACCAACATGGCAGCATGTTATGATGAGACTTCTCTTCCTGGTTCATAGCTGGTACCTTCTCGCTGTGTTCTCATGTGGTGGAAGGGGCTAGGGATCTTTCAGAAGTCTATTTTAAAAGGCACCATGAGGGCTCCACTTTCATGATTTAATTTCTTGCCAAAGACCATACCTCCTAATATCATCAGTTCTGGGAGCTAGGATTTCAACATATAAATCTGGGGGACATAAGTGTTCAGACTTTAGCATGGTCCTACATTCTTATAATATGACTGGTTTTGTGTTAAGCTACATATCTTCCAATTTCAGAGAATAATAACAATGTAGAATGGAAATAACTTACCATAAATCCATTTTAATTATTTGACAATCGTGGGTAAGTTATTTGGAAAAATAAGCTCCAAATTTGTGCTTCTTCCTGTTTATCAAAATTTCAAAAAATTGCAAAAGAACACTTTAGAAAAATAAAAGACCAAACATATCTCATACAATGCTAAAGTTTTTCCTTAAAGTGAGGAAACTTCAACATCAATTCTACAGCATTCTACCACAACAAAATAAACATGTGAAGTAGGCAGACTGTAAGACCAAGGTACACAATGCAAACTGGAAAATATGCCTTGTTTAAAGAGGTAGCAGGTACTCTGGCAAGGAGTGCCTGGTTGCCAGATAGGAATGAAGGCTAAGCGCTCATATCTTCTAGCCTGGGGAAAGAAGTTTGAAATCTGGAGATTAATTTAATGTCCCTAGAGATTCAAATTCTGGAAGTGAATTCTAAACTGCTTAATTAGGCCAAAAAAATGTCTGAAGAGGACTGTGACCCACAGGTTATCAGTTTCTAGCCGCAGAGTTCCATGTACTCATAATTCTAAGGGCTTTTGAAAATTATTTTTACCCAAATATAAAATATTTTGAGAGACATTATAAGAATTCATACTTTAAGGGCATCTGGGTGGCTCAGTCAGTTAAGCATCTGCCCTTCAGTTCAGGTCATGGTCCTGGGGTCCTGGGTTCAAACCCTGTTTTGGGCTCCATGCTAGGCGGGGAGTGTGTTTCTCCCTCTCCCACTGCCCCTTCCCTATTTTGTGCTCACACACACTCTCTCACTCACAAAAATAAATAAGTTCTTCAAAAAAAACCTATATTTCAAGTTCATTATTGTGGTTATTATTGAAATAATAAAAAAGTATTGTTTATAGCATTAAATACGCCTTCTTTGGAAAATTTAACTTAGTCCTTAAGCATTTTCCTCCCCAGAAACTGGTGTATTTTCATCTTACAAATACTATGTATTAGTAATAATATTCCAGTTTGTGATGGCTACAGAGAAGCCATCTCCATTCAACTCAAGCAAATAGATAGATATCATGACAAGGATTTTTGATGAGTTTAATTTATTACATCACAAAATTCTAATGAAAGCTGAGATATACTCCAAATAAACCTCTAAAACGACATTTTCTATTTTAATGCTCTTATCTACAATGCACATATCTGCATGTATCGAGTCTGAGATACAGGCATAAAGGATATACATTATTTTGTTCACGTTTAATGTTACTAATATCCAGAAAAATGCCTGGAGCATGATAAACACTCAATAAATATTTTTGAATGAATGAATGAATGAATGAATGAATGAATAAATGAGTCCATAGAGGTGTAAATTGGATGCCTACTAAGTGTTAAAAACTATATTAAGTAACTTACACAAAATAGTTATTTGACAAAAAGCCTTCTGAATTTTTAACATATGTGTCTTAATCTTCACATTACAATGATAGAAATGAGACTCAAAAAATCTGTCAATTGTACACATTTACGTTAGTAACGTACCTCGCAAAACTCCGTGCTATTTCCATTATTCCATCATTTTATTTATTATTATTTTTAATTTTTTCCATCATTTTAAAAATGACTTTAAATCACATACATTAGAGGATTGTTGAAATGATTAATAGTTTATTAAATCTGTTCTGCATTGCTTTGTCTAAAACATAAAGGAAAGAAAGCATGTCTCTTTAACCAATCTTTCTTAAAGAGCAATTACATTAAATAAATTAATAAAGAAATAATCAGTAGCTTGGTTATTAAAATTCATGGTAGTAAGAAGATGTGCAAATAGGACACACAGTTATTACTATACATTTTACATTACAACAATTCTTGTGTCTTTAACAAATTAATCCAATTTCCAATTTGTAAAAATAAAGAAAAACAATATGTATTGTGCCACTTTCACATTTCCAGTGCCTATTATGTTTATAAAATTGTTATTTACAAAAACTTAATATAGTCATGTGTTATAATTTTCATGATGCCAATATAAGTAATAGTTCCAAATTCTAGTTAAGATTATGAAAAAAGTCTTGACGAGAATTATAGATATTAATAGCTGCTCTGCAGTGAATGGCACCATGGTAGAAAATATATTTGGAAAGAGAAATCCTGATGGAACTATTGAGAAATTCTTAAATCCTTGCCCTTAAGATTTTTTGCAATGCAGAAGGAAATCCTGAAGGTGTAGAGACCTGAAACATTTTGATTATAGAAAATCTGATTGTGACTCAGATTATTTTTACTTATCTATGGTTAGTAGGGTTACATGTCTTTTGGATATTTTCAAGATGAGGGTGGAGGGTAGGTTTCAAGAGATGGTTTCACCCGAGTTTATTTTGTAATGCTGAATATATACAGAGTGCTGACTTGTTGGGATCATAGATATTGTGAAAAATGTAATTTATTTTACAATATGTAATTGCTATACTATCATCAAATTCATTTTTAAGTTACACTTTTATTGCAAGTATTTGAAAATTTAATAATAAACACAAGTGTGTTTTTTACTGGAAGGAGATACTATTGCTTCAACTTAAAATTTTATATATCATTAGACATATATTGTGATTTTTAAAGATTTAAGTCGTAAATGTATTCTCTGGGCAGAAAGAAAATGATTAATTAAAACTGAATTTTGGAAATATTTAATGTGTATAGTATAAGATTTCCAGATATTCTAGAAATATTATGAACTAACAAAATAGATATGCCACTTGAAATATCCATTCTTAATTTTGAAAACAAGTATAGAAAAACTGTATAAGCATAGACTTCAGAGTCAAATTTCCTATTTAGATTTTCTACCTATTGGCTGTATGAGTATGATCAAGTAAATTAACCTTTCTGTGACCGACTCTCCTCATCTTTAAGGTGGAAAAAAATAACAGAAACACCTGCAAAAGAATTTTTTTGAGAACAAAAGAAGACAGTAAAATTAAACTCCATATAAAGTATTTCAACTTACACTTCTTACAGAATAATTATTCAATAACTCATCCTTCAATGTGAGTACCCTTTAGAGCCTTCAAAAAATTCCATCTGATTCTGTAACATACAGCACTCTGAAATGAGGTCTGGAGTGGATTACTTTCTATTTTAATATACAAATGTTGTTTGACCTTAGGATCAGCATTGCATTCCAAGGAACCTCTGCTCTTCTAAATTTGATCATCATTAAATTTGAAGAAGAGTAGTGAATTCCACTTTAGTTTTTGTTGACAACTTTTTTGGAGACTTCTACCTTGAGCTAGGAATCATTCAAAAAGTGCTTTGGACATGTTAACTCATTTAATCCTTAGAAATGTCTCATGAGGGGGCATCTGGGTGGCTCAGTGGGTTAAGGCCTCTGCCTTTGGCTCAGGTCATGATCTTAGGGTTCTGGGATCGAGCCCTGCATTGGGCCCTCTGCTCAGCAAGGAGTCTGCTTCCCCGCCCCCCTCTCTGCCTGCCTCTCTGCCTGCTTGTGCTCTCCGTCTCCGTCAAATAAATAAAGTCTTTAAAAAAAAAGAAATGTCTCATAAGTAAATAATATTTGGTATATTTAACCAAATAGTAAAGCAAGTGTCAAAACAGTTAACAACTTATCAAGCGTTATATAATCAGCAGAAGGTGGAACCAGGATTCTGAACAGGATTTTGCTCTCTCTCTCTGTCAAATAAATAAATAAAGTCTTTTTTTTTTTAAAAAGAAATGTCTCATAAGTAAATAATATTAGGTATATTTAACCAAATAGTAAAGCAGGTGTCAAAACAGTTAACAGCTTATCAAGTGTTATATAATCAGCAGAAGGTGGAACCAGGATTCTGAACAGGATTTTTCTGACTTGAAAAACACATACTCTACCATCTCCTTAGATTTAGTCTAAGAGATTAAGCACTTGAGTTGTAGGACTATAGCAGAGGACCCAGCTACTCAAAGGTGATAAAAATTAAGTGACATGATCAACTTCAATATTTTAGAATATGTATTCAAAAAACACTAAATTTCTTCTCTTCACAGTGAAGGGAGCTGTTATGTACTGAATATTTGTGCTCCTACACCTCTTAAAGTAGTGTCTTGAAGCCCTAAACCCCAATGTGAAGGTATTTGGGGATGGGACCTTTGGAGTTAATTACTTTCCAAGAGGACGTGGGGGTGGCCTTCCATGATGGGATTGGTGTCTTTATAAGAACAGGAAGAAGCTACAGCTCTCTCTGTGTGAGGACACATTAAGAAGGTAACTATCTGGGAGACCTGGGTGGTTCAGTGGGTTAAAGGCTCTGTCTTTGGCTCAGGTCATGATGTCAGGGTCCTGAGATCAGCCTCGCAACAGGAGTTCTGCTCAGCAGGGAGCCTGCTTCTCTCCCTCTCTCTGCCTACTTGTGATCTCTCTCTCTTTCTCTCTTTCTCTGTCAAATAAATAAATAAAATCTTAAAAAAAAAAAAGAAGGTGACTATCTTAAAGCCAAGCATAAGGTTCAAACCAGGAACCAAATCTGCTGGTACTTTGATCCTGGACTTCACAGTTTGCAGAACTGTGAGAAATAAATACCTGATGTTTCAGCCCCCTAGTCTATGATATTTTGTTAGAGCAGGTTGAGCTAAGCCAGCTTTTGATCTATTTTTTTCCCCAAATACTTTTATTTTATTTTTTCAGTGTTATAGGATTAATTGTTCATGCACTACACCCAGTGCTCCATTCAATACGTGCCTTCCTCAATACTCACCACCAGGCTCGCCCAACCCCCCACCCACCTCCCCTCCAAAACCCTCAGTTTGTTGCTCAGAGTCCATAGTCTCTCATGGTTCATCTTCCCCTCCGATTTCCCCCCATTCACCATTCCTTTCTTCTCACAATGCCCTCCATGTTTTTCCCTATGCTCCACACCTAAGTGAGACCATAAGATAATTGACTCTCTCCGACTGACTTATTTCACTTCACATAATCTCTTCCACTTCCATCCATGTTGATACAAAAGTTGAGTATTGATCCTTTCTGATGGAGGCATAATATTCCATTGTATATATGGACCATATCTTTATCCATTCATCTGTTGAAGGGCATTTTGGTTCTTTCCACAGTTTGGTGATTGTGGCCATTGCTGCTATAAACATTGGGGTACCTATGGCCCTTCTTTGTACTGCATCTGCTTCTTTGGGGTAAATACCCAGTAGCACAATTGCAGGGTCATAGGGTAGCTCTATTTTTAATTTCTTAAGGAATCTCCAAAGTGGCTACACCAACTTGCATTCCCACCAACATTGTAAGAGGGTTTCTCTTTCTCCATATCCTCTCCAACATTTGTGGTTTACCGTCTTATTGATTTTGGCCATTCTAACTGGTGTAAGGTGGTACCTCATTGTGGTTTTGATTTGAATCTCCCCGATGGCTAAAGATGATGAACATCTTTTCATGTGTCTGTTAGCCATTTGTATGTCTTCTTTGGAGAAGTGTCTGTTCGTGCCTTCTGACCATTTTTGATGTGATTATCTGTTTTGTGAGTGTTGAGTTTGAGGAGTTCTTATAGATCTTAGATATCAGACCTTTGTCTGTAGTGTCATTTGTGAATATCTTCTCCCATTCCGTGGGTTGCCTGTTTGTTTTGTTGACTGTTACCTTTGCTGTGTAGAAGCTTTTTATCTTGATGAAGTCCCAAAAGTTCATTTTTGCTTCTGTTTCCTTTGCTTTTTGAGACATGTCCTGAAAGAAGTTGCTGTGGTTGATGTCAAAGAGGTAACTGCCTATATTCTCCTCCGGGGTTTTGATAGATTCCTGCCTCACGTTGAGGTCTTTTATCCATTTTGAGTTTATCTTCGTGTATGGTGTAAGAGAATGGTCAAGTTTCATTCTTCTACATATAGCTGTCCAATTTTCCCAGTACCATTTATTGAAGAGACTGTCTTTTTTTCACTGGATATTTTTTCCTGTTTTGTCAAAGATAATTTGACCATAAAGTTGTGGGTCCATCTCTGGGCTCTCTATTCTGTTTCACTGGTCTGTGTCTGTTTTTGTGCCAGTACCATGCTGTCTTGGTGATCACCACTTTGTAGTAAAGTTTGAAATTAGGCAATGTGATATCCCTAGCTTTGTTTTTATTTTTCAACATTTCCTTAGCAATTTGGGGTCTTTTCTGGTTCCATGCAAATTTTAGGATTATTATTTCCAGCCCTTTGAAAAAAGCCAATGGAGTTTTGATTGGGATGGCATTGAAAGTATAGATTGCTGTGGGCAGTATAGACATTTTAACAATATTTATTCTTCCAATATCTTCCAATGGAATGCTTTTCCACCTTTTTGTGTCTTCTTCAATTTCTCTCATGAGTGTTCTATAGTTCCTTGAGTACAGATCCTTTACCTCTTTTGTTAGGTATATTCCCAGGTCTCTTATCGTTCTTGGTGCTATGGTAAATGGAATCGATTCTTTAATTTCCCTTTCCATATTTTCATTGTTAGTCTATAGGAAAGCAACTGATTTCTGTGCATTGATTTTGTATCCTGACACATTACTGAATTGCTGTATCAGTTCTAGTAGTTTGAGGGTGGAGTCTTTTGGGTTTTCCATATAAAGTATCATGTCATCTGTGAAGAGAGTGTTTGACTTCTTCATTGCCAATTTTTTTTTAAAGATTTTACTTATTTATTAGAGAGACAGAGAAAGTGAGAGAGAGCATGAGAGGAGAGAAGGTTAGAGGAAGAAGCAGACTCCCCATGGAGCCAGGAGCCCTATGTGGGACTCAATCCCGGAACTCAAGGATCATGACTTGAGGCGAAAGCAGTTGCTCAACCAAATGAGCCACCCAGGCGCCCTTTGTTGCCAATTTGAATACCTTTTATTTCTTTTTGTTTTCTGATTGCTGTCGCTAGGACTTCTAGTAATATGTTGAACAAGAGTGGTGTGAGTGGGCATCCTTGTCATGTTCCTGAACTCAAAGGGAAGGCTGTCAGCTTTTCCCCATTGAGAATGATATTTGCTATGGGCTTTTCATAGATAGATTTTATGAGGTTGAGGAATGTTCCTTCTATCCCTATACTTTGAAGAGTTTTAATCAGGAACGGATGCTGAATTTTGTCAAATGCTTTTTCTGCATCAATCGAGAGGACCATGTGGTTCTTCTCTCTTCTCTTATTGATTTATTCTATAACACTGATTGATTTGTGAATGTTGAACCACCCTTGCATCCCAGGGATAAATCCCACCTGGTCATGATGAATAATCTTTTTAATGTGCTGTTGGATCCTATTAGCTAGGATCTTGTTAAAAATCTTGGCGTCCATATTCATCAGGGATATAGGTCTGAAATTCTCCTTTTTGATGGGGTCTTTGCCTGGTTTGGGGATCAGGGTAATGCTGGCTTCATAGAAAGTGTCTGGAAGTTTTCCTTCTGTTTTTATTTTTTGAAACCTTCTGTTTCCTTCTGTTTCTATTTTTTGAAATTCAGGAGAATAGGTATTATTTCTTCCTTGAATGCTTGGTAGAATTCCCCAGAGAATCCATCAGGTCCTGGATGCTTGTTTTTTGGGAGGTTTTTGATCACTGCTTCAATCTCGTTACTAGATATTAGTCTATTCAGGTTGCCAATTTCTTCCTGTTTCAGTCTTGGAAGATTATGGGTTTCCAGGAATGCATCTATTTCTACTAGGTTGTTTAGCTTATTGGCATATAGTTGTTGACAATAATTTTTGATGATTGTTTCTATTTCCTTTGGATTAGTTGTGAACTCTCCCCTTTCATTCATATTTTTTTTTTTAATTAGGGTCCTCTCTCTTCTTTTGGATTAGTTTAGGCAGTCTTATTGATTCTTTCAAAAAACCAACTTCTGGATTCATTGATTCGTTCTACAGTTTCTCTACTTTCTAACTCCTTGATCTCTGCTCTAATCTTATTTCCCTGCTTGTGTGTGGCATTGGCTTAATTTGTTGTTGATTTTCCAGTTCTTTAAGGTGTAAAAAGGGCTGGTTTATTGGGGATTTTTCAATTTTCTTTGAGTGAGGCTTGGATGGCAATGTATTTCCCCCTTAGGATCGCCTTTGCCATGTTCCACAGGTTTTGGATCAATGTGTCATCATTCTCATTGGTCTCCATGAATTGTTTAAATTCATCTTTGCTTTCCTGGTTAACTCCAACATTCTTGAGCAGGTTGGTCTTTAGACTCCCAGTGTTTGAGTTCCTTCCAAACTTTTCTTGTGACCAGTTTTACAGCATTGTGGTCTGAGAATATGCAGGGAATAATCTCAATTTTTTGGTATCGATTGAGTCCTGATTTGTGACCCAGTGTGTGTTTTATTCTGGAGAAAGTTCCATGTGCACTCAAGAAGAATGAGTATTCTGTTGTTTAAGGGGGGAAAGTTCTGTATATATCTATAAGGTCCAACTGGTCCAATGTATCATTCAAAGCTCTTATTTCTTTACTGATTTTCTGTTTAGATGATCTATTACTGAGAGTGGCATGTTAAGATCTACTATTAATGTATTTATATCAGTATGATTATTTTGATTAACAGTTGGCTTATGTAGTTGGCTGCTCTTATATTGGGGGCATAAATGTTTACAATTGTTAGATCTTATTGGAGGATAGACACTCTAAGAATGATGTAGTGTCCTTCTGTATCTCTGGCTACAGTCTTTAGCTTAAAATCTAATTTATCTGATATGAGAATTGCTACCCCAGCTTTCTTTTTAGGCCTGTTGGCATGAAAGATGGTTCTCCATCCTTTTACTTTCAGACTGGATGTATCTTTAGGTTCCAAATGTGTCTCTTGTAGACAGCATATGGACGGGTCCTGTCATTTTATCCGTTCTGCAACCCTGTGCTGTTTTATGGGAGCATTTAGGCTGTTCACATTGAGAGTGATTATTGAAAGATAATTTTTTATTGACATCATGTTGCCTGTGAAGTCCTTGTTTCTATAAGTTGTAAATTTCTGTTCTAAGTCACTCATGGGTTCTTTCTACTTTTATAGAACCCCCTTTAATACTTCTTGTAGTGCCAGTTTGGTTGTCACATAATCTTAATACTTGTCAGTCTTGGAAGCTTTTTATCTTTCCATCCATTTTGAATGTCAGCCTTCTGGATAAAGTATTCTTGGCTGCATGTTCTTCTCGTTTAGTGCCCTGAATATATCATGCCAGCCTTTTCTGGCTTGCCAGGTTTCTGTGGATAGGTCTGACATTATTCTGATGAGTCTTCATCCAAATGTAAGGAATCTCTTTCCCCTAGCTGCCTTCAGGACCTCTTGTCTAAAATTATAATTTGCAAATTTTATAATTATGTGTCTGGGTGTCTTTCTAGACTCATTGATCTTGTGGGGTGTCCTTTCTGCCTCTAGGACATGAACACTTGTTCCATTCCCCACATTGGGGAAATTTTCATTCAGAATTTGGTCAGCTATATCTTCTAGTCTTCTGTCTTTCTCTACCCCCTTTGGGATTCCAATAATTCTGACGTTGGAATGTTTCATGGTATCATTTATTTCCCTAAGTCTCTCCTCATGATTCCTAAGCAGTTTGTTCCAACTCTTCTCCTGACCTTTCTTCTCAACCATTTTATCCTCTAGATCACTAATTCTATCCTCTGTCTCTGTAACTCTAGCTGTTAGACTATTTAGATTAGATTGGATCTCACCTATAGTGTTTTTAACATCTGCTATACTAGTTCTCATTTCTGCCCTTAGAGATTCTATGTTGTCATTAATGTTTTTCTCCATCCTAGTCATTGCCGAGATAATTGTTACCCTGAATTTCCTTTCTGACACACTGTTTATGTCCATGTCCAATAGTTCTAAGGGAGAGGGCACAGTCTCTGTGTATTTCCTCTGTTGGGTGTTCCTCCTCCTACTCATTTTGATGAGAAGTGGGTGAGAGGATGTATAGCTGAATATATATCCATGATCCAGGCAGGGTGCACCCTGGAAGGTTTTGGAGCAATTGGGATTCACCACCAAAAAGAAAGAATAAAGATAAAAAAAGATAGAGAGCGAAAGAGAAAAAGAGGTAATCCCAGCCAGAATGGGCCCCAAAAAGACAAACATGAACAAACATAAAGACCAACAGAAGTAAATAACAAGAAATAAAAGAACCCCAAGAAATCTATTCAGAATGAACCCCAAGAATAAGATTTACATAATACCAGGACAAAAGCAAATACATAGAAACACTGACAAAAGGATAAGATGGGAGGGTGGTTATAGCTCCTCGCGGGGAGGAAGGTTATTTCAGGTCTTCCTGGGTTTATAGTTATATTAAGCCTCTAGTTGTAATGTTAAGTAGTTTAAAAAAATTTAAAAAAAAAAAAGGAACGTGAGAATGAGTGAATAAAAAAATAGAAAGAAAATAAGAAAGAAAAAAATTGTATCTATGAAATATGCAAGTTTTAGGGTATAATGAGGAGCTTAATATATTGATTTTCCCTGATAGTGGGTATTTAAAATTTTATGGGGACCCTTTGGTTATTGACCTTTTGTTTTTGGCTTGTCTTCTGGGGGAGGGGCCTGTTGAATTGTTTTCTAGTCAATCTTGCTTGGATCGAGTCACCCTGCCATCCAATCAAGGGACTGTGCTCTGTGGAAACCGGTTTCTCAGTCTTTTGATCTCTGAAGGTTTTTCACCTTTTCAGAGAGTCCAAACAAGGAATCTATCTGTACCTAGACCTCCGCATCACAGAGAAGCCTCAGTCTGCTCCCCTCTGGGTGGTCCAGAACACACAGTCCCCTCTGCAAAATTCTGCTTACACTGCAGCTTGTCACAGGCAGTGCGCACCCTCAGCCACCATTCAGTGGCCCCACGCGGGCCTCACAAACCCCTGTACCCATGTACTATATTGTTGGCTGCCACTTTAGCGACTGCTTTCTGGGCTCCAGGCCCAAACAGGGTGTGCTCAGATTCCTGCTCAAGATTAGGCCACTCTCTTCTCTCCTCTTCTCTCCAGTGCCAGCTGGGAGTGCCCAGATCATGCTGCAGGCCACTAATGTCTTACGGTCCTAGACTCCGCTGGCTAGAGCTTTCACTCTGTCTCTTAGGAGTTTGCAGTTGTGCACCCAGTCCATCTAGGGAATGCTGCACATAGAGAAAAGCTATAGGCTCTTGGACCACACCAGACTCTCTGAGGTGCTTGCAGGAGTGAGCTCCGCCCACAAAATGGTGCAAGGAGTAGAAAGCTGCAGGTTCATGAACCACAGACTGGACCTCCCTGCCAGTCTCTCTTTGAGGCAAGTGGTATCCTTCCTGGGAATGTGAGCTTAGGGTCATGCCCTTGACTCCCCCATTTCCACTAGTTGACCTCAGAACCTTTTGCTCTTTTTAAGGGTTTTTAACCGGACTCTAAGTTGACGCTGGGCCCCAACCACTGGGCACTTTCCTTTGGGGTATTACTGTCCTTGGATCACTTCTGGTGGCTCCCTCCCCCTTTTGTTTAGCCTCCAATATAGGTTCAAGTGTTCCCACTTTGCTTTACCTCTCCACTGCTCTCTTCTGCTCCTGTAGAGATCCAGAGGTGAAAAATCTTGCTCCTCAGGCTGATTTCATGGGTGTTCAGTGTGTTCTGGTGGATATCCAGCTCACTTTAGGGGACAGGTTGCAATAGGATCTCCTACTTTTCTGCAATCTTGCCCCCAGAATCCCGGCTTTTGATCTATTATTCTTTGATTCTATTATTCCTCTCTACCCTTCAAAACCATTCCATTATTATTACATTTCCAATGCAACACTTGCCCTAGCTCTTCTGACAACAAAGTAATATTTCATTTTTCCTTGTTTCTATCACATAAAGATTCCTAGCACATGAGAGATGTTTAGTAAATATTGTTACTTGTTATCTTCATCTCTCAAGTTGCAATTATTTTCATTATTTTACTCTCAGAATATCCCACTTATAATTGAATTAATTTTCCTGTCCCTCTCTTGCTATTATTTCCACTCGGTCAGGAATTATAGTTTTTAAATCAACTCATTCTTTCATTAGTGTGAATTCCAATGTCATGGAACTTTCAAATTGATAGTGTGGGAATTGAGTGCTCTTCTCAAGGCAGGCTAATATAATTATTGTTCTCATGGGTCAAAGTTGCAACATTACCATTCACCTGCAAGCCCCTAGAAAAATTTCAGTTGTTCTTGGGGTAAGTTGACCTTAAGGTATATAAATGCTCAATATTATTTTTCTGAATTAAAAAAAATTATATACTTTTTATTAAATTGGTGGCGTAGTAGCCAGAATCATAAGTAGCATGATGAATGCTACTTTTTATAACAATATTCTGTGTGACTCCTAATGCTCTTATTTTTTCACACATGTTCATAACATAATGTTCATGACTGTCACTGATACTTCAAAACACATAATAAAATTTTTTTAAAAACTTGGCTTCTTCGGGGAATTGAATTTTTGCTATCTAATTTTATCACTTTGCTGAAATAGCAGCTACTGTGCTCTCAGATTATAGACGAAGAAGACAATAAAATGCCTATGAAAGGGAGAAGTTCTCTCCAACACTTTTGAAAAATAAAACTTATGCACAGAATATTTATTTATTTATTTATTTGAAAATAGGATTTTTTTAAAGATTTTATTTATTTATTTGACACAGAGAGAGAAATCACAAGTAGGCAGAGAGGCAGGCAGAGGGAAAGGGGGAAGCAGGCTCCCTGCTGAGCAGAAAGCCTGATGCAGGGCTCGATCCCAGGACCCTGAGATCATGACCTGAGCGAAAGGCAGAGGCTTAACCCACTGAGCCACCCAGGAGTCCCTGCACAGAATATTTAATCTTTGATCTTAGGGTCTTAAAATTACAATAAATCATAGCAAATCCCTTCTGTTTCAGCAAAACTTATAGAATATTGAATAGTGAAGGTTAAATTAGGTAGCTCAACTGCCAGACTATTCTTTGGTTTACGTAGTAATGCAATTTGAGATTAAATGCTAATTTTATAGATGTAGTGTTAAATATTTTAGGACCATATCTGCTGATTACATTCTCAAATCCATAGAATGCTAAATCATGATCAATGTGATTGCTTTGAATTATACACTTTGATTTTAATTTGGGGGACCAAAAATAATCTATTTAATTAATTGCTTTTTAAAAATACATTTTATGGAGCACCTGGGTGGCTCAGTGGGTTAAAGCCTCTGCCTTCAGCTCAGGTCATGATCTCAGGGTCCTGGGATTGAGCCCCACATCAGGCTCTCTGCTCAGTGGGGAGCCTGCTTCCCCCCTCTCTCTGCCTGCCTCTCTGCCTACTTGTGATTTCTCTCTGTCAAATAAATAAAATCTTTAAAAAAATTAAAAAAAATAAAAATACATTTTATAATTTACATGGGGAAGTAAATTAACAATTTTGTTTGAAATTTCTAGTAAATTCAGAATAGAAAGAATAAACAGGTATGTGTGTGCATGTCAAAAATTCAGATAAGTAAATTATTTGTAAGAGTAGCAAAGTCTAGGAAAAGCAAACTATGTAATAATTTTATAAAATCCTAACCATTTGGACTTTCCCCCAGCTTAACATGCCAACCTAAACAAACACCTTGGTTATACATTTTTCTCATTCATCAAGTCACTAATAAATATGTCATTTCATAATTAAAAAGTCTAAAGCTGTATATGAATTCCTTTATTTACAACAAACAATAAAGTAGTTGAAACGAATAGTTTTTCAAAACATTAAATTCCTAGGGGAACAAAATAGGACAAACTTCTTACTTTTTTGGGTGAATTTATTGCTCACTACAATTCAATCAATTGAATTCATTCATCTTAAAAAAGAAACTCTCTAGTAAACAGTAAACAGCTCATTTTACTTTGAAAAGTTTACAAAAGCCACCATGCTGGGCTACAAAGAAACATTTAATTTAGTGAAAAAGCAAAACAGAAATCATCTTCACCAACAATTACTGCAATTTTCATTGTAATGTTGAATTTCTTTTTTAATCGGATAAATGTGTACCCTTGCTGGGATTAGGCAGTGCAGTGGAAAGTTATGCAGAGAAAATTCACTGGCCTTTTAGTTGTGGCAATGGGATCTATATTCACCAGAAATGCAGCTATAAAATATTAGAAGTAAGGCTGAAGGAATTTCTTCCCACTACCTATGTCAAACAAGTTAGAGGCATACTGAATTGCTGTTTAAATCATTTACAACTAGAGATTGTCATGATTGTAATGTGTCATTTGCAATTACAGTCAGCTTTTTTCATTAGGTTTTCAGACTTAATTTCAGAAAATGAATTCATATTTAAAGCTCGGAGCACCTGGTCTATGACTAAACCATGCATTGGTACAAACAATTGGACTGTTTGATGAGAGAAACATGCTTCTGGGTTTAGTCCGCATTTTGTGACTATGGATGTCAATTGTTAAATAGCTTGGCTGGTTTGATACACTGACAATGCTTCAATGTATATAAATTCTCTTTTTAGCTATGCATGTCTTACTGTGTATTGAGTATAAGTTTTCCAAGTTGTTCTAAAGCTTAAATAAGGTTGAATTTTATATAGTAACTTAGAATATTTTTAGGGTCTGAGTGTCCAGGGTCCATAGTTATAAATTTATTTGAACATTTTTGTAGGGATTAAAGACGCAAAACATTTGGATCAAAAGTCAAAGTGGAAAGATCTTTATGAGGCCTTAAAAGTAACAATATAATATTATTTTCAAATGGTTACCATTAAAGATATTATGTGTTTTATCAACAAATCAATAATTTTACATTTTAACATATTTAATTTCACTTCTCTAAAGAAAAATTTATACCTTTCTTTTTGCAGTTGAAAAAAAGATTAAAGGGGGGCGCCTGGGTGGCTCAGTGGGTTAAAGCCTCTGCCTTCTGCTCAGGTCATGATCTCAGGGTCCTGGGATCGAGCCCCACATCGGGCTCTCTGCTCAGCAGGGAGCCTGCTTCCCCCTCTCTCTCTGCCTGCCTCTCTGCTTACTTGTGATCTCTCTCTGTGTCAAACAAATAAATAAAATCTTTAAAAAAAAAAAAAGATTAAAGGAATAACAAGATGATGCTTCTAAAACACCTTGTTACCTATAATCACGTTTAATACTTGCATCGATCGATAGCATAAGGTAGATCTTATTTTTTTTTGGAGTACCATTATAGCTGTCTAGACTTAAACATAAAATAAAATCTTTCAAATATTCTTCTGAACTGTTCCTTTACTCATTGTGGTTGCTGTTCAACACGTGATTTAAGGCTTAGACAGGAGCACCATCACTGGGAAGATTATAAGAAAGGTTCTTGGGCCCTCTCCAAGACCAACTGAATTAGAATCTGCATTTTAAATAAGATTCCTAAGTGATTCATAAGGGCATTAAAGTTTAAACAAGGGTTACTGGCTGACTCAGTCATTAAGCATCTGCCTTCAGCCCAGGTCATATACATAGGGTCCTGGGATCCAGCCCTGCATTGGGATCCCTGCTTAGTGGTGAAGACTGCTTCTCCCTCTCCTACTCCCTCTTCTTGTGTTCCCTCTCTCACTGTGTCTCTTTCTGTCAAATAAATAAATAAAATCTTAAAAAAAAATGTAAATAACACTGATGTAGACTACCTTCATGTTGTAGCAGAGGGAATCTTCATGTGGTCTAAAGATAAATAATGGTCCCTGATATTGAACCTGGATCCTATGCATCAGGCCACATATCTGATTCACAATTTGTAAATGTTTATTTTTATATATGGGCATAGAAGTGAGTCTATTTTTCTACTGACCTATTATTAATTATCACTATTAGTAATTGTGTATTCTAGACCGTACAATCCAGAAAAGAGTATAAAACTATATCTAATCACTTGAATAAGAGGCATACTAAGTTAAATACTTGGAATAGATGGCATGATAGAAGGTTAAAAATTAAGACAAACCAAGTGAATTATGGTGATATTATTAAGAGATTAGAAACCTATTTTGAGGGGCACCTGTGCCTGGGTGGCTCCGTCGGTTAAAGCGTCTGCCTTCGCTCAGGTCATGGTCTCAGGGTCCTGGGATTGAGCCCTAGATCAGGTTCTCTGCTCAGCAGGGAGACTGCCTCTCTCTCTATCTGCCTGCTTCTCTGCCTACTTGTGTTCTTTCTCTCTGTCAAATAAATAAATGGAAAACCTTTTAAAAAAAAAAAGAATCCTATCTTGAGGTGTTTTTACTTTATTAGGTATTGCGATTCTTCGATGATTTTCTTTAAGAGACCGATGTGATTGTGATGGTTACTTTTATATATCAATTTGACTGGGCCAGGGATGCCCAGATTAAATATTTCTGAATGTGCCTGTGAAGGGGTTTCAAGAAGAGATTAGCATTTGAATTGGTGGACTCAGTACAGTAGACTGCCCTCTGTAATGGGAATGGGCGTCCTTCAATCTGTTGAGTTCCTATATAGAACAAAAGGAGAGAATAAGGAACTTGCCGCATTTGGTCCTGCCTTCGTAATTGAGTTAGGACGCTAGGACATTGATCTGCCCTTCGATCAAGATTTACACCATCTGTTCCCCTGGTCCTCAGGCCTTTGGACTTGGAGGGGAATTACATCTCCTAGGTCTGCAGCCTGCACATAGCAGATTCTCAGCCTCCATAATCCCTGAAGAACCTGACTAATATACAAGGTTTTTGAATAAAAGAATTGCACAAAGGAAAGAGGAAAAGCTGGGAAGACATTTGTCCTTGAAGGAGCAGAGCAGGGCTGGTTCCTTTTGCTTACACCCACCTTCTTGTGTGTGGCCCCCCGCAGGACCTGCCTCTGGGAGGGTCTGAGTGTGGCTCAGCCCTCCCTTGAGCTAATTAGCCCAGAGGGCCTATGGGTTGGGTTTGGGTTAGCCAATAGGAACACGGAACCCCTGCCTGGGAAAGAATATAAACCCCG
>CM052799.1:176707499-176749080 GCA_028533885.1 Nasua narica
TTCCTTTTGCTTACACCCACCTTCTTGTGTGTGGCCCCCCGCAGGACCTGCCTCTGGGAGGGTCTGAGTGTGGCTCAGCCCTCCCTTGAGCTAATTAGCCCAGAGGGCCTATGGGTTGGGTTTGGGTTAGCCAATAGGAACACGGAACCCCTGCCTGGGAAAGAATATAAACCCCGCCTTTTGCCCGCCAAACTTGTGCACCAATTCTGGCCAGGGTGATAGGCTAGTTCAAACAGTTACTAAGCAACATTCTGTGTTACAATTTCATTGGCCACTGACCCCTCTAAAACTGTTGTGCTTTTTGAAACGCGCTCTCTTTCTCTACACCACGCCGCTGTGTCGGTGAGTGTGAGGGAGAGCTCAAGCTAGCTTGAATAAAGGACTCTTTTGCTTTTGCATCGGACTCGGCTCCCTGGTGGTATTTGGGGATCTCAAAATCTGGGCATAACATCCTTGGGAACAAAACACAAGATATGACTGAAGATTATGGTAGCAGAGGTAGATGAAAGGGTTATTTGAAGAAACTTTGCGGATGTATCTACAGGTCTGGGAGCTAAATGTCTAAGGTAAATGAAAGGTAATACAGAATAAAGGTTAACTATAGAGTTTTAATCCTGCTTCAGGAAGAAAGTCTAGGCCATTAACAGAAATTAAGAAATCAGAAAAAGAATCAAATTGATGTTTGGATACATTGATACAAATTTGTCAACACTGGGATATTTAGGTGTCTATGTCCATAAAATAATGATGAAAGGAGAAAAAGATATGGTATGTATACTTGGAAGTCATCAGCACAGAAAACAATTAAATGAGATTGTGAAAATGTTTGAGAGTCTAGTGGACCTGAAGGGGAGCATTTAAAATATACTCCTTTCCCTTTCCTGAATATGCTGTTAGCAACATCCCAATCAAAATTCTGCGGGTGCCTGCGTGGCTCAGGTTGGTTGAGCAACTGCCTTCGGCTCAAGTCATGATCCTTGAGTTCCGGGATCGAGTCCCACATCGGGCTCCCAGCTCCATGGGGAGTCTGCTTCTTCCTCTAACCTTCTCTCCTCTCATGCTCTCTCTCACTTTCTCTGTCTCTCAAATAAATAAATAAAATCTTTAAAAAAAAATTCTGCGTGATTTTGAATTTTATTTCATCTACTTAGGTGGTTATTTCTTTTTTGTACAGTTAAGCAAGTTGCTAAAAGCAAGCTTCCCTCACTTTTGTAAATGTGACAGAACAGGGAGGTGCTCCCCAATAGCCATCCTCTCTTTTCTTCTAAGTATAGAACATTCCTTCTAGTTTTAGTAATTTCCTTCATTGTTCCCGTAAAAAGTTTCTCCACTTTGCTTTGAACCTCTTACTACCATGTAGTAGATTTTCTTGACAAGATAAAGGCAGAAGTTAGTAGTAGAAGTTAGTTTAGCCCTTTAAAGAAAACTCCTGAATTCCACAGAAGAACTCCATTTGTGTTTTGTCTTCTTGCCTTAAAGGAAATACCAGCTTAATGGCTTAATCTCTGGCTATTTTGCAAGTGTAAGAATGAGACTCATAGCAAAACACTGGAAACAATGTCAGGAAGGACTGGTTTTCTCTGAGCCACAGCATCAGTCCCAGATTTCTTTTCCTAAAAAGTTCCTTTAAGTGAAAACAATTCTAAAATTTGTTTCAACCTTTGTTGTTGTTTGGGGTCTCATTGCTTCTTTTTCCCAAATGTGATTCTTAACTCCCAGAATTAGTTCATTGTGTCTCCATCCAATTCTAGTCATTCTGAATATGTAGATTTAACATCAACATGGGCAATGTGTACATTTTAAGGGAAAGAAGACTTAGTGTATGACGCTGAGCCTCCTAGTCTTTGTGGTTTAGAAATACAAGTTAAACTAGGGGTAAATTTTAAAGAAAGATGTGGTTTTTAGATGACAGGCTTATTTATCACTTTAATATTACTTCACCTTTCGGTTCCAATTGTCTTATGTTGATAGGAGCTAGCATGAATTCCGTGTTAGCAGGCATGGCATCAATCATTGGTACCAGCTGAGAAAGCATAACGTCCTAAAGTGCCTCGATTTCATATTCCTATCATGCTGGCCTAGTGCAGTGTGAAATGCATGTTGATCTATTATGGGGAGATAAAAAGCATCGTGATTAACTAGTGATTTATATCCTTTGAGATCGACAGCATATAGAAAATAGTGACTAATGGGGGATCTAGTGGGACTGAGAAACATTATATTAAAAATAGAAAGCCTGATTACCTTATCCTAGGGCATTCATCACTCTTGCCTTCATCAGTTATCTCCCCTTCTCCCTGCACAATAAGCAGTGATGCCAAAAAAAAAAGGGCACGCTGAACTTACATTACATAGTCTTAGAACACATGCAATGGTTGTTCTTTTTTTTTTTTTTTACATTTTTTAAAGATTTATTTATTTACTTATTTTAGGGAGAGAGAGAGCGCACTATCATAAACCAGGGGAGAGATAGAGGGAGAGAGAGAGAATCCTCAAGCGTACTCTGTGTTTAGCTCAGAGCCCAAAGCCTGGCTGGAACCCAGGACCCTGAGATCATGACCTGGGCCAAAATTAAGAGTCAGGTGCTCGACAGACTGAGCCACCTAGGTGCCCCTGCAATTGTTATTCTTTAGGAACATCTAAAATCTTTCAAAGTGGACTTGGCAAGTGATGATATTAAAAAAAAGAATTCAAATTGGATAGAAATAGTCAACAAATTCCACTCACTCTGCAAGCATATTGCCTTACCCATTCAAAAATCCAAGGAATATATAATGGAGAGCTGGTTTATTAATGGTTTGTGGGATCCAGGGGAAAAAAAAGATATAGCCTTTATAACTATTTGAAGAAAAACTCAAAACCATAGCAGGAAATTTCAGTTGCCTGACCAGTAGGTATTTACTTCTTTGAGGGAGAAATCAAATTTTTATGTTCATCCTTCACTAACTCAGTAGTTACCTGTCTCCAGCTCTGGGCTTCATACCTGATCAGTTTGAACCAACTCTGCAAGTGCCATTCTTATTTCCAATGATGGGTTTAGGCATTGGCTTGTGAAGCAATTCTAGCCAATTAGATAAAAAAGCATGTTTCCCAGGAACCTCTAGGATAGGTTTCTATCATTTTTTTTTTTTAAACCTTTCCTTCACATTCACTATTCCTTTTCATTTCTGGATGTGTTGCCTGGAACTGCAGCAGGTTTCCTATGCTTTGTGAAGAGTAAGCCTGAGCACAAGCCAACATGCTAAGAGTGGAATCACAGATTTTCAAAGGTCCATTGGTCCTTCAGGAAATAATTTAGCAGCTAAACTCATAATCCTGGAAACTTCTACCTCTAGCCTATTTGGTAGTAGGATGATTTATTTCTTAGTTTTTAAGCCAAACAAGTAGAATTTTCTGTGAATTGCTGTTTGTTGATAAAAAAAAAAAAAAAAAAAACATTTAAGCAAATATATACCAACTGATGAACTGATGTCTATCCTGGGCAGGAATAGTATTATTACAAATTTCTTAAAAAAAAAATTTCTTGTTTATGTTTTTCTAATTTTAAATAGAAAATAAATATATATTTTCCATTTTCTATTAACTCAAGGAGATACAGAATATTCTGGAATATAATCCCCATTGGTGTCTTTAAACTGTGATCACCTGAGTATTAATTTCTCGAGGTTAAGATTTCAGATTTTGGACACTCCATTAGACCTACTGTATTGGCATATTTAAAGATGATGACCAAGATTTTGAAATTAAAAAAAAATTGCTTCTTGTTGTCCTCAGTTGTTTGAGAAACAATGATATATAATGAACTCTTTAGTACTTCAAATTCTAGGTACCTCTGCATCTTCTCCACAAAATAAAAATCTTGTGGTTTAAAAAAAGAATCAAGTATTGGTCATTTTTTATGCATAAAAGTAATAACAATTTTAAAATTTATACAAGGCTATTGTACCCAGAACATATCTTCGTGTAAATATATTAACAAGTATCAAAGATTTTTTAAAAAATGTTGTCTTTTCAATTACATTCCTCTCACTGAAATATTATTAATGTTTACATTTCCTTTCATATCATTTCACATAGCATTTTGTGAAAGCAAATGATTATGTCCCTCTAATTTTAAAACAACTATTTTAAAATGTTAAAAAGTCAACGGCTTAATATTGTCACAAGGTCTATTTTTATAACTCCAAAATCTTATTTTAAAACTTAGTAATTTTAGGGGCACCTGGGTGGCTCAGTGGGATAAAGCCTCTGCCTTTGGCTCAGGTCATGATCTCAGGGTCCTCGGATGGAGCCCAGTATCAGGCTCTCTGCTCAGCAGGGAGCCTGCTTCCCTCTCTCTCTCTCTCTCTGCCTGCCTTTCTGCCTACTTGTGATCTCTCTCTGTGTGTCAAATAAATAAATAAAATCTTTAAAAAATAAAAATAAATAAAACTAAGAAATTTTATAGAAGTTAGCTTTCTTCAGTCTCAGAGATATGTGTTCACAGTAAAACTCATGAACGTAATTAGTGTTAGCATCAGCAGTTTCTAAGAATTTGTTAAACTTACTTTTAACTACCTTAATCAATTCAATACATTTTCAAAAATTCCAAACACATTGAATCTGTCCTATCTTTATCACAGATAAACAACATTAAAAATTTTAAGCATTTAGATTGTTAGCAATGAGATCGATAATACAATTCCCATAGGATATAGAATCCCATTTACAAGCACAAATGAATCAATTTTAATGATGGTTAATTCACAGAGGAGTTAGATCACTGCAACTGTGTTGCCGCATCTGCTGGGTCCCTGAACTAATTGTGGAAGAAAATCCATTGTGTTCAAAAAGGAAAAATGAAAGTACTAGCAATGATCAAAGAAATGTGCTTTCTGCTTGGAAATCTGGCCCACAACTGAGCTTCATCATCTGCCACTTGGTCATGAGAACTAACACTGGGCACAGAAAATATCTCACTGCCCTTCATGGAACCCCAAGAATTTATATGCATTCCTAATAGATTCAGTTGCAGAGAGGATTTGAACATTTCCATTCATAACATGCTATGCTTTGTATTTGTGATTAAACCAGTTTCACTGCTGAAGATCAAGGAAGGCCACCAAAGTCATTAACAAAGATGCAAAGAAACAGAAATTCAGCATGTCAATAATACTTTCTGTCAAGATGTTCTATGGTAATGATTTGTTGTGATACAGCAGTTGCTGTATCACACCTTAGGATGTCTTTGTGAACTAGGTCTAAGGAGAATTTAATATGCAAATATGCCAGCAGAATTGAGGATACAGCACATACCTAGTGCATAATGTTAAATATGCATGAAACATAATGTCTTCATGTTTAATTCTATTATAATTTTGAGAGTTATATTTGCACATTTAAATTTTACATTTCTACTTTTTATTATTAACATACAGATGTGAGAGCAATTTTCTGTAGCTGCAGTAATGTAGGCTTTCAGGGCTTCTTCCCTGACCAAGATAAAGTTATTATTATGGGATATAACTGAAGTAGTCACCTTCCTGTCGAATCACTAGCACACAATATGAGTTTCTCTTAAAATTTTTACCAAAATTATTTATGCACAGTATGTGCTTAACAACCCACCATGATAAGTAAAAATACAAAAGATCATTTTATCATAAACATAAAAAGGTGTTCAACTTATTTCAAAGCACATTAATAATTTATCCGAGGGCATCTTTGTAAAGTTAGAATACTAGTCTTATTTCTATTGTTCTTCAAGATGAGTTCTCCAATTACTACCATTTTTAAATTGGATTGTATTTTAAAGTTATTAAAGGCAATATAAAACTAGATTTAATTTATTTTTACTCAGTGTACTTATTTCTCTCATGTCCTAAATCAGAGATTAGTCTTGTTCCTTATAGAAACATGATACATGTTCTCTGAATACACTTAGAGATCAGTTACACTCTGGCACATATTGCCACATAGGAACATAAAAGAGAAAACATTTTTGTTCAGTCAATTATTTTATGAATGATCATAAATGATCCTTAACTTTGGTTCCTGATATTCAGATATCCAGATATCCCTTTTTTACTCCAATTTAGAGATTAGACTGATAAACAGATTTTTTGAAGATAGACCATATCACTTAAAAAAAAAAATGCCTCAGTGCTATTGGTGATGAAATTGGGATAAAAACATACTTTTCACATATCAAAAGCCTGATTAACATAAGATGCATAGAACAGCTAGCCAACCTCAGCACACAGATTAACTCATAAATCAACATAGACTATTTTTACTGGAACCACTAACATTGGTATAGTTGTGAATTTAACATTGATTTACTTTTTTTTTTTTTAATTTCAAATATGACAACCACTAACCCTTGGGTTTCTGATTTACAAGGCAGTTGAACGTAGTCAACAGAAATTCAGAGCAAATGTATCAAAGCTCTCAGTCCACTACAAACATATTTTTCTTCCTTCTGTCCCTGAATTCTTTAGGGTAGGTAACCCAGTTATCTCAATCTCAACTCCTTTTCCCTGAAACCCAACCACTCTCTTTCCATCCAGATTATCAATGACAATTTTTATCTCCATTAAACTTCCTCATCTGAGCCAATGTTGTTGTTGTTGTTGTTTTCTAAACTATAGTACATATTGTTTGCACCTCTCCTTTTTGGCAGAGAACCTGCTCTTTCATTAGTATTATCAACTGCCAGAAACAGAATTGAGTACGTGTTGTGAGTCAGAGATTTGAGATCATTTCCTTCCCCCTGACTACATACTGCTTCAGCCTAGGGATGGGGGATGGAAAAGGGGTCATGGCCAGCTCCTCATCTCTATCTTAGAGATAGTGGCCTTACCATGTTCAGCATGCACACATGCACACACACACATGCATGCATGCACATTTACTACTCTTCCCACCTCCCCAAAAGTTGGGTTCATGGGTGAGGTTTAGAAATTACACATTCTCACATGGCAGACAATGTAGAGGGTAACTTTGGCTTAGTGGATGATTGCAGCTGGTTCTTTCTCTCAAAGGTCCTTCGTGGCTTTCTCAGATCCCTCATTTGCCAAAAACTCCTAACAGTCTTTTGATGAAGAAGACTCTATTTCCAAGTCTGGCTGTTTACAACTTCCCTTCTACAAAGACTCTTTCCGATTACACACTCATAGAGCACCTCCAACCAAACCACATACCCTCTCTCCTTAAGCCTCTTGATGGCTTTATTCATTTTTTCTCTCATGAGAGGGTAAGGGTGCCAACACTAAATTTTAGCATTTCTTTGCAATTCCTACATAGGTTGATTCACCAGACAATACATTTTTTTAATTAGTGCCTGAAAACTGCCAGCACTGGGATTATATTAGCAAATAAAAGGGAAATAAAATTCTGTCCTCACTGAGCTTAGAAACTTTAAAAATAAAAGTTAATAGTGTGCTGCATGGTGATAAGTACTAAGGAGGAAAGATGACAAGATGTATATTTGCTTGAGTGGGTGCAGTTGAAAGTTTAGATAGAGGTTATCAGGCCAGCATCTCTGAGAACATGACCTTTGAGTAGAGACCGACAGAGGAGAGAGAATGTGTGTTGGCGATATGGGAGAACATCTTTGCAAGCAGCATGTAGTATGTCTGAAGTACCCTTAGGTAAGAACATGCTTGGATGTTTTAAGGTATCTTACAGAAGCCAGTCTCAATGGAGTGGAATATGATCTTGCAATTGCACTACTGGGTATTTACTCCAAAGACACAGATGCAGTACAAAGAAGGGCCACATGTATCCCAATGTTCATAGCAGTGATGGCCACGATCACCAGATCCAAGATGCCCTTCAACGGATGAATGGATAAAGAAGGTGTGGTCCATATATACAATGGAATATTGTGCCTCTATCAGAAAGGATGAATACTCAACTTTTGTATCAACATGGATGGGACTGGAAGGGATTATGCTGAATGAAATAATTCAAGCAGAAAGAGTCAATTATCATATGGTTTCACTTACCTGTGGAGCATAAGGAAAAACGTGGAGGACATTTTGAGAAGGAAAGGAAGGAAGAATTGAGGGAAATTGGAGGGGGAGATGAACCATGAGAGACTGTGGACTCTGAGGAAAAAACTGAAGGTTTTGGAGGGAAGGGGGGTGGGGGGTTGGGCAAGCCTTGTGGTGGATATTGAGGAGGGCACGTATTGCATGGAACACTGGGTGTGGTACATGAAAAATGAATCTTGGAACACTGAAAAAATAAAATATTAAAAATAAACAAACAAATAAATAAATAATGGAAGAAAAAAACCTTAAAAAAATGGAGTGGAATAAAGTGGGTCAAAGAGATAGAGAGGAGTAAAATGGTGAGGTTGAGAAGTACCTTTGCCAGTAGTAGGCCTTGTAGGCTCTAAGAAGGACTCTTGGGTTTTTACCCTGAGTAAGACAAGAGACCACCAGAGGGTTTTGAGGAAAAGATGGAAATGATCCTGTTGATGCTTTAATATGCCTGTTTCGAGAGTACTCTGAAAAGGACAAGGGCAAGGATAGGGACACCAGTTAAAAGACTTCTGCAATATTCCCTAGAGAGATAATATGACTTGTCCTGGGATGGTGACAAGTGAGTTGAGGAGACGTTGTCATCTTTGGGGTATGTTTTAAATGTAGAGTCAACCTGATTCAATGAAAATAGATACCTGTGAATGAGTGGAGTCAAGGATAACCTAAGGTTTGAAACTTCGGCAAGTAGAATTACAGAGTCAGCAGCAGTTGAATGTTGCTCAAGGCAGGAGCAAACTTGGAGGGGACATTTCAAAAACATATAAAGTCTGGAAGTCGGTAGATGATTTGCTACCTCAAATGCTCTCCACCAAATATTACTTTTTGTTCTCAGAACTATAGTCACAATGGAGAATGTGATCGTAAATATTCTAATATCACCTCGTCCTATGTATGTTTTCTAATATGATCCTAAACTGAAAGAAATTCTCTGACTGATATTATTTCCCTTAGTTTAACAGCTTAGGAAGAGTAGACTCTAAAATTTTATGGTTATGTAGTCCTTTCCAGTAACAGATTAAGCTGCTTATTATAGGTCCCTTAGAAACAGCATAAATGGTTAAAATTGAAGTGCTAATTAGCAATCAAGCCATTTTTGAGGGTCACAAAACCTTTTGAAAAGCAAAACTCATGTCCTGGCTTCTCTCTTTACTAAGATTTTTTTCTTTTTTTAAAATCTGGATCACAAATTCTTCTACTTTTCTAGAAATGTAGAGAAATTTTATTTTTATATGCACCAAAATACTAATTTAACAGCTGCTCCCAATTGTCTCAGATTTTAAAAAAAAATTGTTTTCTTTTGATTTTTTCTTGTGAATTACATTTTTAAATTCTCTTTTACATGATATAAGATAAACATTCAAGAAAATCTTTACAACTTTACATTCTATATTAATAAAGTCTTTAATTCAATGATAAACAACCTTTAAAACTCAGTAGATTTCATTACATTCTTACTCATATTAAGTGAGAGAAATGTTTAATTTGCAACTGTACTATGTGGGGCTGGGCTGGGCCAAGGATTTTACATCTTCTCTTTCTAGGCCCAAGATGAAGAAGTAGCTCTTATATTGAGCAAACTATTCTGGGTGAGGGCAGAATTTGGAAGTGGTGGGAGGAGCAGAACTGGACCACACAAATACATTTACAGTTTTAAACTGATGTGACTTATGTTATGTTTATCCACATTCCATTGAGCAAATCAAAGTTTGACCAAACTCAAAGTCAATGAGACAGAGAATATACTCTCCCAGTGAAGGATGATAAGAGGGGCAAGGAGGAAATTAATAAATGTGAACCAATTGCATGTTTTATTTTAAAAATATTTTACTTTATTAAGGTAGGTTTTTCTTCCTAGCTGTAAATAAAATAAATTCAAAAAGTCAAGATCTACTGATCAAATACTGATCTCTCTTGATGGACATATACATCCATCTCACAAACTACCTTTTTTTTTTTAAGATTTTATTTATTTGACAGAGAGAGACACAGTGAGAGAGGGAACACACGCAGGAGGCGTGGGAGAGGAAGAAGCAGGCTTCCCACTGAGCAGGGAGTCTGATGTGGGGCTCTATCCCAGGGCCCTGGGATCATGACCTGAGCTGAAGGCAGAAGCTTAACGACCAAGCCACTCAGGCACCCCTCATGACTACTTTTTGCTCTACAACCAAATTAACACATGAAAAATCAATTATATTTCAATTATACATTCCATTCATACTGAACTTTGGTGGAGGCTTATGTCTACTTTCTTCAGTAGTTGCTGTTTTTGTTTTGATGTTAGTTACTTGTCGCATGCCCCATCAGACAGACTGTCCTCACAATGTGAAGATCTTTGGCATTTTGTCTGCCTGGGAATAGTTTTATGTATCCGCGGTTGTTGAGAGATTTTTCAAACACAAAAGACCATAGAACTCAAGAAAGGAAATAAACTATTGAATTTTATGAAATAAAATAGCTAAAACAAGCTGAATATGATCTTCTCACTGAAGGAATCTCTTGATAATCTTCTATAATGTTGTGGAATAGATTCTTATCATTCTGAGAGAAAATTTTAAGGGTTTCCTATCTCTGAAATAAAGAAAGAAAGCCAAGAAAGCCAAGATCATGCCAGGGGATGAAACCTTTTTTTTTTTTTTTTAGAATGAGCACAATTACATCTTTTTAGATACTACTTACTGGGAGGGGAAAAAGTTATTGGAACATAAGGCAGAACTGAATTCTTCAGATATGAGAGGGATAAGTTAATTTCATGACACATCAGTTTGAAAACCAGTGTTTTAAATAATTTGTTTCAATTTTTGGTTATGAATAAGGAAACAAAAGCATTGGTTTAGAGAGAACATAAATGTATGAAATGATATTTGGTATCTCAGGAAGGGCTAAAGAATCAGTTTTGGAGTTTAGACAACCAAACATAAGTTATACTTCAACCATAAGGCAGAACTATTCTCCACACCCATAAACACAAAGGGTTGAGCTAGGCATAAACAACTCAGTTTGTATCACAGATATTGGACAAGGTGCATTGTCTTTGGAAGCTCTGCTTATACTGACATTGAGAAGGAATGAAGGGTAGGGTGTCATTTCTTGGCATCTCTATTTTGCATTTAATGAATAAATGGCTCAAGTGAGATTTTTGACTGTTAGGACTTATTTCACATGGCCGAGCAATGACTGATAGAAAGCTTAGTTATGAGTTTCTATCTTAAGTAGGGACAGATTCTCAATGGTATCAGTTTCACCTTCACAGGAAGCATTTCTAAACCTTTAGGACCACCAAGATGGTGACTATATCATATAACTCAGAAAATCTTCCTTGTATTTATATATTTTCATAAAATGACATTTCCTAGTCTAGAAATCTATGACAAGAAAACCACAAAATTAACTACAAAACTATAATTTGGTTGAATTTAATCCTGTGTACAATGTTACATATTTTTCATTGATATTTTCAATACAAGTCTTTTTGTTCCTTTGCTTTATTGCCCTTCACAGATACTACATTTGTTTGTTTGTTTGTTTGTTTGTTTGTTTGTTTGTTTTTTCAAATTGAAGGTTCTCATCAATCCTGCACTAAGTCTATTAGTTCATTTTTCTAATAGTATTTCTTCACTTTGTGTCTCCGTGTCACATTTTGGTAAATCTCACAACATTTCAAATTTATTCATTGTTATTATATTTTTTATGGTATCTATGATCAGTGATTATAAATCACTGAAAGCTCAAATGATGGTTAGCATTTTTTAGCAAGAAAGTATTTTTAATTAAGGTGTATACCTTTTTATAAAGACATAAAGCTATTGCATACTTAGAAGATGCAATATAGTGAAAACATAACTTTTATATACACTGGGAAGCCAAAAAATTCAGTTGACATTTTTTAATGGCGATATTCACTTTACTGTGGAGGTCTGGAATCAAACCTGCAATATCTCTGAGGTATGTCTATAATTCATTCTAGTTAATGCTTTATTGAGACAATGGGAGACAGTCTAATTTAATATGTGATAACTATAACATATTTCCCTGATGACATGTATTATGCCATCCTAAATGACATAATACATCTGCCGAATCAGTGATAATTCAGTTTACCTGAGAAATGCATAACAAATGAAAACAATTTCATACTTGAAAATCATGTTTACTCCTTTTCCATTTTACATATAATAACCTCCTAGAAATCCCTGTTAAGACATTTGTTTAATTTTGATAGTTTTATTGCAAATTACTTTTAGAGATAATGTGGTAATGATTGTAAATAATTGTACAATCACAAAAGAAATGACATAGAGATTATTATAGAGCTTCAATATCACTCTGTGATACATAAAATTGACCATGTTGGCATGCATAAAAGATAGTTTAAATTATGTCTGATAAAACATACAGCAATCCATATCCTCCTAATGTTTAGATTCCCCCCCACACATGGGCCTAATCAAAGAAAGCAATTTTTTCACTCTGTTTTAAAAGAATTCATTCTTATGTAGTATATAAAATTAGAAAATTTAAGTGTCCTCTCCAAATGCAAACTCGTTACTAGGAAAGGGAATTTCTAGCACAGAGTTCTACAGAATTGTAGATTTCCTTGTAAAAAAAATAAAAAAATAAAATAAGAATGAGACAATAAGGTTGGAATGGACATCAATTCCTTACAGTTTTGTCCTCTCAACAAAATTTTACCCATGATGAGACTTGGCACTTACATTAACCTCCAAGATCATATTTTTACATTCTTCTTTCCTTTGTTTACATTTATCAGTCCATATTAGAGTCAAAACTTACTTCCTAATTCTTCAGCTAACGGTCTAAGCAAAATATTTTACTATGTTAGTGGTGTCTGAGTATAGCCACATTGAAGAAGAAAGAAAATAGCTACAAAAACAGATTGTCCCATTCAACATGGAATCTGTTTTAGGGGAGTAGGAAATAAGAAATTGTTGTGAAAATGAAATAATTTAATTATTTGCTGTGTTTTATATGACTTAAGTTGTAGATCATATATAAAATAAAAAAGTTCTCTGGAAGGAAAAAAAATAAGACAACAAAAAACTATATTCCTGGGACTTGAGATGTTCTCAAACTGAGAAGACACTGGGAAAATTAACTTTTATCTGTGGAAATACTGGTGGTTCTCTTTATGCAAACCTACCAGTATTTTTCCCCACTTAAAAGTCAATTCATAGTGAATATATCATTATGAGTAAATATTTATATCTTCTATGTGAAGATCCATGTAATATTAACTAACCTCCTAAGAAAATTTAATAGTCTTCGGGCTGTCTATCACATTCTTAAATGCTTCATTTTGAGATGTTACACCTGCCATTACAATATGGAAATGTTACCTTCAGCTTTCATATATTTCTAAGTTGTATATTTGTGTACAAAATTAAAAAAAATACCCCTGTCACCACAGACACATACACATACATATACACACATTGTAATGAGGGGATATAGTGATTAAAAAGAGTTAAGTCAGAAAACCTTAAACTACTTTTAGCAAATGTCCTTTGGTATACTGAATTTGTTCTGTAATGTGACAGAATCTGGGTGATATCAATAAGAATCATCCAAAGCAACGAGATAAATGGACCACACTGTTTGACCAGTAAAGGCAGTAGAATTCCTCTTTTTTTTTTTTAAAAAAAAAGGTTTTATTTATTTGAGAGAGAGAAAGAGAGACAGAGACAGAGCGTGTGTGTGTGTGTGTGTGTGTGTGTGTGTGTGTGTGCGCGCGCGCGTGTGCACAGGTGCGCAGAGAGAGAGGGAGAAGCAGACTTCTTGCTGAGTGGGGAACCAGATGTAGGACTGGATTCCCAGGACTTGGGACAATGACCCTCATGAGCCAAAGGCAGATAATGAGCCACCCAGGTGCCCCTAGAGTCTTTCTTTAAAAACAGAGAAACTTATGGGGTGCCTGGGTGGCTCAGTTGGTTTAGTGACTGCCTTTGGCTCAGGTCATGATTCCAGGTTCATGGGATCAAGTCCTTCGTAGGGCTCCTTGCTTCATGGGAGCCTGTTTCTCCCCTCCCTCTTCTGTTCCCCCTACTTGTACTCTCTCTCTGTCAAATAAATAAATAAAATTTAAAAAAAAAAACAAAACAGAGACACTTGGTTTCATTTTATTCATACTTTTATTTCTAAGAACTATGTAAACTGAGTCATTATTAACTGATTGGCATGACTCCTTCTTGGCATTGTTTTATGATTACATGCATTATTCTCTTTTTCAGCTAGATATTTAGATGGTGTTCATGCACACAAACACACAACATACAAACATACAAACATACATAAGCCTTACTATTTAGAACTTTAAGCTTAATATTGGCTTTGATATTATTGTTACATACAGTTCGTATTCTTTAAAAATGTTGAAGAGATACAGCTAATGCGGATAAACTCAAGTAAAGAGAAATAGTTTCAGATTACTTCTATCACTTGTGAATAAATCAGGACTGTCTCACAAACGTTCTTCTAGAAGGTTTACCTGCATGCTTATGGGAGCCTACTTAGCATCATATAGCCAAAAAAGCTGAATATCTGTAATATGTAGAAAACAATGACAGTTGTGTATTTATTCTCATATTCTGGGGACAAGTATGTTTCTAGAAATTAATTTTATATATTCTGGTTTAATATTTGAATCTATTTCAGGATTTTCAAGTCTCATGTTGGTATTTATATCTCATCCTCAAAATAATGAACATGAATTAGAGTCAGAAAATTTTCCCAGTTTCTGTCCTTGATAATAAGTAATGTCTATTACTTTCCAGAGTTCCACCTTCTATTACTTTCCAGAGTTACACCTTCCCTTGGAAAGGAAAATGCTCAATAATGTTCTTTCTTTGCCTTGGATACTGATTTAATTGGGCCACAGTGAGTAATCTTGGGTCTTTATAGACTGTCCTAATTGATTTGTCTTGATACATTTTTATCCCACTTCTGCTCCACTTCCTGGTATTCATAACTTCTAGGGATGCTTCTAATCTAATCTTTTTTTTTTTAAAGATTTTATTTATTTATTTGAGAGAGAGAGAATGAGAGATAGGAAGAGGCCAGATGGAGAAGCAGACTCCCCACTGAGGAGGGAGCCTGATGCGGGACTCGATCCAGGGAGTCCAGGATCATGACCTGAGCCCAAGGCAGTTGTTTAACAACTGAGCCACCCAGGCACCCTCTAATCTAATCTTGATGAATGGATTCTTACGGTCCACCCCTGTATCATTTATTCCCAATTCATTTTCCACAGGTTCTGTGGCCTTTGTGAGTCCTCATGAACACTTTTTACCAGAGCTGCTACAAGCACCACCATTACCACTGGATCTTGCTCTGGTTTCACACCTTTTCCTGCTATCACATCACTAGATCACTGAGGCCAAGGGTTTTGTTGCCCTGCCCTTAAATCTGACACTCACTCTATGAGCTTTGGTTTCCTTATTTTCCCATCAGTTGTGGTAGAGCTGTGGATGGACTATTTCTTCTTCACTGGCTGCTTTCTCTTGACATGGCCTTGATTCTCAAACAATACAAAACTCCTGAAGGTGAATCCTATGCCCCGTGTGATTATAGCTTCTTAAATCAGTTGAATTCACCGTTTATTGTTAATCATGTCGAAAGTGACTGGTGTTAAGTGTAGGGGAAATGGACAAACAAAACACCACCCAACTTGTTAAGGAACTATTAATTTGGCTGGGAGGAAGAAAGGAAATTACAAATCAATATAAGTGCTCCTTAATAGTAGTGATGATTTCACTATTGCTTCTACTCCAGTATATTCCAGCCCTCATCTTACTGTTATAAAATCTACAGAGAGCCATTGTGGACAATCTAGAATACAGGAATTATTTATACATTAGCAAAAATAGGTCCTGGCCTCTCATCTCTCTGACAGATCATCTTATACTGCTTCCCTCCCAAAATTTCTAAACAGTATTTTTTTTTTGAAGATTTTATTTATTTGACACGAGAGAGAGAGAGAGAGAGAGATCACAAGTAGACAGAGAGGTAGACAGAGAGAGAGGGAAGCACGCTCCCCGATGAGAAGGGAGCCAGATGCGGGGCTTGATCTCAGGACCCTGAGATCATGACCTGAGCCGAAGGCAGAGGCTTTAACCCACTGAGTCACCCAGGTGCCCCAATTCTACACAGTACTGACAGCATGTTCTCCCCTGCCTAAAAGTAGAAGTGATTAGGTTCTGAATAGTAAAACAGACTTTTTCTTTTCCTTCCTTCCTTCCTTCCTTCCTTCCTTTTTTTCTTTCTTTCTTCCTTTCTTTCTTTCTTTCTTTCTTTCTTTCTTTCTTTCTTTCTTTCTTTCTTTCTTTCTTTCTCCTTTCCCCTACCACTTAAACAAGTATCTTTCGACATCCTTTATTCATGTAATAAATCAATACCTTCATTTGGCTCTTTACAAACACTAAAATCCATGAGAAAACCTGAATTTTTTATATAAACAAAATAGAAATTTAAAATTGATCCATAAACTTCCAGAGTGCTGTATCCTTTTATGGACATTAATTAAAAAAAACCCATACTTTGTGTCTGTGTGGTGGTGGTGATGGTGAGGTGATCTTTCCAAATATTTTCCTCACATCTAGAATAAAAATAGAAATCACAAAATACAACAAAGGACAGACATTACATTGTAATTAGTATCCAAAGCATATAGCATCTTTAACTTTATTGAGCATAGTAATAGCATCAGATGAATTCTTCATTATCTATAATTTACCCTCAAATAGCAAACTTGTATTCAAGTCAGGAAATTTTCTCAGTTTCTAGTCCTGAGTATATCTATTATACTTTCCCCACAACAATTATTGCTCATGAATTTTTATGAAAGCAACTTAACAATGTATTATAACTGAGTCTATATGCACACAGTGAATTGGGGGAATTGTCACATTCACAGCTTAATGCAGTTTATATAATACTTCCACCTAAGGTACCTGCTTATTTCAAGTCAATATTCTTTTGGCTTCAGTTGCAAAGAATTTTCCAATACACTATTTGGCCTGTATGGGCATGATCTTAATCACTCTTACCATATCCAGTTTCAGAATGTCAGTGCTTTTAGGTACTTAATGATTAAATATGGATGATACAACACTCCCTGGCATTAAAATGGTACACTGGACTGTAAAATTCACAATAAAAACACTAAAAATTAAGGTGACAGTCAAGCCAGATGGTTTCTCTGATGTTCTAAAATACACATGAAAGATTTTATTAATTTAATCACCATCTGGGATATAGTTGAAAATTAGCATCTATGGGCAGTTAAATCCAGATATAATCTGGATGTCACAATGTGTTCTACTCCAACTTCTGCGATTTTTTTCTTTGGTGACACTGCGTGGAATCATTTTGGTTCTTCTTTCTCATGTTCATGCATGAGAATAGGATACCTGCTTTCTGTAGGATACTGTTAAAACACTTGGAATGAGAAAACATTTATGTATATATCCATAAGGTTGTAATTGATTCTTCTACCAATCCTAGATCATTGCATCATGAACTCTATTAAATTATGTTCTTTCAACAACTAACATCAATTTGATTTCATCTTCATCGGCTTCTGAATTTTTTAATATCAAGCGTAATTTTCAAATAGATGCGGAAAAAATGGTTTTCTAAAATAAGTGTACCCAGAGAAGTGAATCAAACCTAGATATTGTGTACTTGGGCAAGTAGGTCAACCTTCCTTAAGTGTAATTTAATTTTTCACCTGTGAATTTAAGCTATTGAAGGTCCAGATGGCATTAGTGCTATTAGTCCAGGGTTTGGTGAAGGATGACCCCAGGGCCAAATCCAGTTAACAGCATGTTTTTCTACTGCCCTCAAGCTAAAGTTGTTTTGTTACATTTTAAAGAGTTGTAAAAGACAAATAAGCAAGTAAATAAACACATAAATATTAAAAAGAAGAATATGAGACAGAGACTATATGCCGGCAAGGATATTCACTATTCTTGTATATTTAGATATATTCTTTGCAACCTGAGATATTTACTATCTGGCTCTTAAAAAAATTGTCAACCCCTGCACTAGATTACAAATTATTATAAAAATTTGGTCTATTAGGCTCAACACTGACTCTGGATAGCAATAATTTCACAAATATTAGATATACACACTAAAAACACCTTACATAAATAAGGCAGAGTTCTAAGTTGAATAGTGCTAAGAGATTTCTCTAACTAACTAATACATCCAAGCACTGACAATGTTAATTAAGACTAAGTACTTTGAAATCCAGTGCAGAAGATTTGTTGAGCGAATTTAAATTAATTGTTAATATTAAACTTTAATTATTTCATTAGCCTACAAAAAGAAATCGTATGTCTTTCAAAATGTAAAAATCAACAATTTTGTAGTGCCTTTGAATTTTATAAACTCTATTCATCTATATCTTCTCCTCTGATATTCACAAAGATCCTGGATTTCTGTGTTTTGTTTATAAGACTCACATAAAGTCACACAGCTACTTGATAAACTTTGAGGTTAATTATTAATTCAACTTTCTGTCCCCAACACGCATACGTTTTCCCTTATATAGGGTCACCCTGATTAGGCAAAAAGCAAATTTAAAAAAATAATGAAACAAAGAAGAAATTCTAAAACAGAAATTAATTTTGTCAAGGGAAAGGAAAAAGAGTTTTCTTATGTATGTAAAAATGAGTGGAGTTAATAGCATGCCAACATCAAACACATGAATTGGTGGCAGGTATAAATAAATTAATTAATAATTTTTGTTTAATTAAAGTTTATTTTTCAGTCAACATAAATAGAAGCTAAATAAAATGGAGTGAAAAATCATAAGCATTAGGTTTTATAAAATAACTGTCCATTTTTAAAGGAATTTAAAATAGCTGTTGTAAATGTGTACCCTGTATATTTCTACTTTCAGAGGGAACAGATCAAAATAATTAGATATAGATGTTGTGAATGTAAAGAATAAGAAATTTGCATGGTTCTTCTAATATCTTGTAAACCAGAAATATGCAGTATAGAAATACTGATGATATGACATTCACATTTTTCCTTCCATTTCTTTTTTTTTGACTAAACATCTTGTTTAATACAAATAAAATATTAATGTTCCATTTAATTCAAATAATAAATATAATATATTTTAATAAAGGGTAGGGAATTACATTTCCTCATTGATATTCATTAACTTAATATAAAGTAAAAGTTACAGTATTTTTGAAGCATGGAGACATCCTTTTTACCACAACCATTAGGGTTGGTTTGTAAAACTATAGCTTTATTACTCTACTAAAATCTTTTATACAGTGTTATATAATATGGGCACTCTAGTTTTCCCTGTGGTATATAATCTTCCACACTTGTAGGTTTTTATAATCTCACCAAGTAAAACACTCTCCAAGATACTGATTCTTTTTTAAATATAAAATTTTAAGTCTCAATAGCAAATACACATGATAAAATATCCTGGCTTTTAAATAGGCTATTATAGATGCAACACATTGCCTTAATTCCAAACCACAACTCCCAAACTTAAGGTGAACTCTTTCCTTAAGTTAGATCAGATTTCTGAAAATTGTTTTTATTTGTGGTCTGAGGGTATTTGTCATGAATTTCCTATGAAGGGAATTTATTATCTTATATTTCAACTTTATATTAAGAGAAAGTATTTAAAAATTATATTTCACAAACACTTATAACCTTTAACCACTAATTCCCATAATACAACCCAAGAAAACTTTTCAAGTATTAATTTTGAAAACCAAAGCATAAAGTGCTAGTCAATTCCCAAAGTTCAAACACACATATTATTAATTCCTGTTATTTATTTGACCTATGAAGACCTTCCTGCCTGAGCATAGCGGAAACATTACTGTGACTTTCCTACCATAACCTCAGTGGAGATCAAATGACATGATTCTATCACTACAACGATAATAGAGGGTCAACTCTGATGTTTGTTTTTTTTGGGGGGGGGGTTTGCAACTGTTCCATCTTTCAAAGAGTAACCGTTCTACCATTGTGCTTGGCATTGGCTTAATTTTCTTACTTGTAAAGAGAAAGAAAAAGTTATGACCTAAATAATTAGGTAATATCCCTATAGGACTTATCTCCTCAGGGAAAACATAAAGCAGAATAAATGTGTTTGATTATAATTTGGTCATGCCTAGACTATCATGGCCTGCTTATGTTTTCTATTTCACTATAACTTGCAAAAGAGCATGGTAAATAAAGTAACACAATGACAATTCCAAATGGTTCCAGGACACAAAATGATATATTCCTTTGGAGAAGTCAGCGATTTGAAAAGATGGATATATATTTAAGATATGATAAATTCATTTATACTACAAACACATTTTCACAAAAAATTATCCAAGGTATAAAAGGAATTCCCCATTTCTTTAGCCTCAACAAGTTTCTTCTCTAGAAGAGAATAGGCTTCCTTGTGATATTCACAGAGAAGTCAGTTTTGCCAGCCCCTGCACATCTACGAAGGCTGATCACCTATAGGTTATAGCTCTAAGACTGCAGGCTCTAACACAAGGAGAAGTGTGTTCAATGTACACCTCCCTTACCATTTACTAACAATGTAATCTCAAGCACAATTAGTTCATCTGTCTCCTTATTTGCAAAACAATTTTGAAAGTATCATTCATACTCAGAGGGTTATTGTATTTCCCCAAGGATTTCATGTAAAATACTAGGGGTAACTCTTGTTGCAGAATATGTACTGCATAGGGGCATCTGGGTGGTTCAGCGGGTTAAACCCTCTGCCTTTGGCTCAGATCATGATCTCGGGGTCCTGGGATCAAGCCCTGCATTGGGCTCTCTGCTCACTGGGGAGCCTGCTTCCCCCTCTCTCTGCAAACCTCTCTGCCTACTTGTGATCTCCCTCTCTCTCTCTCTCTGTCAAATAAATAAATAAATAAAATCTTTTTTTTTAAAAAGAGTGTGTACTGCATACACAAATGCTGTATATAATTACTGTTATTAGCATTATTTTTAATCAAAATTTATTTATTTATTTATTTGAGAGAGACAGAGACAGAGCACAATGGAGCAAGGTGAGGAGCAGAGGGAGAAGTAGAGTCCCTGCTGAGCAGGGAGCCTAACGCTGGGCTTGATCCAATATGGGATTGCAGGATCATGACCTGAGCAGAAGGCAGATGCTCAACTGACTGAACCACAGAAGCATTCTTATTATTGAAACTAATAATATTATTATTATTGGTTTTCTGTTATTTACTTACCAGTTTATGTCTATATACTTCTGGATCATGAAAATTTAATCCCAAGCATGCTCATTTCTAAACAGGGTTTGAACTCTCCATACATATGCCTTTCTAGCCCAATATCTGAGGCTTTGTTCTTGCTGCTACTACTTCTCTCCTTTTACCCTTTAGAAAAATTTAGTGTTATAGCATGACATGTTGAAGATATAGATAAACTTATTTTTCAGCCAAGACCACTTTAAATATATACATATATCCCATTATAGTAACTTTAAAGTAGTATAAATTAGTAAACAGTATCATTTCTGGCTTTTCTTGCCCCATTTTATTAATAAATCTGTGTGTGCAATGTTATTGGGCAAATATCACTCAATAAATACGTGTTGGATGAATAAATTACTTATTACTTTAATTAATGACTTGTATATTACAGTTGAATTTTAAGTTACTAGACAACTATAGTTTCCCCTCTTCTCATCTTTTACCATCTATCAATATTGTAAAGAAGATATAATGTACATAGAGTACCTTAGCAGATATGTTTTTATAAATCAAACAAGTTAATTAATTGATACAATATTTAAGTTAAACTAAGCTGATAGTCTTCTTTAGTCACACTGACTTAAGTGTTGAAAACACTCCTTAGTCTTAGCCAGGTATTCAGTATTTAATAAGAATTAAATTAAATGCAATTTATTGTCCTGTAACTTAGATATGGAATCTTCCTTCTAGCTTCTGTATGATTATCCCAAATACTTTTTATCAAAACTACATTTTATCTATTAAACATAATGATTTAACATGCCAGAGAAAGACAAATACCATATGATTTCCCTCATATGTGGAATTTAAGAAATAAAACAGGTAAACATATGGGAAGGGGGAAAAAGAGGGAAACAAACCATAAGATGCTCTTAAGGATAGAAAACAAACTGAGGGTTGATTGAGGAGGTGGGTGGTGAATGGGTTAGATGGGTGATGGGCACTTGTTATGATGAGCACTGGGTATTATATGTAAGGGATGAACCACTAAATTCTACTCTTGAAACCAATATTGCACTGTGTATTAACTAACTAGAATTTAAATAAAACCTGAAAAAATTAGTTGTTAAACAATAACATACAAACAATAAATTATGTGTTGTAAATTTTCATTAACTTTGCAATATATTTTTAATAAGAGTAGTACAAATTCTAATATCTTAATAATTGTAGCTCTGAGATTTTATCTTAAGGACATTCCTAGGAAGTAAAAATTACATGAACAAAGATGCTTATTACTGCAGTTTAAAAATGGTGAAAAAAATAAAATAAAAATGGTGAAATGCTGGGAAAACATTTTTAGCTAAATGAATATTCATAAATTGTTAAAATATTGTGTACCATATAAGAGTATAACTGAATATTATAACATATGAAAATCGTTATCAATACAATTTCAAGTAAAATAATGCAAGGTGCAAAATTATATGTTCTCTCTGATTAAAAGTGCTTAACTTAGGTTTGAAAAACTAAAGTTGAGTAAACTATTTTTTTCAAATTTCATAAAGATTGCTCAGTTCCCAAATGCCGGTTTTCTCATATAGAGGGTGACTGGGTTGCTGACTCTGCCAACACTGATGATTTGGAAAACTGAAATCTGATTCATTCTTCTGTGTTACAGTGAGAGGTGAGATGATTCAGTTTCTCTTGCTAAAAGAATAAGCAACACAAATTTCTTTGCAAGCAATCAGCTGAAAATCAACTTTTCCAAAGGGTATGGATCTTTATATTTGGTGATAAGGTATTTATATTTTTTAGGGGTTTGTTTATTCCCTTCCCACAGAGTAAAGTATAGCACTAAAATTACAAAATTAAATATATAGATATATGTGTGTATATATACATATATACATGTAAATGTATGTACACTGTATATATATGTATACATACACATGTGTGTATATATGTATCTGTAAATGCACATGTATATATATATATATACACACACACATAAGTATATTATCATCATGTGATTTAAATAATATTCCCGTTAAAATGATTTAAACTGCACATTAACAAATCATTCCAGATAAGACAAAATATATCTTGGAAGCAGTGAGTCTCCATAAGTAAAGATGCAGTTTATCCACAGGGTTCTTTTGGAAGAAGCTAATTTCTTCTCTCTCATGTATGATTTAAAATTATGACAGATAAGCAAAAGTTCTCCAAAAGGAAGAATAGTTTTCTAGTTTTGTATAATCATCCCATGTTTTCAAAATAACAAAAGCAAAGTTCATATAACAATAATAGCTAACATTTCTTAAATTCTTGCTTTTACTGGTCACTGGGTTAGTATTTTTCCATGTGTTACCACATTTAAACTTCATAAGATTTTATGGCAATAAGTAAGATTTTTATCTCCATTTTACTTGCATTGACTCTGAGGCTTAGAAAAAATACCTTGCCTAATGTGTCAGTTTCAGAAAGCCAGATTTTCTTTGTTAATGTGTCGTTCCTCCAGTAAAACAGGGGACTTTGTAGTAATTGTTATTGTTTATAAAGTTATCTGCTTGATCAACAAAGGCATCCAGGGCTAGATTCAATAATTTAGTAAAAATTTACTTAGATCAAAGACTAGAAATTTACAGTGGTATTTGACACCTGCCCCCAAATTTTTACAAAAAATATTGGAATCCAAATGTGAGATCACTGATATCTCCTTTGTTTTATTTTATTTTTTAAAAAATGTGTTCTCCATAGACATAAATATTCTTTTAGATTGGGAGTCTTTAGCCACGTACAACACCCTTGCAGAAATGGAAGAATAAATTTAGGATGTCACAATCTTTTTCATCATAATGCTCTCCTCTTTTCCCGGAGAACCCCCAGACTTGTAGAAGTTGGGGAAAATGTCAACTACCCATGCCACCATAACTAAGAAGTGTAAGAACTGCAATTTGAACTTATGGATATTTGATTTAAGTCTGTCCTTTAACTAGTAGTGATGTAAAAGGAAAAATCCATTAAAGTATACAGAAAGAAGCCATAGCAATTGTTTGTGTATTCAGTTAGAGGGGTGGATTAATAATATTGGTTACCAGAGACTGGGAGGTAAGAAAATCATTCACCTTGAATGTTAGATCTGGAAGTGGAAATATCAATTTTAGCTGAAGTCTTAATAGTCTACTATGATCAAGCTTTAAGCAGACCAGGAGGTCACAGTTTTTTTAAATTCTGGTTTTTATGCAGTGAGGTCCTATACTGCACATAATAGAGATATGGGTAAGGATTTAGGGAATCTCATGCATTTATGCATGAATTATAATGGAATACACAAGAAAGATAACACCGTCAAGATATAAAGTAAAAATAAAGTGAACTCAAGAATATCCAGTTTTGAACATTGTATGCTTTTTCTTTCAAAGAAAATATAATATCTTGTTAAGCTGCAAGGTTTGTTCAGATAAGCTCTAATATATTGCTTTTTCTACCATAGTGTAAAGATCTTTTTTAAGTTCTTAAGACAAAGGCCTCTAAAGACTCCAGGCTTATTTTAATATATCATGTTGAATAGAATATTCTACCCCCAAGTGTTAGAGATCTATATACCACTATTAGAGCAGATGATTGAAAATGTTATTCTCTGAACATCACGTTTTTCTAATAAAACCCGAAGAAAGCAGAAATCTTTAGCTTCTTTGTCCTTGTATATTTGGGGAGCAAGAAGGGAAACTGAAAAGCCAAACAAATGTCATAGAAAGAGTTGAAAATTGCAGTCACAGGACAGAGGTAGAGAGTAATATGGCAGGACTTATGTATTAAGTGGTTGACTCGATTGTGAGTTACATAGAGGTTTTAACTAAGAACAAATGGAGAACAGAACCAAGAGTACAGAGACTCATATATTTGGGAAACAGCTAGCTCTGCCTTTGACAAATCAATCAAATCTTAAAACCAAACTTTTATTTGGTTTAAATATTTTATTTATAAGATTTAACCAAATCTTAAAACCAAACCAAGCAAATCTTAATGGTAACCAAAATATTCTTGCTTCTTTATTTTCTTTCTGATGCAATCCCAACCAGTTGTGATTATCTGAGAATAAGGAAAATCTCAGTATGGTGGGAAAATGATAAGGACAACATGGCAAACATCAAGATAAACAAGGCAGGCAATCCAAATAGGGAAGGAGTAAGCAAACTAAAAAGTGGGAAAATGGAGCAAAGTAGTGAACAATGAGTAAATAACAAAATAAGGATAAAATGGGAGAGAACAAAATAAAGTCTTGTGATGTCTCTCTGAACAAATAAAGATACAATAAAAATGACATATTTTTAAAGAGAAAGTGAGCATCATAGACATCTGTATATTCCTGGAAGGAATAAATGAACTAATACATTTGGAATTGAACGTATATTAGAGAAGGAAGTAGGGATTCTGCTGGTATGTTATTAACTTGATCAATACTCATAACCAAACAGACAGTTTAGCACCACCTTCACCCTCAATTCCCTTTAGTGCTTGTAATCTCCTATTGATTGCCAGCTAACCAAATAATTACAAAGCTCTACTTTCTATCTATTGAGTAAACATAATCTCAGTGGCAACTATGGCTCATTTAAAATGGATAAAAGATGCATCCAATAAATCACAAATATGCAGAGTATGATCAGTTTGAAAATTCAGATTGTCTTCATTTAAATAAAATTATAATAACTAAGTATCAAAATAGCAGAATCAATAAAGTATCCGAAAGAGCATTATTTACTTTGTCATGGTCTACTCATAAGGGGCATTCCTAAGAAATGAAAACATTCAAATTTTCTGCTTAATCTGAATTATTTGTTATGACCTTTAAAATATGATAACGGGGACCTGGGTGGCTCAGTGTGTTAAGTGACTGCCTTAGGCTCAGGTCATGATCCCAGTGTCCTGGTATCAAGTCCAGCATCCGGCTTCCTGCTCAGTGAAGAGCCTGCTTCTCCCTCTTCCTTTGCCTGCCACTCTGCCTACTTATGCTCTCTCTGTATCTCTCTGTCAAATAAATAAATAAAATCTTAAAAAAAATAAAAATAAAAAAATAAAATACTATAACGGATTCCATGGAGCACTGGGTGTTATATCCAAACAATGAATCATGGAACACATCATCAAAAACTAATGATGTGGGGAGCCTGGGTGGCTCAGTGGGTTAAAGACTCTGCCTTCAGCTCAGGGCATGGTCTCAGGGTCCTGGGATTAAGCCCCGCATTGGGCTCTCTGCTCAGCAGGAAGCCTCTCTCTCTTCCCCCTTCCTCAGCGGGAAGTCTTCCCCCTCTCTCTCTGCCTGCCTCTCTGCCTACTTGTCATCTCTCTCACTCTGTCAAATAAATAAATAAAATTGTACAAAAAACCCCCCAAAAATTAATGATGTACTGGATGGAGAATAACATAATAAAAATAAATAAATCCTAAAATATTATAAATAAAAGTTTAGAATATGTAAGTTGAATACAGTATTTTAAAATAATAAATTTGCCACTTTCTTTAAAAATTAAATGAAATTATTTACTCTAGCAGAGATAACATGTCAGTTTCTTTTTAATATGTTTTCATAATAGACTACAAGAATTTTTAGAGTAGGGACGCCTGGGTGGCGCAGTTGGTTAAGCAACTGCCTTTGGCTCAGGTCATGATCCCAGCGTCTTGGGATGGAGTCCCACATTGGGCTCCTTGCTCCGCAGGGAGCCTGCTCCTCTCTCTGCCTCTGCCTGCCTCTCTGCCTGCTTGTGTTCTCTCTCTGTTAAATGAATAAATAAAAAATCTTTAAAAAAAAAAAAAGAATTCTTAGAGTAAATAATGAACCTATAGGTGTGAGTATGCAGCCTAATGCCTGGGCTCTTTTCCCATACGCTCAAGGACAAGAATCAGCAAAGGGCAAAAACTCAGGAAAAGTAAACCCAGACTCCTTCCTTGCCAGATGGTCCTCGATTGCAGATCTAGGGGGAAAAAAAGGATCCGGGCAAGTAGAATCATCTAGTCTGCAGTGCAATTAGCCAACAAGATATTATTCTTTGAATTAGTCTTTTGAGGAAAACATACCTGTTTCTCCTCAGTCTCCAGTTTATGCCAGATGTATGCCATTCATTTAGGGATGACCCTTCATCTAATTTCTTGAAGCGTTTGTGTAAGATTGGAATGATAAATTCTATGGATATTAAGTTAAAACTCAATGCAAGCACATTTGAATGAGGCAGGTTGTTTTATTTTTTCCTTTTCTTTTCTTTTCTTTTTTTTTTTTTTTAAAGATTTTTTATTTATTTATTAGAGACAGAGACTGAGAATGAGAGGAGAGAAGGTCAGAGGGAGAAGCAGACTTCCCGCAGAGCCGGGAGTCCGATATGGGACTCGATCCCGGGACTCCGGGATCATGACCTGAGCCGAAGGCAGTCGCTCAACCAACTGAGCCACCCAGGCGCCCTATTTTTTCCTTTTCTTTAATGAATATTTGAAATTATAGATTTAGTACCTTTAAATAATTAGAAATGTTTAGGTTGCTTATTTCATACTGAGTCTGTTTTTGGCGAGTTTTAGTTTTCTAGGAATCTATATGTCTTATCATCTTTTCAATGTATTTCTATAAAGTTTTAGATCATATTCACTCTATTTTAAGTCTCTATTATATACATTACTTCCTTAAGTGTACTATTTTCTTTTACTTGATAATTTCTCCAGAGATTAGTCCATTTGATCAGTTTTTCCATTAATCAAATTTGAATGCTTTCTTCTTTTTTTAAGATTTATTTATTTATTTATTTTAGAAGGTGGGGGAAGAAAATGAGCTGAAGAAGCAGAGGGAGAGGGAGAGAGCATCTCAGACAAATGCCCTGCAGAGTGCAGAGCCCAACTCAGGGCTCTGTCTTACCACCCTGAGATCATGACTTGACTCAAAATCAAGAGTGGGTCGCTTAACCAGCAGTGCCACCTTATTTTTCTTTCTATAACTTGCTATCTTCTAATAAATTTGTGTTTCCCTCCTCTTTTAATTGTTATTCTTCTCTTTCTCACTCTCTCTCTCTCTGATTTTCTTTTTTTCTTTCTTTTTTTTATTTTTAATTCTTTTGGGGGGGCTTTTGGGTTATTGTTCCCTCTCATTTTTGGGGTGTTTACTTTGATCTTTTTCTAATCTTTCTAAGTTGGTTATTCATTAATTTTGACCCATTCTTCTCTAAATTAATTCTTTTTTTTTTTAGATTTTATTTATTTATTTGACAGAGAGCACAAGTAGGGGGGGCAGCAGACAGAGGGAGAAGGAGAAGCAGGCTGCTTGCTGAGCAGGGATCCCAATGCAGGGCTCAATCCCAGGACTCTGGGATCATGATCTGAGCCCAAGGCAGATTCTTAACCAACTGAGCCACCCAGGCATACCTAAATTAATTCTTTAAGTAAAATATTTTTTTTAGGTACTTATTAGCTCCATCTTCTCATGGTGTATCTTTTTAATGATGGTTCTATGTAATGTCTCATTTCTATTGTGAATTTTTCTTTAAACCATAAATACGTTGAAGTACATGTGTTTTTTTTTTAAATCTCAATCTATTTGGTATAGCTAATCATATATTTTTATTTTCTAACTTAATTCATTATAGTCAGAGAATGATATGAATTATTTCAACTTTATCTAGGTTTGATTCATAGCCCCACATATGTGTACTGTTTGTAATGTTCCATGTTTGTTGGGTAGAAATGTGGGTATTTCTATGTTCTTCAAATGTACAAACATATTAACTGTGTTACTCAAATATTTCGGTTCTTAATTTTTTTTCTGCTGGATTTATCATTTACTGAGAGAAATGTGTTAAAATGCCTGCACATAATGGCACACTTATTGATTTTGCCTTGTAGTTGCTTTTATAATTAGAGAGGAGTGGTTCCATTAGTAATTTTGATCCTTTACCTCTCCTTGAATGTGTAACCTTTGCTGTGTGCCCTACAGTGCCTTACAGTACTCTCCCACTTGACTCTGGCGTATGCATTCTTTGGTTGATGGAGTTTAAGCAAACATGACACAAGTTTGAATGGAGCTTGATCTTTGTGCTTATTTCTTACCATCTGCTGTTTAACATAAGATCATGCCCAGACCCATCTTTTGGAGACATTCTAGCAAGATAATCCAGACTAGCTGGCAATTAGATGATGACCAGTTGTGAGTAAATTCATTTTAGAACAGAAACACTGCACAGCAAAGTCAAGCTTAAACAGATGACCTATAGATCATAGAGCTAAATATATATGCATTTTTGAGCGCTTCTGACATTTTGTCTAGGTGGGTGTTGTTTGTCACTTAAAGTTTTTTTTTTAAGATTTTATTTATTTATTTGACAGAGAGAGAGAGAGAGAGAGATCACAAATAGGCAGAGAGGCAGGCAGAGAGAGAGGGGGAACCAAGCTCCCTGCTGAGCAGAGACCCCCTATGCAGGGCTCAATCCCAGGACCCTGAGATAATGACCTGAGCCGAAGGCAGAGGCTTTAACCCACTGAGCCACCTAGGTGCCCCTCACTTAAAGTTTTTTTAAAGAAAGAAATACTATACGATATTTTAAGTTTGTAATCTAGAAATATGCATTATTATTTAATTGGAGATTGACATTTTAGTATTGCATATTCTCTTCAAGAAAAGTAATCTGACTTTACTATTTCTTCTTTTATAGTAGTAGCTGCTTACTAAAACTCTTTTTACTCTTTTGTATTTAACTTCATTTCTATGTTATTTTTCTTATAATACGTAGTAGAGAGGACAGTGGCTTTCAGTCAATAAAAATTCTTAAGTTTTATGTTGCCTTACATGTGCCATTTGCAAAATGGAAAAACCTGTGCAAATAACATATAAAGTAAAACAGAAGTTGGAGGCCTGTTCACCATTTGCAATTTAATTTTATATTTTTTTTTCAAGGATTCACAAAATATCAAAATCCTTTTAGCATATATCTTATTTGATAGGCTAATACTGGACTCCATACTCTGTTAAATATTATAGCTGGAGAACTTAATCCATGTAAAGGAATTCCAGCAAAATAAGTTCCTTGCCAACACATGGGCTAGGTTTTTTGAATTTGTCCCATGCATGCCCATGATTATATATTGCAATGGAACACGTTGTAGAAGCTTTGAAAGACACACATATATTTCCATGTGCTAGCTTTAGCCTAGAGGAAAGAGTGGGTTAATTTACTGCATCTATAAGCAGCACCAGGAGCAGGGTGAGGCAAGTGAGGTTTCCCCAAAATTTAAATAAATGATTTAACTAGATTAATTATATTTTATCATATATTTTTATTTTATTTTTTTAAAGATTTTATTTATTCTTTTGACAGAGAGAGAGAGATCACAAGTAGGCAGGGAGGCAGGCAGAGAGAGAGAGAGAAGGGGAAGCAGGCTCCCCGTTGAGCAGAGAGCCCGAAACAAGGCTCAATCCCAGGACCCTGAGATCATGACCTGAGCCAAAGGCAGAGGCTTTAACCCACTGAGCCACCCAGACGCCCTTATCATATATTTTTAAAAATAAAACAATATGAACATCCATAAAAAAGAAAATATTTATATTTTAAATTTTAAATAAAGATAGGATCTGATAGTGTTCTGAGCTCTTAGAGTTCTCATCTTTCCTACCTAAATATCACAAGATCCTTCCCCAAGTGTTACCTACAGAGCAATTTTTGGAGCAGTATTAGGTTGTTCTTATGTATAAAAGAAAACCTGAAATTTTTATGTTGAGAATACAAAGCCTAATATTTCCCAGTCTCCGGAAGTGCAGGTGGCTGTGTTCTTGAAAACATGGTTTAAAATTCTTTGATTCTGGAATGTTTCCCTCATAATCTTAACTGAATTTTCTGTTTGTTTACATTCTGAAAATTCTTAAGTACTGAATCTTGTTTATTGTGACTTCTGATCTTTGATATTTCAAGTTTAATCTGTTAAATTTTATTATGATTATTGATCTTTTGGGGCTTATTTCTAACACCATATTTGTCTTCTTGTGTCTTTATTTGTCTTATATGTTGTTATACCTTGTTATCTTTTTTAATTTTATTAGCATATAATGTATTATATGTGCAGATGTGTGAATCATCAATCTTACACAATTCACAGCACTCACCATAGCACATACTCTGTTATCTTAATACAGTTTAACTTGTTCAGTTTCATTAACTCCCTAGCAAATAATTTAGTTTTAAAGCTTTTGTAGTCTCAAATTTCCTTGGAATTAACTTTATCTGTTTTAAATAAGCAAAATAGAGAAGTTACATTTGTTTTTTTTTTTTTTAAGACTTTATTAGTTTATTTGTCAGAGAGAGAGAGGGAGAGAGCACAAGCAGGGAGAGGGGCAGGCAGAGGTAAAAGTTGGCTCTCTGCTGAGCAAGAAGCCTGATGACTCCATCCCAGGATCCTGGGATCATGACCTGAGTGGAACACAGACGCTTAACTGACTGAGCCACCCAGGCATCCTTATATTTGTCTTTGTGAACTACATTTGCATCTTTAGATCTATCTTTTAGGTCAGTAATTTCCATTTTAATAATATTTAACCTACTGATTGACTAATCTATTACATCTCAGCTTTTTGTCTTTACAGTTGTTCCCTCAAAAATTATATTGTGTCATTTTAAAAATTGTTCCATTATTTCTTATAATTCTAGTTTCTCTTCAATATATTCAGGCATCACAATTATACTTTAAAATAGATTAAGTGTTTACCTAAATTTTGTTCCTATTAAGCTTAAATAATTTTTTAAGATTATTTATTCACTTACTTGAGAGAGAGAAAGAATGTGAGTGGGGGGAAGGGAGAGAGAGCATCTGAGGCAGGTTCCATGCTGAGCTCAGAGCTGGAGGTGAGGCTCAGTTCCACGACTGCAAGATCATGACCTGAACCAAAACCAAGAGTTGGTTCCTTAACCCACTGAGCCACCCAGGCGCCCCTCAAATAGAATTTGTGTTTTTTTCTGTCTGCTTCCAGAGGTATTATCAGCCACATAACATTTTAATACTTCACTAAGATTTTCAGACCGGCAAGTAGAATGAATTCAGTCCAAAATCTATGTCGAGCTAGTTTGTCATGGTTCCTCAGAAGCGATTGTTTTTCTTTCAATCTAGTACTAAGGCAAGGATTCCTTGCTGCTTTTTTCTGTTTCATGGATATAGTCACATAAACTGAAGGTTTGTCCTTTTGGTGTCCAACTACACATGGATTGACTCTTAGAACTATTAATTTGGGCATTTCCTAGGCATGCTTGGGTATTTTCCTTTCTTTCTTGCCCTACACAGTCTAAATTTCACCAGTTTTTCCAAAAGCCACAGGGAGAAAGATTTCCTTAGGGGTCTGCTTACCCTCCCAGGATCTAATTGTTAGTTTATTATTGGCCTCAGCACATACCTTACATTAAAAGAAAAACAAAACAGAAACAAAAATAAAAGATTGGTGATGTAATTTGAATATCATTTAAAAATATTTTATCTGACAATTCTTTTTAAAGAGTTGCCTTCATTAAATTGTTTCTCAAATATTTCATATCATGGCATGTATAGAGAATGTTAAAATCATGACATATTGAAAAAAAACATGTAAGTTATTTGATGTTAGAGGGAGCTGGCTTAATATTCATGTCTTATTCACCTAGTTCCCAGTGAGGATAAATATTTTGCACCCTATGAACTCATTTGTGCACACTTGTAATTTAATTGTGGAAGACAAGGTCACAGTAGCAATACATGGATTATGAAGTTTTTCTTTTAATTTTTTTTAAGTTTCTTTTTGTTTACCACTTTGTTGTGATATGTAAAAGTTTTCTCTACTTTAATTGAGAAAGTTCCCCCAACTACAGATTTTTCCACTGAAAAATCTTGACTTGTTCATAACTTGTACTAACTAATAACTTTTAATGATGTTCAAAATAATAAAATATGGTTGGTAGCACATTAAATATACAAAAAAGTAAAACCTCTTGTGAAAAGTAATGTATGAAATCTACAGTACATGAGCTCTGCCCCATTCCATTTATCAAAGTCTAGTTGTTCTCTAGGTACAAAGAGATAACTCTGTTGTTTCCCAAGGGTATATAAGCAGAGCACTATCTAATACCAGATGAAAAATAAATGTACCTATTCAAGTGAAAAAGTACTGCAAGTGCATCTGTTATTTATGACACCAATTATATCATGAATTCGCTGCTTTGTTTTCAATATAAAAATGACAAACAAGGGCCATAGTGGGTATCTATATAAGCCGTCTCTATCTGTGTATGTAAATCATAATAGAAATTGGAGAGATTCATGTGGATAATTCAAGCCAAAAGTGCCCTTTCACCTAAAATAAGGGTAAATAAAAGGTAAGAAAACAGAATTTTATCATCATTTGATTTATTATTTTAATCTTTGAATCTATAAACATACACATGTCCAGCTGAAAAAATTCTGTCATATGTGCTTCAAGAAATGTTATATAATTTAATCTCCATACACACACAAACACATGTATGCCCACACACTTGGAATTTGATATCTGTATGAGAATATTAAAGCTCAGAAAGATAATTGCATACAGTCACTAACTAAAATTCACACTGGTGAATTTTATGACCATTTATGCTGGATTACAAAGACATATTCATCTTACCATAGCATGCTATATCATTAAAATGGAAAATTTACACTAGATTATGATTTACCACATTCTAAATCAAGGAGCTCTCAAAATGAAATATATTCGATGATGCACGAATATAATTATTTCATTATAAAACTTTCTCTTAACATATCTTCAATCTTTATGTATTACTATAAATTTAAATAATGCTATACTAAAGTTTACATGTTTAAATTTTTCATGCTATCCCTTATATTTAATTAATGTCCAGGTATACAAATTTTATTTATATTGTGTTGATGAGAAATTTAGCTCACTGTATGAGAGAAGATGGATTTTTTTGTGTTAAGAGTTAATTTATACAAAGAATGTTTTAATTTATACAGCAAATCTTGACTCTAAAATTGTTTTCTAAAGAACAGTTATTATATTTAAAATGATTTGAAAATACTGAATTTTCAAAAATGATTCCCTGATAAACTATGAGATTGTGGTATTCTCTGTGAATAGTTAACTCATTTTTTAAGTTTGTAAAGAATTGTCAATAATAGAAAAGCTTATTTGTGTATATAAAACATATGGCAGGAACAAGAAAAGTGTAATGTGTTTTTTATGTAACAATTAATCGTTTACATCAATAGTAAAAATTTATAAATTATCATAATTTATATAATTAATAATTATAAAAAATTTCCTCAACACATTTATAATAAAACTCATTTCTTGTCTACCTTTCCTTATCCTGGTGCTTCACCTCACCATCGACTGCTCTGTCTTACAAATTTTTTAAAGTAAATTTTGTCTTTGACATGTATTCTTTCCACAAGAAAGATGGTGCTCTCTGAATGGACACTCCTTATGAAGTTTTATGAAGGTCACTATTATGAAGGTCAATGATCCCAGGATAGAGGCAGTGGCTAGTGGCTAGATTTGGAGCTCAGTATCAAAATTACTACGCCATGCTCACAGCTGGATCATACAGTCAGTGGTCTTAAGTTCGTGCAAAAAGACCAAATATTGTTCAGAAAATCTTCATCTGTGATATCCTAGTAAAATATCAATATAAAAAAAGTGAAAATTAGTTTAGACTAATTAACAAATGCACTACTCTCTGCGGATGTTGATTATGTGAGAGGTTATGCATGTTTGAGGGTAAGGGCCATAGGAAAAATCTATGCCTTCCTCTTTTTTTTTCTGTGAATCTGAAACTGCTCTAAAAATTATTTTTTCTATTTACTTGCTTTTTTTTTAACTAGGTTCCATGCCCAGTGTAGAGCCCAAGGCACCCCAAGGTTGTGAACACACAACTCTGTAATTAACACACGAGCTGAAATCAAAAGTCGGTTTTCCTAACAAGGCTGGAAAAGTCTTAATACGAAGATGGATAAGAAACAATGCTAGTGGATCCAGAGAGACACCTCGTAAGAGAAAAGCAGGGTTTCGTAGGAAAGACCAACAAAGTGAGTAAAGAAAGTGGGTCAGATGACCACTGACCACCTTGGCTCGTGTGTTTTTCTGTACACAGGATTTAGTGTAGCTATGCCTTAGTTTTGACTGCGACAGAGGTATTTTTTCTACATTTTTTCTTATGGGCATTTCTTTTTATCTAACCGAGGTAGTTTCTTTCTCCAGTTTCTCTTTAGTTTATTTTTCCTTATTAAGAACACCAGTGAGAAGCCAATATGTGACCTGAATTTTTAGCAAGATGGCAAAATAAATGTAGTTCTTCAGAGCCTTCTAATATGTGGAGGGACTACATTCTTTCGAAATCTCAGCTTCTTTTTGGTCAATATTGGGAGACCACCTATGTTACTTTCCAGCAAGACTGGTATACCTCTCTGCTGTTAGAGAGAAATAACCCCTAGATCCCTTTTCCATTTCAGTGGAGATAATGATGCACTGAAATAGCTCTCAGGTGTACCTGAAAGCATGACATTGCAAGGAAGTTTATATTTTAAAGCAAAGAAGTTACATTCCATTAGGTGTTAGTATCTAATAAATAGGCAGTGCACTGAGCGACTTCCAGGAAAGAGAGTTGGTGCATATTTCCAAAATTGTTTGACAGACATTAAAAGTGATATAAATCACAATAAAATAGAGATGAAAACTTCTTCTACAGTAAAACTAGACAAGCTCCCATCATCATCCCACACATTTTGAAATATCTACCTGATACAATGAAATTTAGATGAAGCTGAAAGAAGATACCAGGAACTAATACTCAATTTTCAGGCAAGTGAGGAAAGTGCATACAAGAGGTTTTAAAAAATAGCAAAACAGTAATATTTCTTACCTTGAAAAAAAGAAAGGTGAAGCCCTGGATATAATACGAGAACATAAAGAGCTAACCATTTGGAAATCTGACTTGCAAGTAGACTAGGAGTAGAATTACATCATCAAACGCTGTACTTCTCAGATTTTAGTGTGCATTGTTACCAGAAAGGCTTCTTCAACGTGATTATTGTACCTCATACCCAGAATTTTTGATTCAGTAAGGGGAGAGGAATGCCTGAGAATTTGCTTCCCTAAGTAGTTCCCAGGTGATACAAAGCTCTGGGACTATACTTTGAGAACCTCTTGTATAAATGATTTAGGTTGTTGTGCTTCATGTAGTTATTATCTAAAAGATTTTATTTTGAGGGGCACCTGGGTTATTCAGTCAGTTGGGCAACCGACTTTTGATTTCAGCTCGTGTCTTGATTGCAGAGTTGTGAGTTCAAGATAAAAATAATTTTTAGAGCAGTTTCAGAGTCACAGAAAAAAGAAGAGGAAGGTATGGATTTTTCCTATGGCCCTTACCCTCAAGCATAACCTTTCACATTATCAACATCCCCAGAGAGTAGTGAATTTGTTGTAACTGATGAACCTACATTGACACATCTTTATCACCCAAAGTCCATAGTTTATATCAGGGTTCACTATTAGGGTGCTGTGCATTCTATGGGTTTGCACGAAAGCATAATGGCATGTGTCTATCATTATAATATCATACATAATAATTTCACTGCCATAAAATTCCTCTGTGCTCTATTTATCTGTACCTGCCCTCCAGCCCCTGGCAACAACTCATTTTTTTATTGCCCCCATACTTCTATCTTTTCCAGAATGTCATATTGTTGGAATCGTATAGTATGTAGCCTTTTCAGATTGTTTTCTTTCAGTTAGTAACATTCATTTAAAGTTCTTCCATGTCTTTCATGGCATCATAGCTCATTTCTTTTTAGTACTGACTAATATCCATTTTCTGGATGTAACACAATTTAATATACCCATTCACCTACTAAAGGGTATCATGGTTGTTGTACACATGACTTTTTAAAAAGTGTTTTAATTTTGTCTTCAACCTAATTTCCCAAGGAGAAGGAATTTTTTTTTAAGATTTGTTTGTTATTTTAGAGAGAGAGAGTGAGAGTGTGCCCTCACGCATGCAGAGGGGGAGGGGCAGAAGGAGAGGGAGAGAATCTCAAGTAGACTTCCCACTGAACGTGGAGCCCTATGTGGAACTTGATCTCACAACCCTGAAATCTTTACTTAAGCCAAAATCAAGAGTCAGATGCTTAACTGATTGAGCCACCTAGGCACCCCCAAAAATGGTTTGAAGACAAGGAAATAAGCTCCCTCTAATAGCTGTGGGATGGAGTAGAGGAAATGTGAGAATGGCATACTAAAAAACTACAGTGCTAAAAAAAAAAAAAAAAGAAAGTCTGGTATCAAGTTGTGATGGCGTTGTGTTATATCAGCATAGTTGGGCCAAATGACATTCCTCAGAATCCTCATTCTAGTATGCTTCCAGATAGAGCAGACTATGCACACATACACATCAACACAACTCTTTTAAGTTTGACCTAAATGTACCCACTTCAACCAACAGACATTTAAAACTATTCTAATATTCCAAATTATAGGGAGAGAGATTGCACCAATCATAATTTTTTAATACTATATAGTAAACTTCCACACTTTTAGAGGAGTGGTCATTGTAAGAGGCAGTGAAAGGGAGAAAAAAAATAGTAATCAATTTAAAAATTACTACAATTTTTCATATATTTTCCAAAGTGAAATAGAAAGTGCATTAAATTGAATTTGTAGAAAAACAGAATAGCATTTTCTGAGGTTAGAAAAATGTGAACTCTTTATTTCTGGGGAGTAAACAAGATTGTTAACTACTAATAAAGAATTAATATTGAAAAACCACAAAGACACTGAAACTAACCTTGATCACTTGAAGTCACTGAGGAAACAAAACAAAACAAAACAAAAGAAAATTTGAAACAGTATTAGATGCAAGTAAGTTTCAGTTAAATATTAAAATACTATTTTTATAGAAAAAAGAGGGTAATTCAAAGGCAAGTTAAGTCAACAATTCATATAATTTGGAAGTAAAATAATTTATAATTTGTTTTTAATTTACTGTCTTTAAGAACTCTTTACAAAAAAAACAAAGCGAATAAAAGTATTTTTAGTTTATAGCATCTTTGTTTCTTAGTATTTTCTTCCTTTCTAAATTAAAAAACAAATAATCTAAAGTAGCAAGAAAATGTTAATATTAATTCATTAAGGTGTTACATAAGTTTTCTGAGGATCTAAGCTAATTCTCCTAATTACCTTCTCTTTTTTTCTTTCTTTTTTTGTCAGAAGGTTCCCTCCTGCTTTGTTTCTTAATGATATTATATGTCAGTATTATACTTACTCTACTAGAAAACTGAGGCTTTAGGTTGTGTCTGCAAAACTTAAGATTAGCTTTTATTTATCTTAGGGCACACACACACAGATTTATTTATCTAAATGGTGTAAAGTGAAAAAGAAAACTTTCTTTTGAGGCTGTTACTTAACTGATCACATTAGATTAGAATTTATAGCAAAATTGAGGTAGAATGATTTTAGGTATGTTAACAAAAACAAAAGTAAAAAAAAAAACAACTACATTGATAATTGGGATAAAATGCAGGTGCAATAAGATGAAACTAAGGTAAAGAATAAGATTGATTCTGAATCTGGATACTTTAAAAAATTTTAGAGGGAAAATTGCTAGAACATTACCAAGTTTGAATCTATAAGCCTTTATAAAAATAAGATAACTGCTGGTGACTTAGCTGTATAAACAGAAATATTCTTGAATTAGGTAATCTTAAAGCATCACTTTCTGTTTCATAAATTCGACCATTTTGGCAATGACTTCCGAGATATTGCAGGAACAAAGAAGAAAAATAGCATGTTTGTGATCTTTAACTTTCTTTTCAGATATGTTGTTGATGTAGCTAGCTGCTCATTCTTTCCCTGCCCCAAGCATCAATGACAAAGAAAGAGCAATTATGGGAGTGTATGGTCACATATTTGTAATGATTTTGTAACTTTTAAAACTCTTTGTCCATACAAGAATAGCATAATTTTCCTCAGGCTGGGGTGGGGTGGGGTTGGGTGGGGCATGGTTATGGAAGAGCTGTCCCTAGAACAGAGGAAGAAATGGCAGGTTGTTTCAATATGTATATATTTTTTCTTAATAGTTTTAGTCAACTGAAAGCCAAATGATTTATGGTCCTTCATATTCTCATTTGTGGCTTTCCTCAAATTTACCTAAGCTTTGTGTTATTCTCTGACAACTTAAATTGATTTAAGAACAAAAACTATTTAAAATAAAATTATATTATGACTTCTTTGACAGAGGCATGTGAATGTCACAAAGGCATCAATAGAAACTGGTAGCTTTACTGGGAAAGGTTTCTCATTTTATTTATTTATTTTTATTTATTTTATTATAATTTTTAAAAATTATTTATTTATTTGACAGAGAGAGAGAGATCACAAGTAGGCAGAGAGGCAGGCAGAGAGAGAGGAGAAGCAGGCTCCCTGGTGAGCAGAGAGCCTGATGTGGGGCTTGTTCCCAGGACCGCGAGATCATGGCCTGAGCCGAAGGCAGAGGCTTTAATCCACTGAGCCACCCAAGCGCCCCCAAAGTTTCTCATTTTAAATAACATAAGGCATGGAGAGCAACTTCATTTGATCAAAACATGGTCAGAACTGCAACTCTACTTCACACGCTCATGCCTTCACAAGTATTGAATAAACTGTTCAGTGTGGTTATAACTACCTATCTTTTCCTGCATTGGGAATGGAAATGAAGCTTTTGGCAAACTGCTTTTAACCACTGTGCTCTGTATGTGTAATATTAGGTATGAATTTGGTTGAAGAAGTAGCTGATTGTAATCAAGTCAGCATTACTAAGTAAAAGTGTGGCGATTCCCCTGAAGGAGGGTGGAATCCAAATGCTCTGATAGGTAAATAAAAGAGAATAGTGCATTGTTCATTCCCCAGGAAACAGGGCATCCTGGTGACATATGTACTTATCCAATGCTTGCTGTTCCAACCCATGCATAACCATACAAAGAAGGAGTATCCTATAGGATAGTATCCTATCCTATACTCTTTAGGAGTATCCTAAAGAAGGACTACCCTAAAATACTCTAATCCTAGAGTATTCATGATCTATCCAAATGTAGTAATGACTCCCTCCCATTCCCTTTATGCAATTAATCTAGAGAAGGAGCACTGAAATATCTGATAACAGTTATTTTAGAATAAAGATTTATCTTAAGGGCTCCTGGGTGGCTCAGTTGGTTGGGCAACTGCTTTTGGCTCAGGTCATGATCCTTGAGTCCCGGGATGGAGTTTCACATCAGGCTCCCAGCTCTACAGGGAGTCTGCTTCTCCTTCTGACCTTCTCCCCTCTCATTCTCTCTCTCTCACTCTTTCTCTCTCTCTCAAATAAATAAATAAATAAAGTCTTTAAAAAATAGAATATTAAGGGAGGGGGGCAAGATGGCGGAGAAGTAAGAGATCCTGCAGCAACCAGTCCCCAAAAGTGAGCTGGAAATCTACCAGAACACACTGAACACCCATGAAATCACCCTGAGAAGAAAGATTTCTCACTCCGGGATCTCTCCGAGAGCAGAAGACAGCAGTGGAGAGGTAAAATCAAAGTGGGAACACCCGAGCTGATATCGGAGGATAAACAAAAGGGGGAGAGAGCCACCAGAAGCTAACCAAGGACAGTAATACCCCAAAGGAAAGTGCCCGGTGGTGGGGGACCAGCATTAACGTAGAGCCCGTTAAAAACACTTAAAAAGGGCAAAAAGTTTGGAGGAGTAACTAGTGGAAGAGGGTGGTTGCGGGCACTGGCGCTTGGACCCACTCTCCCAGGAAGGAGCGCCCCAGAGTGGAACTGCTTGGGGATCCAGTCCGCGATTCCTGAACCTGCAGATTTCCGCTCTCTGCAAAAACCTGTGGGCCGGGCTCACACCTGCAAGCGCCTTTTTTTTTTTTTTTGAGAGTCTGCGGTGGTTCACGAGCCGCAGTTTTTCCCAGTGTGCGCCCACCACTGCAACATTCCCAGCGCACTGCAGAGCCTGAGTGATCCCCACCCACGGAGAGAACGCGGGCAACAGGCTGCGCTGTGAGCAGAAATTTCATGGAGGGGAGTGTGTGTTCTGAACCACACAGAGGGGAGCAGAGACTCGGGCTTCCTGCAACTCAGAGGTTTGAGTGCTTCTGGGCAGATTCATTGCTTGGACTCCCTGAAAAGGTGAAAAGGCTACAAAAGGCCAAAAACGTTCAGAGAGCAAGAGACTGAGAAACCGGTTTCCACAGAGCTCAGCCCCTTGACTGGGAGGCAGGGTAACTCAACCCAAGCAAGACTGACTGGAAAACAACGC
>CM052799.1:176749580-176845638 GCA_028533885.1 Nasua narica
TTCAAAAAAATACTAACAAATCCAATCCAGTAATATATGAAAATTTTAATAAATTATTACCAAGAATCTTGTGTCCCAAGAATTCAAGGAGTTTTAACATTCTAAAAATCAATCACTATATTTGAATACATTACCATAATTAAAAAACAAATCATAGCAAATAGAAAAGAAATTGCAAAGAGTTATTGAAGAAACAGATGTAATGGAAGTATTTTACTGATAATCTTATTTATAATGAAGTATCCATTGGCTATCATTGGTTATTAAAATAATATCTCCTTTATGGAGATGATTTTAAAAATCTAGAAAATAGAATCAATGAAATCCAGAATTCAATTTGCCTGATTTTGTTGCCTATGAGGTCTACAATACTAATACATTATATAAGCTTTCTTAACTTTACTTTTATTTCTTTTTTTGTAAAACCCCCATAATTAGGGTTCTACTGAGGATTTTTGTAAGAACTAAAGCAAAATGCATGCAAAGGTAATAGTACATAAAAAATACTTGCTCAATAGTTTAGTGTTATTGCTTGCTATTTTTGTTATTAATGTCAAATTTACAGTAGGTGACTATGTTTATAGAATGATTATATGCATGAATAATTGAATAAACAGATAATGTAATTTAATCCTAATCCTACTGTTCCTTTTTAATTACTCTACATGTGTATAAAAGCTTCAAGATGTTTTTAATCCAGTAGAGATTTTACTCAGATAAAAAACTGTCTATTGAATGCCTTCTGTGTGCCAAGCATTGGGCTAGATGCTGGGGATACAGATACATCTCCTGACTTCATTCCTAAAACTTGAATGTCCAGGGTTGAAAGTAATAGTTAAATGAAAAATATTAATAAAGTATGATAAATACTTTTGTAGAGTACAGGTATCTAATCTAGACTGAAGATTTCCCAAATTATTTTTTTTAAGATTTTATTTTTATTTATTTGAGACAAAGAGAGAAAAGAGAATGTTTGGGATTAGAGTTGGAGAGACTGAGGGAGAGACGGAAGCAGACTCCCTGATGAGCTTGAAGCCTGACCTGGGGATTCCATCCCAGGACCTAGAGATCATGACCTGAGCCAAAGGCAGATGCATAACCAACTGAGCCATGCAGGCCTCTGCTCCCCACCAAAATTATTTTTTGAAAGTTACTGGAAAAGGTGAGATCTGAAATAGGATAGTAGCAAACTGACAGGCACGAAGACTGCTCCAAGCACTTACATCCTTCTGTGTCTCTGTCCGTGGAGAATCACCTTGAGGCAAGAAAGGCAATTACAAAATGCAAATAATTGAATTATGCTTACTCACTGATGGAGTATCTATAGCAAGAGAAGAGCAATGAGAGATTTTTAAGTGAGTCAAAGGCTGAAAAAGAAATCGTGAAGTTGCTGATATCTAACTGACCCAAATCATCAGAAACATGACAGAAATATGGGTCTAGAACATGAACAGGGAATTCATAAATTACTACGAAATTTGTTCATTATTGAAGAAATGAAAAACAACCGATATGACACTTTATATATAATCAGATATTATATATTATACTAATACAATACATAATATGATTGGGTAAGCAATTACTATACGCCATGTTTTAAAAATGATGGAACACCATGTTGTTATTAGAAAAAACAATATAAAATCATATGTTCCCTATGAAAAGATCAAGATATATGAAAAAACAGCCTCAAAGTATATATTTAAATAAATAACTATATACATATATATTATGTATATTATATATGTGTATATATGTATTTATATACACATATCACATATGTCTATTTCTTAGTGTATACAATTATAAAAGATATTCAAGAAAATTTTCAAGAGTGCTCACTTCTAGAGCAGTGGGTCTGATACTTTTCTGGTAGAGAGAGAACTTTACTTTTCATTTTTAAATATACTTTTAACTCTGTTTACATTTTACTTTTTTTGAGATAGAGTTGTGGGGGAGAGAATCTTATTTTGTTTTTAAGATTTTTTTTTTTAACAGAGAGAGAGAGAGGGAACACAAACAAGGGGAATGAGAGAAGCAAGCTTCCTGCTGAGCAAGGAGCTGGATGCAGGTCTGGATCTCATGACCCTGAAATCATGACCTGGGCTGAAATCAAGAGTCTGATGCTTAACTGAGCCACCTCAGCGCCTTTACATTTTACTTTTTTTTTTTTTTTAAGGAAATAATTTTAATGGTGAAAAAGAAAGTTGAAGAAATTAGGAAATCTAAGTATACTCTTGAGTAGTTCTGCTAAAAAGAAATTGAATATAAAACTCAAAATAAAATTTCATTTGACCCAGTTACAAAGGCTTCGTAGAAATATATTGAAAAATTGGATTATATATTCAACCTGTCCTCTGAAATTAATTTTCAGAGAAGATTTCATCATGTTTTGAGGAAAATAATATACAAGATCCAGAATATAATTATGCCTCTGATATTTTATTGGGCTCCAAATTTGTTTACTTATTCCTTAGTGATCATGGAAAATCATATAACTTTTATGGGTTTTGGGTTGTTTATATGTAAAATGGAAACAATAGCCTAATGCACTTCAAAGTGTTGAGAATTGATTGTATCAAACTTTAAAACTACTTTAAAAAAACTGACCATACATTTCAACTTATCTGAGGAAAAGAGTAACTACCGTCTATCTGAAATGCTTTGCAATTTTTTTTTTAACAATTATGGGTGAGGGGTGCCTGGGTGGCTCAGTGGGTTAAGGCCTCTGCCTTCTGCTCAGGTCATGATCCTCAGGATCCTGGGATCCAGCCCCACATCAGGCTCTCTGCTCAGCAGGGAGCCTGCTTCCCCCTCTCTCTCTGCCTGCCTCTCTGTCCACTTGTAATCTCTCTCTCTGTCAAATAAATAAATAAAAATCTTAAAAAAAAAAGTTATGATTGAGACAACTAATATTACCTAGGGTAAACATGATTCTAGATATATTTTTTAGCTTTACTGTATCTTTAATAATAAAAAATTAAAAATACTTCAAAGAACTTATATATTATGCAAAGATATGTTATTTTTTATAACTAAGCCAAATTATATACTATAAAATTAGCTTATGTAAAAATAAATAATTAATTGTAAAGATTTATACTTTTAATATTTTTGTTCAATTTTCATTAGGAAACATTAATTTTATGTTCAAGGGACCCATAGGGGGCACAGTTTTTTTTTTTTTACTGCAGGGGGCACAGTTTTTTCAACTTCTACAGCATTAAAATGCCTCCTGCAAAATGACCCTACCCTCTTTTCTCTATACTTCACTTTTTAGTTGCCAACCAGAATACTCTAGAAGCCATAGATCTTTACTGCCTCACTGAGCAGAACCAGTTTTGAATGGCACTTAGACACAAGCTGATCTAGATAAAAGTGACAAATTATTGCTGAATGAGCACATGTAAACATTAAGGAGGAGGGAATCAACATCTTTAGATGGAAGGTAAAAAAAAAAAAAGGTATGAAAGGACAGCTTTCCTTGTCTTTCTTGAAAAAAGTAATCAAAGTAATGTTACATAAAAATCACATTATTTGTGTAAAAGTATTTAAGAAGAGTTAATGCCTTATAGTTAAACGCACAAGTAATAGAAACTAAAAGAGAAAATTTGGTAAGATTAGAGTGACACATTTCATGCCTTTTCCTTCTTTTGTTTTGTACAGAGGAAATAAATAAAAATAGAGTATAAATAATGTTAATCTCTTATTAAGAATTCATTAAGACATTTGCAGTTATTTTGAAATACCTGCCTTCCTGATCAAATGTTGCAAAAGTCTATATAAACCTTAACAAGGTTGTTATGACTTTGTTTTGAGCCCTGGACTTGCTGACCTGAAACAGAACAAAGTTGTAGAAATGACATTCACACCTCTTAATTGGTATCATTAAGAGAACTTTTTTTCATGCCAGAGGACAAAGTGAGAGACCTCCTTGAGATTACTATGCTCTTGGGAAAACTGAATCTGTCTTCTAATGAGAACACAATGCTTGTAACTCTCAGAAAGGACCAGTTAGCATTTAGCATTTGGTATATACTTTAAAACAGATATGCTGTTCTGGAAGTATTCTAAGTGGTTTCAGTGTTCCAGAAGGGGAGGGAAAAAAAAAAAAAAAAAAGCTTTGTGAGCGAAGTTAAAACAGTGTATGCTAATCAAAAAGATGATAGAAAATTTGAGGCGATTTCATGTGTGTGTGTGTGTGTGTGTGTGAATATGCATCAGAGCATGGGAGTTGAAGTAGTATTTAACGAAAACCCTGTGATTTATTGTAATGCATGTCACACTAGAAACTGCTATCTACTGAAAACTTGGCATGAAAATAGTACGATGCTAAATGTCAGAAATTTAAAGTTGTTTTTTTCTTTTAAGTAAGTGTAAGAGTTGAAGAATGTGCTTAAGCAAAAATGGTTTTATTATATTTGCAAATATCTTAACAAGATATTTAAAGGGATTATGTGGATTTTGATTGAACATTACCACAGAGACCATTACTGCCCAACCTATTCATGGGCCTTCATTGTCCATGTGTGTGTATGTGTGTGTGTGTATGGGCATGTTTAAAACATAGAACAAAAACTCCCTCCTTGCCTCCAAGCAACTATAATGCATCAGAAGCATCTGTACACATTATACAAAAGTGTTTGTGACCATTATGTTCATTGCATTAGATTTGGCAATGGCCAAAGAGTGTGTGACCATTGTGTTCAATGTGTAAGTGACCACTTATTCTTGACTCTGGTTTCACTCTTCCCACTATATTATGATAGTGTTTGTTCAACACAGTAAGGGTGTGTCCTAATTTGGGGAGTCAGTGGAATCCTGGACATATAACTCCCTCTGGTTCATATTGATTGTCCTCTTTTAAATTTTCAGTAAATAAAAGTTAATTTGCAATAACATAGTTGAACCTAAAAGACATTTTGCTAAGTGAAATAAGTCAGACTGAGAAAGACAAAAACCATAGGATTTTACTTATATGTGGAATCTAAAAAACAAAACGAATACATGAAACAAACAAAAAAAAGCTGAATCAGACCTATAACTACAGAGAACAGACTAATGGTTGCAGGAGGGAAAAGGGATGGCAGATGGGCCATCTGGGTGTAAGGAAGTGGGAGATACAGGCTTCCAGTTATGGAATGAATAAATCACAGGAGTAAGAGGCACAGCATGAGGAATACAGTCAATGATACTGTGGTAGCTCTGTATGGTGACAGATGGTAGATGCACTTTGGTGGGCATAGCATGATGTGTATAGAGTGGTCAAATCACTATGTTGTAACCTGAAACAAATATAACATTGTGGGTCAACTATACTGAAATTAAAAAAAAAAATTAAGAAAGTTCATCAAGTGCTTTTCCTGTAATTGAACATTATGAATACTCTTAGATTTGAACCTCAAACTTGGAATCAAAATTTTATATAATTCTTTTAGTTTTAAGATGCTTAGAATATAAGCCACCTAAAATGACGTGTTATATACTAGAATAGGATCTTACAAAAATGAATAAGACATAGTTCTTTGTCCCAACAATTTACCAGTGTCCTGGGTAGAACAGCAGGTGAATTGATAATTCATTGATAATGTGTGTTACACTTCAGCCATTTATAGAGGTGTATAGGAGCATGGAGGCAGCACATATTTCTGTGTAGAAAGAGAACTAGAGAAAGTGTTACTCCATGTCTTGACTTGAGTTTTGAGAATATGAATTAGGTGAATTAATGGAGGAAGGTGATTCCAGGCATAGCCTTTTCAAGGTTTTCTATGTAGGAAGTTTACACAGAGTGATATGAAAAGTGTTGGGAGATGAAGAATGGACACATTTTTGAGAGTCCTCAAATACCTCAAGAAGGTTGGGACTTTATCCTTTAAGGACAAGGGTGATAAAAAGATTTTAAGTAGGGAAGTGGCATAATTACATTTGGGCTTTGTTAATGTTTTGTAAGCTCTGTGGATAAGAGAAATTGGAAGCAAGGAAGCAATCTCAATAGTCTGGTAACAAATAATGAAAATCATGCCAAAACAAGGGCTGGGGATGGAGAAAATGTGATGAAACTGAAAAAAAAAAAAAATCTCCATTTTGGAGGTCAAAGTAATACAACCTAGTGACTGAATAATGAGTCTCATCAATTTGAAGATAAGGAAGGAATGCTAGGATAAATCTCAGATTTCTGATTTAGGTAAATCTGTATATGTGGATTTGAGTTAAATATATGTAAATATTTTCAGAATCTGAGAGAGTGTCTAAATCACACCCTCGGATCCTGGGATCTTGCCCCACATCAGGCTTTCTGCTCAGCGGGGAGCCTGCTTGCCCCTCTCTCTCTGCCTGCCTCTCTGCCTACTTGTCATCTCTCTCTCTCTGTCAAATAAATAAATAAATAAAATCTTAAAAAAAAAAGACAGAGAAAGAAAAGGCTATGTGAATTAGAGACAGATTGGAATGATGCATCTAAAGGCCGAGGAACACCACGTGTTACCAGCAACCACTGAAGCTAAGAAGATTTAAAGAATGATTCCTGACTTACAACCTTTGGAGAGACCATGGCCCTGCCTTCCAGGCAGACATCTAGTCTCTAAAACTGTGAAAATAAATTTCTGTTGTATTAAGACTCCCAGTTTGTGGTACTTGGTTACTACCACCCTAGGAAACTAATGTATTTATCAAATCAAACATACCAAGCTTTCAGGGATGTTGCAATTATGTTAAATAAACTACTTAGTGAAATAAGCAAAATTAATATTCCTTTACTATTATTATTTTTCCATTTGGCTTTTCATAAAGTGGATATAAAGTCACAGACACACCCAAATATATTGAGATAAATAATTGTTCCTTTTGATCAAGTTTAATATTATTGAAAATAAGAACAATGTCAGATGTGTATTTGTCAAGGGAGTATAATTTTGACTCCCTCGTATATATGTATGTATTCAGGCTATTATTCCTCAATATTACCCTACTCAGTCTTTATCTTATTCATTTTGCAGTTCCTAACTTCCTCTTTTCAGATGCTAAGCAGGACAATGACTGTTGAGGGACTCATTTTCCCTCTGCTTTTTGAATACATATCTGAATCAGCTAGTTTCACTTTTGCTCCCAGCCCTGTGGTTACATCTTTCTGCATATGATTTCACTTCATGTAAAATTAAAATGCATTTTGATAGATAATAAAAAGTTTCTTGCTAACGATGAGCTCTGTCTTCCTTCAGATTGCAGAGAATTATGAGAAAGTATTTGGGGTTTGAATTTAAACTTTAAGTGCCTTATCTAGTTCGCAGTAAGACCCTTTCTTCTAGGGCTCTTTGGGGGCGGAGAAAGAGGATTGAGTCAAGGGTAAGTGTGACAGGAGAGTTCTCATCAGTTGCTCTGGGTTTAGAGACAAATAGTCAGCACAAGTTTCCTAAACAGTATCTGGGTGGAAGAGGCCAAGGAAACTCTGTCATCTTGGAATGGTCTGAGCAAAGTGAGTACTGATCGGGAGTGTTTGCTCGAGGAGTTTTGACCATTTGTTGTTTTCAGTCCAGAATGGAAGTCCACCCTCCTCCTCTGATTCTAGATTCACAGACTTCTCTCTTTCAACTCTGAAACTCCCAGTTTAACATATCAACAATCTCATTTTAGAGCTAATATTACCTTTGAGACCACTTCACACTTCCTATTATAGTTTGGGTGATATAAGAATTGGAAATTATTTCTCTATATTCTTACCAATTTAAATGAACCTGCAAATTTATAATTTTTACAGTTTTACAATGAATACTTCTGAACTGCATTAACATAATGCTCTTATAGGAGAAAAAGAAAGAAAAAAATTCTCCTTGAATTGGGAAATTTCCTGAAACTCTTCTCTACTTGTCGCTAAATATATTTTTATTTTCCCTATTTTATTAATTATAATTAATTTGTTTTCCTATCCGAGTAGACTACAGTATTTAATACTTAAGTTTAAATTTCTCCGTACCTCAGGAATTGTTTTGGCAATAGGAAAAAAAAATGTTTCCTATAAAATATATTCTTACTATGTTATCTCATTATATTCAAATCTTCTGCTTAATCCTGAGGATGATCTTTCGGAGGGGTAAAAAAATGTGTAAACTTTTCTAAGATGCTATTTCTTCTATAATTCCATCATTTTAAATCAATAAAATGAATATTCTATTCACTGAAGAAAAAATTAGTAAAATCTAAAACAATTTTAAGTGGGATACTTCAAATAGTTAAGATTAAAATATATTTTATCCCTTAATAATAACAAAACAATGTTTTCTGTTGCCTATGCTAGTGGTTCTCCACATAGGGAAGACGGAATATACAGGTATTTAAAATATTTTTGGCATGCTTGGGTGGCTTGGTTAAGGATCTGCTTTGGGCTCAGGTCATGATCTCAGGGTTCTGGGATGGAGTCTGGAGACTGAATCATGGAGTCTGTGGAGGGCTCCCTGCTCAGCGGGGAGTCTGCTTCACTGTCTCCCCCTGCTAGTGCACTCTCTGTCTCTCTCTCAAATAAATGAATACATTTTTTTTAAAATTCAATGTTTTCTGAATTATAATTTAAGAAATATGTCATCGATGCATATAATAAATACTCTAAAGTATTAAGAAAAAATAGTCTTAAAACTCAATTTCTAAAATCTTTGACAAGTAATAGTCAATCTTGAAAGTGGTTGAATGTTCTGTATTCCACACTCCACCACATGCCCCACTTTAGTTCTGGTTTTCCTTTTTCTTTTTTTGCCTATGTGTTAGTGGGCAGAAAAATAAAAACTCAGTATAAAATATGTAATTCTAACCATTTTTTTTACTGGGCTCTATTTCTGATTTTTGTAGTTTATATAAAACCTTTCAATTACTGGATCATAAATTCTAAACTCTTCAAGGTGTTGTTAAATATAACAATAAAACCAAACAACAAAAATATTTTGAACTATCTTACTTAGGATGTCAAAATAAATAGAGTATTTATAACAAAAAGGACATTCCTCATTCTGTTCTCAATTTTTATAATATTAAGCATATTGCTATTGGTGAATTTTAAGATCTTTCAAACTGGAGGTGTTTGATATTTTTCCAAGTTTTGTCCAAATCAGTTTTTCTGTATACTAGATTGAGATTTGGTGGCAAAGAGGATGGCCTTCGATATTTATATACATTTATAGCTACATGTATATACATACATATATATATATACATACACACATATGTACACATGTATATACATGTATGATATAGACCTTCATGATATATACATACAGATATATACACATATCTATGTATATTTATATATATAAATACAGATCCCTCCATATATTGAGATATAAACATATATACAGATATCTAAACATATATAGATATAACTATAGATAGGTAGATATTAGGTATATCTCTATATATCTCCCAAACAATCCTTTTTCCATAAAATCACAATATATATATATGCCTATGTATATATATATAATATATTGCACACATGCATATATAATATATATGTGTTACACATATACATATATTTTAGGATTTATATGGAGATATATATGTTCACAAAATAGCTTTACTATATATTTGCAATAAATTCTAATCAGTGCTCAAAAAATACATTTTTTTTTAAAGATTTTATTTAATTATTTGTCAGAGATAGAGAGCAAGCACAAGCAGGGGTAGCGGCAGGCAGAGGGAGAAGCAGGTCTCCACTGAGCAAGGAGCTCAATGTGAGACTTGATCCCGGGACCCTGGGATCATGACCTGAGCCAAAGGCAGACACTTAACCAACCGAACCATGAGCTATCCCTGGACAACAGATTTTAGGGGAAGGAATAAATAGAAGATGTGTGAGAGATTTCGGCAAAAGAGGCTGGAATGGCTCTATATCAGAGCTGTAGAAAAGTGAGGAGATACTGAGAGCTGGACCAACATGACTTCCCGATACTGAAGTTTCCTGATTCCATATGGATGCAGCATATGAATAAAGACATCATACAATATTTTTCCCACACTGAAAACTTTTGAAAGTGGAACAGGATGGCAAAATAATTAAATTAATGCATTGGATTTTTAAATTGTTTACTGGCAATTGTTTTATTGATTGACAAATTGTTTTTATGATACTAGTGGGCCTACATTACGGCTGTGTTGAAAATATTATAAAATTCCTTTTAAATAAATAGAACACATCCATACATGTAAAGCTGAAGTAAAGAAAGACTTTAAATTTATTATGTAAACATTGAAATATAACATAAGCACAATAATTGTTCTGCATGCATTGCCATATATTTTAATCAACTTCTCAGCTATCTTTTCTTTCTTTTTTTTTTTAAAGATTTTATTTATTTATTTGAGATAGAGGCAGTGAAAGAGAGCATGAGAGGGGAGAAGGTCAGAGGGAGAAGCAGAATCCCCGTGGAGCCGGGACCCCCATGTGGGACTCGATCCCAGGACTCTGGGATCATAACCTGAGCCGAAGGCAGTTGCTTAACCAACTGAGCCACCCAGGCGCCCTCAGCTCTCTTTTCCGTATCACCTTCATTTTAAAAAAATATGCCTTTTTAAAATATGGTATAATTTTTAGTTTATTTTCATATAATTGCTGACAATCTGCTTCAAATTTGCAGTTTTTAGTTAATAAATTGATTCTATTTTTGTAATATAATAAACCTTGTTTTATAATATAATAAACTTAGAAATTATTTTTGTAAGAATTGAGGTACCTAGTAAACTCACAGAAAATTCTGAGGGAAGATATTTTCTATTCTACTTTATTTTAAATATTAATATTTCCATCTAAATATTTTGTTAAGTAGGTCATTTTGCCTTTACATATGGTGCCATTTTTCAAGAAACAATTTTTCAAGACAAAACTTCTCAAATAACTTCTATTATTTGAATATATTGCCAAATGAAGATGCTAAAAATGTTCTCAATTTCATTTATTTTTTAAAATATTTTATTTATTTATTTGATAAAGTGAGATAATGGACACAAGCAGGGGGAGCAGCAGAGGGAGAGGGAGAAGCAGGCTCCCCACTGAGCAGGGGCCTGATGCCAGGTTTATCTTCAGGACCCAGGAGCCTGGGATCATGACCTGAGCAGAAGGCAGATACTTAACAGAGTGAGCCTGCCAGGCACCCCTAAATGTTATCAATTTCACTTCATTCCAGAACAGAATATAAACTAATGCAGATAAAAATAGGAGCTCTGGCCAGTAATTCTTCCCACAAATTAGATAGTCCCTTTTTGTTTGCTTTAATAGATATGTTTGAATTTTCTCATTTGCAACAACTATTTTTGGTAACTGAATTGTCTATCACTTTCAAAAGCGAAAATTTTGAGGTTCATAACTAGTTTAGAAAAATAAAATGTAAACTTAAATTAGAGGGCTCATTTGCAATAATGTTCAAACCCATTAATAGGATATGTAGGTTGATTCATGAAGTAATTCTTCAAATATTTTCTAAAATTTGCTTCCTAATGAACACTAAAGAAAGTATATTTGCAATGCTAAAGACTTTTTCTACATTCAACATTAGTTTCATCACAAAAATTTTGTAGCTCAATACTCTATGCATGTTTTTTGAAAAATTATAAATTTTGACAACTACAGCTTTAGTTTCATCTGGAAAAGTATTGATGCTTATTTAAATACAATACAGATGATATTCTTATCACTATCAATTAGAAGTACATGTCTCCTGCATAGGTTTCTTTATGTAATATTTGTATTATTAATTCATAAACTAATCATTTTATCTCCATTTCTGAAATTTTAACATTGTTTACAATTTACTATTGTATTCAATATAATTTCAAACAAATCATCTGTGACAGAATATATTCCAAAGCTTTTACTTTCACTGAAATGCTTAAAAAATTGAAAATAAATAATCTGTTTTTGGAATTTACTTAATTGATTTTCTATTTGAGGCCTCTAATGATGATGGTGCCTCATTTAACTATGGAGTTCTTCCGGAAAAGAACTAACCCATTAATAGACGTTAATTTCTCTGTGTACAACAGTATATTTAATTTTTAAAAATGAGAAAAATTAATTTAAGAAATCAATCATTTGATCTAAATAAAAATTCTTGCCTCATAGGATAACGTGTAAATTTATTTCCTGTGGCTAGAATTTTTAACATTGTCTCTTTTGATTATAAGCTTCTGAAAATACTGACTTTTAACGTAGAAATGGCTATTATGCTTCTTGTGACTTTCTTGTGGTTATGGTATCAGTATGGTACTCAAGGTGAATGATAAATATCAATAAAGACACTTTGCAGATTAAATGTTCAACAATGACTTTTCAAGATACAAATTTAATTTTCAATTTTCCGTTTAACATGCACTCTAGCTTGTTCACATTAATTGCTGCCTAAAGATTTTTTGAAAAAAAAAAAAAACAACCTTGAAAAGCATTCCTAATAATAAAATAGCAAAGGTTTAGAATATATAATAACTGACGAAGCGAAGAGTGTTTACACTATTCTCTTCACATCTGACAGGAACAAAACTCATCCTCTATTTCCAGTACATATTTTATGTTTACCTAATTGATTTTTTTTTCTGTTTCTTACTGGCTTTCACCAACCAGCAGGCTGAAGACTTATAAGCATTGGACAGAACATGCATACTGGCTTGGATAAGTGACTAAAGTGACTAGTAAGGATAACTGCGTGGTGTAATTCTCCCTCTATCACCAGGAAAGCCTTGGCTACTTTTTACCGCTTGTGCTTGAGAGCTGCTGTTTCTGCTTTAATCACTGAACATTCTGAATGGGATGCTTGAAAAAGAAATGTTCATTAAGATGAGTTCATAAAATCTTGAGAAAAGAGATGAAAATATCAGCACACATCTTCCGTTACACATGTTCAACTGAGAACTCTGTTTACTATGCGAGCATCTCAATCACTAACAGATGAGATCATGACAGAATCGGTAATAAGCAAACATACAGAACGAAGTCCATCTTGCCTTAAACTAATGGAACTATTAATAAGATTATTGCATTGAAAATAAAAATATAGCTTGGTAGCTAAATTGGAAAAAAATCTGGGAAAACAGAAACAAATTGAACACTCTCCTGGCTAAACAGTTTGCATGATTATACTAGGTGTGAAACAAAGAAACAGGTTAAGGGAGATTTAAAGATTCTTTTTCTCTGTATGTATATTTAAAATAAAAAGACACAGTGGGTGCTAAGAATAAAGCTGAACTATGATTCTGTCAATCAAAGAGCCTTGGTTGATTAACTTGCCTGAAAAGGAAGTAAGACTGTAACCAAGTAGCCCAACATCCTGTGATGCAAATATAGAGAAAAAGACACGAGATGTCTTCTGGCCCAGAAAATTAAGTAGTGTGAATCTATATTTTTAGTGGAGTTATTAAATAGATCTCAATAATTTTTTTAAATATTTTATTTATTTGACAGAGATCACAAGTAGGCAGAGAAACAGGCAGAAAGAGAGAGGGAAGCAGACACCCCGCCGAGCAGAGAGCCTGATGTAGGGCGCGATCCCAGGACCCTGAGATCATGACCTGAGCCCAAGGCCGAGGTTTTTAACCCATTTAGCCACCCAGGCACCCTGAGATCTCAATAATTTCTTACAGGATGGGTGAGAAACAACAAAAATAAGGATTCTGAAAGGGCACAGATGTCCTAAGAAGCATTCAAAAAGCAGATGCCAGGAATGTGTGAATAACAAACAGATCTTGAGGTGGAAATAGCATAAAAAGTAATTTATTATTATAAAAAATAGTATTTTCATTAAAAAATAATGACTATGTGATTACCTAGAAAGCTCACAGGTATAACGATTAGAGAAGGGTAGGAAAGAAAGAGAGGAAGAAGGGAGGGGCTAGGGGAGAGAGAGAGAGAGAGGGAGAGAGACCATTAGGATGAATACAAAAGCAACCTTACATTTTATACATTGCAAAAAACACAGCGTTCAAGTTGATAACAATCAACTTTAGAATTTGATCTGTGATCTGTATACAAATGAGGTGAAATGTTCTCATATGTTACACAGTGTTGATAAATCCATTTTAGTAAGACAAACATCACCTTCTACTTGTTAACAACCTGCATTGTATAAAAATGTTTGCTGAGGTCCATGCCCCCGCAATACCACCTCCCCTCCACTGTTCCAAGTCTACATGTATAGCATCTCAACCTTCTGCACTTGTTTTAATTTTTATCTAAAAGGTGAACTTTACACCTAGGAAATTATTTTTATTTGTAAATTTGAAGAGCCATCTACTGAATATAGCTTTAAAAAATGTGACTACTTGAAAGAGTAAGCAACTTTGATTTCAATATTGAAAAGTGAGAGGTCATGAATGACTGAACAGTGGTGTTGTGTAATCAGACATTGCAGAATGTTTAGAAGAGTCGATTCATCCTGCAGCTCCATAAATCTCATTCATGGACTATTTATTTTTCTTGACACAAATGTATTTGCCTTTTAAATGGTTTAGAAGTTTTCATGTAAACGTTAGACACGTTATGATTATTTAAAAACCATAATTCCCTTTTTCCATTTTAAAACCTTGCATATAACTCACATACAAACACCATTGCAATTACTTAAAATTACGGCATTAACCAAAATGCCAATATCTTCATTGGGCAAAACTATGAAGTATGATATCCACATTATAAATGAAATGATGACATTTTATATTAAAAACATCACCACAGCAGTTGTATAAAGATTGAATTTTTCACCATAAAGATTAAATCTTCATTGTAATGTGGCAAGTGGCAATGAACTGATAATCCATCTGCACTTGCTTTCTCCAAATATTAGAATTTATTACCACAGAAAATAGGACCTGCTAATTTTTCAGCCAACCACCTGTAAAGTACAATTCATTGAACAGATAACATGATTTTTTTCCCTTGCATTGCTCTTTAGCCATCTTCATTATCTCTGTTTGAAAGCAAGCATATTTGGAGAGCAGAAAAATTATATGGTTCTATGAATTATATAACTTGTTAAAAACAGCAGTTTGCTGACATAAAATTAATTTTGTGTTCAGTGTATAGATACAATCTACTGGAATGTACTTATATGTTCAACAATTTCAAAAATTGGATGTCTGCTTAAAGCGCCTGTAGGACATATCTACACCTTAATTATATAACTGTAGAATATTTTACAACCTATTCACCAGTAAGCTATATTATATTCTAGTAAACCATCCTGAGATGCAGTGTCAGTGTTATTTTAAATAATGTCTTGGATGTGCAAATGGTATTAATAATGATGTTTATACATGTATTCAATACATTAACTGAATAGGCTAGATGTGTTGTAACTAATACACCTAATATTCTTGGGTTTGAGTTTAATAAATATATCTAGTTTTCATGTGAATATAATCTTTAATTAAAACTTCAGTCTATTTTTCCACAAATTGTCTTTTTTTATTTTCCTTCAAATTGTTTTCTTATTTAATTTTGTTATAAAATTAAACTCATGGGGCACCTGGGTGGTTCAGTGGGTTAAAGCCTCTGCCTCTGGCTCAGGTCATGATCTCAGGGTCCTGGGATGGAGCCCTGTGTCGGGCTCTCTGCTCATCAGGTAGCCTGCTTCCCCCCCACTCCCCCGCCTGCCTCTCTGCCTACTTGTGATCTCTCTCTCTCTCTGTCAAATAAATAAATAAAATCTTTGGGGAAAAAAAACCTCTTAATACTTTCTGTCCAGATCAATCTTTTCTTAGAAAATGATCAAATTAGTGTAGTATAGCTCTTAAAGTAATGGATACTAGAAGCAGACTACCTCACTTCTAATGCAACTAATGGTATGGGACTGGGCTAGTTATTTAAACTCTCTTTGATTTGGTTTTCTGATCTTTAAAGATTTTCTTTTTTTATTTATTCATTTGAGACAGAGAGAGACAGAGAGAGGGAGCGTGAGCCGGGGAGAGAGGCAGAGGGAGAGGAAGAGGGAGAAGATTTTCTGATTTTCAAAAGGATTAAAAAATCAAATAAAAATTAAATTACTTAGAATAGTACTATGGCAGACAGTTTCTAAGGTGACTCCATGATTCAGCCTTCTAGTACTCAGGTTCCTGTGATTCCCTCTCCTTGAGTAGGTATGAAACCCGTGATTTACTTCTAACCAGTAGAATACAGCACAGTTTAGTAGGACTTACATGATTATGTGTATAAATATAATTCCCTTCTTGCAGAGAGACTCTTCCTTGCTTGATTTGAGGAAGCATAAAGGAATGGCATGGGACTGGGGATGGCCTTTTGTTGACAGCTAGCCTCCTACTTAATGGTCCACAAGGAAATAGTGCTGCCAGTAGCCATACAGGCTGGTTCCTCAGCTGAGCTTCAGCTGAGACCATAGCCCGGTCCAACATCTGATTGTCGCTTTGTGATGTGAGACCCTAAACTAGAGGATCCAATGTTATGCTTCATAATAATGATAGCTAATGCACTGTGTATTTTCTCTATGTCATCTCATTTAAACCTTAAGATAATACTGTTAAATTCTTATTATAGATGCTTAGGAATTTACAAAGAAGGAAATTGTGTTAGAATAAGTTTAAGTAACTTCAGCCAGATAGTTATTAATGAATATAGACATGATCTAAATCCATGCAAATCTGGTCTTAGAGTCTAAAGCATACCCTGATCCTCTGCCCCCCCAAAATGATCTCAACATATGTACTTTTTAAAGGATTTTATTTATTTATTTGAGAGAGAGAGAGAGGGAGAGAATGCAAGAGAAAGCATGGTTGGTGGGGAGAGGGAGAGGGAGGGGCAGACTTCTTGCTGAGTAGAAAGTCCTACTCAGGGCTCCATCCCAGGACCTGGGGATCATGACCTGTTCCAGAAGCAGACCCTTAACCAACTAAGCCATCCAGCCACCCCTCAATATATGTATTTTTGATCACTGATTATATGTCACTTCCTATTTTAGATACTAGTTATATAACAGAATTAAATAGACATTAAGACTTCAAGTAGATGAAAAAATAAAAAAAAAATAAAAAAAAAACCAAAGACTTCAGGTAGATGAGACAAAACCACCAAAGAGAAGTGACAATTAGCTGCCAAAGAAGGAGAAGAGAAACCAGTGAAAAGTGATGTTCTTTAAGCCTACTGAAATTTTGACAACTTTTTTTTTTTAAATAAAAATTATTTATTTGAGAGAGTGAGAGAGAGCATGCACAAGCAGGGAGAGCAGCGTAAGGAGAGGGATAAGCAGACTTCCCGCTGAGCAGGGAGCCAGAGACAGGGGGCTCAATCCCAGGACCCTGGGATCATTACCTGAGCCTGAGCCAAAGGCAGGCACTTAACCGACAGAGCTATCCAGGCACCCCTTAACCACCTTTTTATATGTTTCTGTAGGACATGTTAGATGAGAACTGAGAACTAGCCAATACAGTAATGAAGTAGAGGTCATTATTGCCCTTGTTAAGAGCAGGATTGTGGGATGGTGTGAGTAAAAGTCTAAATGATATAAGGTTGAGAGACTCGGTGGAGAAGATAGGGAGCAATGAGAATAGACGACTGTCTAAACGAATTCTGGAGTAAAAGGAGCAGGGAAGTAGCACAGTGGAAGTTGAGAGGAATTTTTCCTTATCTTAAAATGGGAAGATAAAGACATGCTTACATGTTAAAGTAAGTAATCCCCCGTAGAGGGGAAGCGTTTCATGACTGGGTGAGATACAGGCAAATTGTTGCTGTTGTTCTCGCGTTGGTGGGAGCAGACAAGCTGTAATGCCCGAGTGACGTATTTTGGAGAGTGAGAGTGAGCCAAGATTGGAAACCTTCAGGAAATAAGGAGAGGCTTGGAGGTTTGTAAATGTTAGTGGCAATGAGAGGTTGTGTTTGCTCTAAGGCAGCGATTCTCAAAGTCTTGTCCCTGGACTTGCAACAATAGCATCCTTGGGACCTTCCTGGAAATACAATATTCTAAGCCCACCCCAGACTACTATCAGAAATTCTGGGTATGCTCAGCTATCTATTTCAACATGTATTCCAGGTGATTCTGATGCACACTAAAATTTGAGTGCCACTGGGGTAGTGTAATGATATGAGATCTGAAGCTGGAGGTCTTAGGAGCAGGGGAGGAAGATGCATCTGGAAGTGGCCAGGAGAAGCAATATTGATAATTAGAGCTATTTGCTTAGAAGTCTGGGTGACAACCTGAACTTGTGATTAGAGTTTACGGTCATAGGCAGGGGGCAGTCTTGGAGGACTGAATCCTTAACTGAGGAATCTGATGCTAATCTGGATAGTGTCAGAATGAAGTTGAATTATACCCCACCTTTAGGCCTAGTGGACAGAGAGGTGGAACATACCTAATTTAGAATACCTACAGTTACTAGCCTTTATTAACCCCTTACTATATACTATGAAATATGTAGACTGCTTTACATGGTTTATCTAGTTTAATAAAAACAACCACTCTACTTGGTAAGTTCTATTAGAAGCTGCATTTTAGAGCAAAAACTGGCATGCCATTATATGAAATGACTTGCCTCAGGTCCTGTGCTTAATCCAGTACCTTGCCTTCTTACTTTCATATATTTTAAAATCAAATAAAATATTTATTTTTCAAGTCCACCACCTCAGGTTGTGGTGACCACCATAAATTCTGCTGCTATTCATTTCAAAATTACTCTCCGTGATATTGTGATTTATAAATAATATATATTTCGTTATTCAGATGACTAAAATATATTTCTCATAGGTATTTGGTCTTCTGCACTTCCTGGCCTACAACTCCCCAAACCCGTGGAACTTCCTAAGCCATAAGAGCAATGGGAGCACTGTCATAATATTTGGTCTGTTGTTCTCAGTTCCTGCAATTGCCTCAGGGCCATAAAAGGTGAAATGGGTGTCCTATTTTTTATAACAAGCTCCTCTCCATCACAACTGTGTGTCAGTGAATGAAGTGACTTTTGGAAATTCCCTAAGAATGGGGGCCAGCTGTCAGGGGAACCAACCATGTGACAAGTGAGTTGGAACGTTCAGTCTCACCCCCAGCTTCTGGGGAGAGGAGAGAGCTTGGAGGTTGAATCAATTGCCAATGAATGGCTGATTATTTAATCAATCATGCCTTTGTAGTGAAACCTCCACAAAAAATTCCAAGAGGACAGGGTTTAGAGAGCTTCTGGGTTGGTGAACATGCAGAGATGTAGAGACATTTGTGCACCAGGAGAGCGCATGGAGGCTCCAAGCCCATATGCAGCTTGCCCCGTGCGGCTCTTCTATCTGGCTGTTCCTGAGTTACGTCCTTCTATGTAAACTAGTGATCTAGTAAGTAAAATGTTCCTCTGAGTTCTGTGAGCCACTCTGGTCGACTAACTGAACCCCAGGAGGAGGTCACAAGAACCTATGATTTACAGCCATTGGGTCAGAAGCCCAGGTGACAGCATGGACGTGTGATTAATCTGCCGAGAGGGAGGTCTTGTGGGATTGAACCCTTCACTTGTGGAATTTGATCTTGTTTCTGTGTAGGTAGTGTCAGAACTGAGGTGAATTTTAGGATACCCCGCTGGTGTCTGGAGAATTGCCTGGACATTGGAATTAGCTAGAATCAGAATGTTTCCACTCAGATTGGTTTGCATGTTTCTGGGAAAGTCCAGTGGGCAGTGTTAGAACTGCCCTAGCTCATCCTGTATGACACTTCTCAAGATACACTGCAGGGGCGCCTGGGTGGCTCAGTGGGTTAAAGTCTTTGCCTTCCGCTCAGGTCATGATCTCAGGGTCCTGGGATCGAGCCCCAAGTCAGGCTCGGAGAGCCCGATTCCCCTTCTCTTTCTGCCTGCCTCTCTGCCTACTTGTGATCTCTCTCTCTCTCTGTCAAATAAAGAAATAAAATCTATAAAAAGAAAAAAAGATACACTGCAATAGTAGGATGGGAAGGGATATACTGGCTTAACTGGTCAAACTCCTTTCATTTATTTAAGGCTCGGGAGTGGGTACTTGAAAGACAACTGGTGGCAGAATTGACGGAAATTTGATGGAAATATGTGACCCTCATTAAAATGATTTTTCTATTATGCACCCACTGTGTCAGTTGAAGAATATTTAGATGAGGACACTTGTGCTGTGTTTAATTTCTCCTTGTTCAGGCTTGGTGTTAATTGATGGCTAAAAATATAATTTCCCAGAAATGTGTCACCCCCAAATCCCTTCAGACACACAGGTGGCAGAGTGATCTATCTAAAATGCACAACTGATCATGTAACTTCTCTGATTAAACTTTAAAATTTCCTATTGCTTACAGCTGTGATTTAACTTTTTTTTTTTTTAATTCAGGAGAAGAGCAGAGAATGCTATATAGTCTCCAAAATTGACTTCCTTTTCTTTCTTCTTTCCTTTCCCCCTTCTTTCCTTTTCCTCTCTCTCCCTCCCTTTAATGCCCTCCCTCTCTGTTTCTCTCTCTCTCTCTCTCTCTCTCTCTCTCTCTCTCCCTGTGGGTGTGTGTGTGTGTGTGTGTGTGTGTGTGTGTGTGTGTGTGTGTAACACCAAGTTCAGGTAGACTACACATCCCAGCCTCTCTTGCAGTTAGGGATGGCCAGCTGGCTGGGTCTCAGTCATGGAGTGTGTCACTTTCAGTCCAAGCTTTTCAGGGAAGTAAGTTCCTAAGCCCCACTCATTTCTGCTAGCCTGACATCACGGGGATTACTCCAGAAACAGTGGTGGAAACTGTGGTTTCTCAGTGACTCAGTGAAGCCGAGAACTGCCCCATTTCCGGCTCCCTTGGTACTGTTCAGGAATAGCATTTCTGAACTTCATGTAAATGAGAAAAAAAACTTTTAGTATGTGAACACATAGATATTCTAGGATTTACTTTTCATAGACACTTGAATTACTCTAATTTACATTGTCTCTTGTGAGTCCATAATGCCCTATGAACATTTCACATTTTGTATTCAAATTATCTGTTTATGAATCTGTTTTAGCCATAAGACCATGAAATCTTGATAAAAAAGATGGTATCTGAGATTCATCTGGAAGTATCTGTTGATCAATATAGCATAATTGGGAGTAATATCTAAGGTTGAATCTACATGGCTAAAGTATTTTGCCCGCTTATATCAAATGGATCAGTAAAAACAATCAGACTGCACAGTTTAAAAATGTTTAGACTTGTGAAACAAATAACTTATACATCAATTAAAATAGGTTGTTTTATTTTTTAAATCATGTGAAGCTTTGAAAATATCACTAGAATGTAACTGCTTATTTGGAAAGCACCATTGCTTTAAAGCTATTGAAAATTACATGTTTTACTTTGTAATCTCAAAAGAAGCTTAGAATGATACAGAAGGTTATACTTATATTTTTAAGATGCAATTATGTCTTGCACTTTTCTTGGTTTCTTTAGGTGGTTAACGGTATATCTATGTGAAATAAATTAACCAAGGTAGCAATTAGGGTACTGCAAGATGTCATTTTTAAGTGCGTGAGCAATCACATGGCCAAACACTTTACAATCAAAACCTAATTTACTTACAGAAATCAATACCTATGTCTTTTTTGGCTCTAAGTGGTTTATGGAATATAACCTCAACAAATTGTAGAAATACAATCCTGATGGTATATTGTGGCTATCTTTAATAAAAGCAATACATAGCTGGTGAAAGTAAGTTTTTGTTGAATGGTGTTCACACACAAATTTCAAGTTTAAAGAATTTGGGAGTTACTAGGAGAAAATAGAAATTAACCTTTTTATAATTTGCTGATACCCTCGTTTTCATTAATTGGATATTACTGAAATAATTTTAACACCAGGAACTATCGTTTAAGTAAGAGATCGACTGAGACACTTACAATTGAATAGACAGGACCACAGCCTGAGTCCCTTGATTCCCATTATAAAGCTCACTAAAATTATATTTTCAGCGTCTGTAGTGCTACTGGTAGGAAATAGCTTGCAAACTTATAGAGTTGTTTCCAGTTGTCACAGATGTTGTAGAGCATCACTGTGCTTTAGTGGACAGTAGATCAGAAAGCTTGACGACTGCAAGGAAAGTCATGCCTTACATTCCAATAACATAGCAAATGACCACAGGACATTTAATGAAGTGAAACACCTCTTTATAATTATCTGATTAAGACCCTATTTAAAATAGATAGCAACATAAAATATATTTTGAAGTTCTAATATATACAAAATCTTCTACAAATTAAAGTACCCTTAAATAAAGAAAAAGTCCAAAGTTTTATCCAGCGTGGTCTACCATCTTGGAAACTCTTATCTCCATTGGCAATGCTGCTTATGGTATTTGAGCCACATATTACACCCTCATTGGTCTCTAGAGCTGTAACATTCTTGGTGATTCTACATATAGCTGCAAGTGCTTGGAATCTTCATTGTGTCTTGTGGTGATTTATCCCTGTTCTTTTACAGACTGAAATGAGCCTTTATTTTTATTGTAAATTACTTTTCTTACAATTTGTTTTTTTTTACTATACAGTTTTAACTTTTATTGATTTTTTAAATGTACACTTAGGTAAGTTAATAGCTGTATATTTTATTTCAGGATAGTAAAGATGACAGTATTAATATTTGAATTAAGGTTTTATATTTGAATATGAAACCAGCGTGCTTTAAATTAAAGCATTTCATTTGAATTCATTTTAAATATATGTTTTCTTATCACAGAATGTCTTCAATGGAATTACAATAGAAAGGTCTTTCTGAGTGACTATTACATGTTGAGACTAAATAACTTCATGATTATGATCTAGTATGGAGAGGCTAAATGTATATTTCTCTTGTTTTCATAAGGCGGTGCTTTCATACCTTTTTAGTACATCTTAATTTTACATATTTCTTTCCTAACATACATTAAGTAGTTATTAGGTTTTTTAATTTAATTTTTTAGTGTTCCAAGATTCATTGTTTATGCACCACACCCGGTATTCCATGCAATACATGTCCTTCTTAATACCCACCACCAGCTTCATCAAGCCAACATATTGTGTGGGTAACATATGAGTTTTATTATCATTTTACAGAACTAATTATTTTCTCCGGAAGATAGATATATTAATTGCTATATTAACTTAATGCATATGAATATATAATTCATATTCAAGTATATATAATTATATCTAATTCATATCTATTAAGACATATATAATTAATATATATTGGTATATATTTATATATTATTTATTTATATTCACATATTATATGTTGTAATATTTACATATTATAATATACTGCTACATATTTAACAGATACCATATGGATTCTGACAATTTGGACATAAAATAGTCCATAAAATTCAAATTTTTGAACTTTGGGTTCACATTCTTAAATCTTCTTACACATTACTAGCTTGAGCTGAGGAATTTGGAATGGGAAGGATAACAGCTTGATCTTTCACTCTGTACCATTCTCTCTTTCACTGGGTCTTTCTCTTTTATTGTATTGGAGACAGGAGTATCTTAGTCCATCAAGCTACTATAACAAAAATACCACAGACTGGGTGGCTGACAAACAGCTGAAATTTATTCTTCACAGTTCTGGTTGGAAGTCCAAGATGAAGGAGCCAGCAAATTCAATGTCTGGTGAAAGCCTGCTTCCAGGGCACCTGGGTGGCTCAGTGGGTTAAAGCCTCTGCCTTTGGCTCAAGTCATGATCTCAAGGTCCTGGGATTGAGCCCCACATGGGCCCCTCTGCTCAGCAGGGAGCCTGCTTCTCCCTCTCTCTCTACCTGCCTCTGCCTGTTTATGATCTCTCTCTGTCAAATAAATAAATAAAATCTTTAAAATAAATTAAGAAAGCCTGCTTCCTAGTCCCTATGGACTAGGATCATCTTTTTACTGTGTTTTTACTTACAGAAGAAATAAGGGCGCTCTCTTGGGGTCTCTTTTATAAGGGCACCAATCCTCTCTTGACCTAATCACCTACCAAAGACCCCACCTCCAAATACCATCACACTGGGGTTAGGGTTAAAATATACACATTTGGGGAGGAGCACAAAGATTCAGACTAAAGGAGGGAGGGAAGATGGGGGAATAAAACTGTTGTTTTACCTAACCAGTGCTCCTGCAATCATCTCCAGGTATGAGTGAATACATGAGTTCTTTTTTATTCTCCCGTGGAAGGGATTGTAGAAATAGGAGTTCCTGCAAAAAGGGGATGCTGGCACATTATTCCTGTGTTTGGTATTTGCCTCTGCGATGTCTGGCTGGTGCGCCCCACGTTCTCTAGATAGGTCCAGGTTAAAAAGAAAATGGGCAAGAGGTAGCTGAGGTTGCAGGGGAGTTACCACAGTATTTACAACTCTTAATCCTAATAATGAATTCTCCTGTTCTCTGCTTGCATAATTGGCGAGCAGTAGTTTCATGAAGTACCAAGCAGGTTCTGCTAACTCTTACAAGTGACAGAAAACTGTGTCTGGCAGTTCTCTTTAAAATGTAGAGAAATTCATCAGCAATTGGTTTGCCTCTGTGGATTTAGCCACAATTCTAAGACAACAGAAAATTTTAGTTCCACATCCCTTCACAGATACATGTTCTGTGGCTGTTTTTAAACTTTTTCTTGACTTTTGACTCTGGTTAGGAATAGATTTGTATCTATAGTATTGTTGACCAGATGCAATGTAAAGTCTGACTCATTAGGGCTTATAACCTATGTATAATTATACTGTTTAGTAAACTCAGGGTGAATATATGTTTGGCCTTTTTTTTTTTTAAGTCCTTCTCCCTCTAAAAACATCTCTTTATATTCTGTTGTCTTTTGATGGTCTCACATGTGCTAGAACCTGTTCGTACAGGCTCGTAAGAGACAATTATAAAATTTTCAGGAATTTAGCTAACCAGTTAAACACAACCACTATTAAAAATGATACACCATAAGCTTATAAAATAAAAGCTTATGATACACCATAAGCTAATAAATAAAAGTGATACACTAAAAGCTTATAAATAAAAGCTTATAAATAAAAGAGAAATGAACTCTTCATTTATAATTATTTCATCACATTTTATTCTTATCTAACTCAAGGTTATTTAAATATATTGTTGCTGTAAAATCTGTGTTGAGGTCTGTATGATGAAAATACTATATACTAGTGTGCTATGATCTCCCAATTCCACTTTTAGTAACATCATGTTGGTAGTTTGAAATTGGCCATGGTGGGAGTATTTATACTGTGGAATTGGCAAACCTACAAATTAGAGCTTACCATTTTCTCTCCCCAGAGTAATTACCAGCATATCACTCTGAGAAGCTATAGATGTCCAATACAAACAACTAGAATATATAAATCCTATGTATTGTACTAGTCATTAACTAGGAGTTGGTACAGATTACTATGAGTTAAAATAAGAAATGACTATAAAACCATACAAAACTTCCGATTATCAATTATAGAAAACTGTTATCTCCTTTTTTATATGCTTTCCATATTTAGTTTTTTCTAATAATGTTTATAGTAGTCCAAATTTTTCACATACTTAATGAGATGTTTCTTGTAAACGATTTTTTTCTGGTATTATTGAGACACAATGTTGGATAAAGTTAACTTTTCATGGAGGGATCAATCTTTTTCAAACTTATGCCACTGTAAGCAACTGATAATAGCATGAATTTTTAAATTCTCAAGGTATAATTACCTTAAATATGCTATATGGTTCATAATTTGGGGTATTTAATTAAACAATCATTCATGTACTTAACTAGGTCCACGTCTCTTTTATGAGGAAAAACAATCCTCACTTTGTCTGATGATATATCTTTAACCAAACTTGTCCCAGACTTGGGCTAGCTCTCCTTCTATACCCAAGTTCTTAACAGTTTCCTTAAAAACTCTCTCCTACCCAGCTTCTTAAGAACCATAAATTGACATATAGACATGGTGTTAATAGAAAATCTTTTGCATCATAGGAGTCTATCCCTTTGATAAAAGGTACTATAAGAATTTTCTTCACACCAAAAACAATTTATCTAAAGGATATTCTGCAGTCTCCCAAAATAACCTTACAGTGAGCAAAAATCATGTTAATAAAGAATAATGTAAAATCAATTCTTGATTTTGTCACAGCAATAGTTTTAATGGCATTGTTCAATATACTCCTAATTGTCAACATGTGAGATAATGTATGGTAGTGGCATTTGAGATTTTTACGGTAGCTTAATTATTTGCATTCCTTAAGATATCTGTATTCTTCTCTTTTTACTAAAACCAATGAAATGGTCACATCTCCATTTTACCAGCTGAGAAAAATGACACAGATGGATAAAGCAAGAGTGGTAATATAACTAATGACGAGTTGTTTCTTTTTTTTTCACCTTGGCAAATGTCATTTGAAGAAAAAAATGAGTAGATGGATACAAAACAACCCCTATATGGAAAATTTTTATGATTTTTTGATTAGAAATAGAGCTCTCTGAAATATATGGCATAGGTTAAAAAAATCACCGGCAAATATCGCTTTGTATTTTTTACTTGCATTATCCAAACAATAAACTTATATAGGGAAAATGTATTGACCTTGACAATTGTAAGGATATGTTTTGAATTCATAGTACAGACGTGACCTTTTTTTTTTTTTATCATTTAAGATGTCTTTTGGGAATACTCAAGTATGTATTTTTCCAATGGGACAGTTAATGTCGTTGATGTTCTCCTGTTTAGCAGAAGGAAAACTTTATTTATGGCCTTAACTAATGCTACTCTAGAGTAGAGTAGTTGTACCGTGATATATTGAGGCAGTTTGTCCTTTCTATATACAAATATTCCTTTCGTATGATAACAGCTTCATCAGGATACCAGTGTCAGCCACAGTAGGAAAATAAGAAGCAGCAATTAAAGTTGCTGGGGTGAAGAAAAAATCCAATGTGCGGTATATTAATAGTGCATAAACGCAACACTGAGTAGTATAACAAATGCTTTTGACAATGTAATTTCTTCCCAAAAGACAGTTTTAGAAGATTAATGATTCACCAACATTCATCTTACAGTCAAGATGGAAAGAGTTGATTTGCTGTTGCCTATTTTCTTTATTCTGTTATTTTGTCGTGTTTCTCTTGATAAAAATGTCACATTAATTCTCTTTCTACCTCGAATAGCTCATCATCTAAATTCTATTATTTTCTTAAATGACTAGTGTTACAGAATAGCTGCTACTTTGCTGAGTGTTGTCATTTTCATAAAGTGAAATTTTCCTTTGGAAGACTACTATTTATAAAGCCACTCAGCGTACCTGCAAGTCTTTATTTAGTGTTGCTTGAAGTTACTCTGATGGTGCCATGTTTACAAAGGAGGTTTCTAACTGAAGTGACATTTTCTTCAACAAAGATTCAATAACTTACATTGTGTTGGTAAATGGCTTGATTTATTTTACCACTTACATAGTAAAAGCTTTGATTTAGAAAGTGCCTCTTTGCCATATTGTGGTATAGAGGATAGGGAATTTATTGCAGCTCTCTCCATTTATAAAATATACAATGTTTAATTTTAAACAAGCTTCTGTTATTTTCTTGTAACCATGATTACCCTCTGGCAGTTCAATGAGGCACTAGGAAGTCATAACTTATTTATTATCTCACAGCAAAAGAACTGCTTTAGCATGAGAATGTGTTTTTTCAGTAACTTCTTTAAAAATACTTTTATTAAATTAAGGAATATAGCATTATGTTGGCATATCACTCTGAACAAAAGCAAAGTAATTAAAATTAGGAATACAAATTAAAATGCAATTTATTTCATTCTACCATTTCACAGATATTAATTAGAAGCTTTTTATATATCAGATACTGTTCTAAGCATTGGAGAAACACTAGTTATTCAAAATAACTGCTTTTATAGCTAGATTATGTTTTTGTGGATTTGACAAATAAACAAAGAAAAACATATCCAATATATCATTGTGAAAGGAGCTCCCAGTAAAAATAAACAAGGAGCTAAACAGGGACAGTTTTGATGGGTCAAGAAGAAGGAGTTCCAGTTTAGACAAGGAAGTTAGAAGACCCTTCTAGAAGTGAAATTGAAGCAGAAAACTAAAGAATGTAGGGAAATAAAGCACAGATACCAGACGGCAAAGTGTTCCATGTGAAAGGAAGTGCAAGGAGCCTGAGCTGGTGTGGGCTTGGCAGGAAGCGAATGTGGCTGGAGCATGTGAGAAGGTGAGCATTTTTAGGAGATCAGTTCAACGATGTATTGAGTTAAGAGAGACAAAGATCATTCAAAACTTTTAAGGTAGTAAAGACTGTTTTTAAAAAAAAATAATTTTTATTTATCCGAGAGAGAGGGAGAGAGAGGGAGAGAGAGAACAGGAGAGTGAGAGGGAGACGCAGATTCCTGCTGGGCAAATAGCCCAGTGTGGGGTTCGATGCCAGGACCTGAACTGAAGGCAGACGCTCAGACAACTGTGGCCACCCAGGTGCCCAAGAGACTGGGTTTCCCCCAACTGAGCCCAATGGTGATTTTTTTTTCTTGCTTAAAAATTCCACTATTAAAAAAAACGCCACTATTTGTGCAATGTATCTCAGGTCACATGTAGTAAACATATTTCAGCGTGTAAGCTATATGTCTCAGTTATATTTAAAAAGCTATCGAAATGTTAAAAAGCCTCGACAAATGCTAATGAGAAAAATTTTAATGCAGTAAAGTAAGTTGAACATAAAAGGCGCCCTCAATCCATTAAAATGAATAAAAATGAATTAATTAAATGAATAAATTAAATTCACTTTGGAAACAGTGAAAAATAGGTTTAATTTCATGCCAATAATACAATCACATTAAAAATAACTCAAAATTATTCCAAGACCTTAAATGAAAAAAAGTGAAAAAAGTTAGAAAGTAGATTTAAAAACTATTGTAAATATATAAAACCAAGAAAATGAATCTAAGATACTTATCCAGTGGGAAATTTAAATTCCAGAGAAAACAGATCCTCTATTTGTAACAGAGAATGCTCCTACTCTAGTTATAAACTTAAGAGTAGACATGGAGGAGGAAAGGAAGTCCTATTATAATTTTCATACATTAAAAATAAGAACTCCCACAAATTTTCAGCAAAAAAATAAAAGTCAGGTACAGAAAAAAGAAGAAAATCATATTGGTCTACAACTTACTTTCATGACTAAATGCTAGTAGACAATGAGCTGTCAACAGAAATCAGAAGAAAAACATAAGCATTTGTTTTGAGCCAAAATGCTAAGAAATATAACCACTAGAAAGACACAACTTAAACCTTGATTTTAGCCTGGTGAGACACAAATAGGGCATAAGATAATCCATTTTCATTGATTTAAGCCTCCCAATTTGTGCTGTTTATTTTTATTTTTATTTATTTTTTTATCAGCAGTTATAAGAAACTAATACAATTAACTAATCTCTTTGTCTCTGGAGGAGAATGAAATCACAGGATTGCTTCTTAGAAAAAAAAAATGGTACCTTTACTTAATTGGTTCCATCGTAACCAAGTCAACACAATTTAATTTTCAACCTTTTTTTTTTCTTAATTTTCTTCGAGAAAGAGCCTTGAAAGATCTAAATGAATTGTTTCTGATCCTCCAACTTGCAATGAAACTGTAGTGGTCAGGGGCACCTGGGTGCCGCAGTGGGTTAAAGCCTCTGCCTTCAGGCTCAGGTCATGATCTCAGAGTCCTGGGATCGAGTCCCGCATCGAGTTCTCTTCTCAGCAGGGAGCCTACTTCCTCCTCTCTCTCTGCTGTTTCTCTGCCTACTTGTGATCTCTCTCTCTCTCTGTCAAATAAATAAATAAATACATAAATTAAAAAAAGAAACTGTAGTGGTCAGCAAGGAGAAGGTGTCCAACATGTGTCACCTTAAACTTACTCTTACATCTATTTTCATTTATTCCTGAATCACTATTTTTCTATTTATTTATTTGACAGAGAGAGAGAGATCACAAGTAGGCAGAGAGGCAGGAAGAGACTGAATCACTATTTTTCTGACTATTCATTTATTTTTAAACATCACCTTATCTCCCAAACATATAGTTGCAGTTTTTCTTTCTCTCCCTTTCTTGTCAGAAATGTACCACTGCGGCCATTTCAAAATTCAATGTGCACACAACATTGATCCTGGTCACAAGTGACGTGTAATATCAGTTTGTGAAACCACACAACAAAACAAAAGGAAACGAATGAGCAAGAATTCTTCTGTGCAAAACCTGTAAGTAGCATTAACTTGACATAAGAGCATTCCAGAAATGGAAAATCATTTAAATTGTTAAAATAAGACTCGGTAAGTATCTTTTGTCCATAAGGTTTAGTGAATTTTAGTAGATGAAGTTTAGGAAGAGGAAGGGAGCCCAGACTTATAGTTGGAGCCAAACAATACACCTGGCATTCCAGTCATTAATGTCAAGCCACTGGTGACAGAATATTCAGTCTTTGTATTGTTGTTATTACTATTACAATTAGCTGGGAGACAATGGATACTTAGGTTTCAAAGTTGCCTCTTACAGAGCCCTCACAGTCTCCAAACCTGTTTTAACCTGTAAATCAATTTTTTTTTTATTGAAAACCTCTAAAAACTCATTTATATTTACTTATTTTAAGTTTCTTGCCTGACATTCATTTGACATTTTCTCTTTATTTTTGGACTTTTATAAAACTTAATAAAAAAAGAAATTATCCAAGTAGATTTCCTTTAATTTTCTTCTTCTTATTTTTTTAAGATTTTATTTATTTATATGATATATAGAAAGAAACAGCAAGAGAGGGAGCACAAACAGGGGGAGTGGGAGAGGGAGAAGCAGGCTTCCTGCTGAACAGGGAGCCTGATGCAGAGGCTTGATCCCAGGACCATGACCTGAGCCTAAGGCAGATGCTTAACGACTGAGCCAAGCAGGCACCCCATCTTTACTTTTTTTCCTTTCTGTAACACATGTAAATTTATAGACAGGTAATATTTCTTTCAATGATTAAGTTATAAAAGCATTTAATTTTATTTCTGAGGGATTTCGAAATAATAAAACAAAATAGTCAATGTCAGAAATAGCAGATAAATAAAACTGTAAAATTATATATGATGAGCTTTTACTATTTTACTCATTTTTTAATTCAAACATCTTTATTGATCTTTATTATATGTTATTCAAATTCTTCGCCTCGCTACTTATGTTTCTTCTTCCTAAACCTCCTTTCTTTGTCATTTTATTTTTTTTTCCCCTTAAAAGCTTGCTATGCACAAAGTTTATTTCTAAGCCTATAAATTGCCTTGGACTAATTCTACCACCACCTCAGAGAGTTTCCCTTGTGTAATAACATGTTTTGGTATTCATTGGTTCATCCACTTATTTATTTTGACATTTTTATTGAGTAAAACTTCAAAAATTGCATATATTGTAGCATATAATATAAAGTGAACAATAAGCCAGACACAGTCTCTGTCTTTAAGAAATTAATACTTGTTCTGTAGAGCTACAGATGTAATGACTTAATTACAGTTGTAATAACTGTATTATTATAGTTTATTATACTGTACTGTATTATAATAATACAGTATTATATAATATTATATAATATTATATAATAATAACTATTATATAATCTAATAGAGGACTTAACACACTTTGGGGGTTGACTCCTTCTGCATTCAGTCAGGAATTAGAAGTCCCTCTATGTATTCCAGATAGGAAAGGCTTGAATGGACAGAATTACAGGTTTACTTAGTCATTGTTGGGACAAGGATCGGTATAGCCATCATCCAGGTTCTCAGTCTGCAATAACAACGTGGTTGTTCGGGAGGTTCTCAGAAATGTTTGTAGAACTTAAAAAACTTTCAGAGCCTCTGGCTTCCATAGTATGCCATGAGTACTATTTGGCTTATATAAGTCTTTTTGCTTTCAGGCTTCCAAGGACCACAGAAACCAATCAACTTTGAAGTTTTCCATCCCTACTATTGCCTTCACACTGTTCAAGTGCTAGAACAAGAGTATAATGCATTCATTCCTTTTCTACCCATGTCTCATCCCAGTCCCTCAAAGTGACCACCTCAGGATCATAATGCTATGACACATCCTGGATTAACATGACAAAAACATGTATTAATTCATATATGTATGGAACACTTTAAATTTAAAATGAAATTTAATATCATTCCCTAAAATCGTTTCTGATATCTAATACATCTATATACAAATTGAACAAAATTAACCAATAAAGTTAATCTAATCTAGGACTAGGATATCATATAAACCCATAAAAATCCAGGCTTCTTAGAAAAATTAGCCAGTGTTATGAAACCTCTTTTCTCAGCTCTATTACTCTAGTTCATACTTTATTCAGCACATGCTACTCAGAGGTGAGGGTGTGAGCTTTCCATTATCTTGGAATACCATGAAATTCAATCCAATTCCAATGATGTACATCCTCACAAATAGCATCATTTCATCAGAAGGGACCATTTAGCTTTTCCTTTGTCTGATTTGGCACTTTTTTAGAGGATACTTTCTCACATAGAATCTGATCTACTTGTTAGATGATTAGCAAGGGAGTGTATGATGTCTCAAAGGTCATCAGATATCATTAGAGGCTCCAACAAGTCATAATTAACTTTGCGTTTAAAAAAGAGAACAACAGGGTCACCAATAACACATTCTGGGCAGGCAGCCAGGACACTACCATGGGAGTCATGATATCTAAACATAAATTGAGTAGGCTGGACTTGCAAAGTATACTGAACAGAAGCAAGGCAACTATTAACATGGCAAGGAAAAAGAAATTTCTAATAAAATGAGCAGATCTCTTGGAAATACTGTAACATTAGCCTTCAGCTTAATAGCGGTAGCATGTATACTCTCAAATAGACATGAGCCTATTCAAGAATCAAACTCTACTCAAAGTCAAGAGACAGTTTGAAACTGCAGGTGGTATAAAATAAGAAGTCAGGGCACCTGGGTGGCTCAGTTGGTTAAGCAATTGCCTTCGGCTCAGGTCATGATCCTTGAGTTCCGGGATCAAGTCCCACATCGGCCTCCCAGCTCGCGGGGAGTCTGCTTCTTCCTCTAACCTTCTCTCCTCTCATGCTCTCTCTCACTTTCTCTCTCAAATAAATAAATAAAATCTTTAAAAAAAAAAATAAGAAGTCAGTGTCCCCTGGGACCAGCATAAAATTGGCAAAATGGTGAAAGAGACAGCAAAAATAGGATGAAACTCTTGTTCTTTGGGCCAACTTCTTTGAGATTCTGTGGGCCAAATTTTTAAAAATTCCCACCAAACCAAAGGATGTTTTATTTCTACTTCGATTGTTAATAGAAGCAAGCTATATTTTAAGAAGCAACTATACAAAATTCTGCATGAAAAATTTGAATTCCTCTATTTTTTTACAGACAGTTCTGAGCAGTCTCACATATAACTCAACTAGCTTTGTTTTCACGTCTTCAAGCCAGGCAAGATGGAGGCAATTGGCACTACTTGAAAATCAATCATAGAGAATAAAAAATTTGCCCAATCTTTTTTTTCCCCTTGTTTTTACATTTTTGTGTGTTGGGGAGAAGAAGACACAGTTTTTCCTTTATCTGGCTTTCCTCTGCACCCTTTTCATTTAATCTTTGTATTTCACTGTATACTGCTTCACTCCTTCCTGATTTTTCTCCTTTATTAATTTGATGTTATTATCATGAAGGGTAGGCTCCCATTAATGCATGCGTTTCTTTCCCTTATTTTAGAAAGATGACCATACCAGACAGCAGCATTGAAAAACGAAGAGATTTTTTATTTTGAGAATAATTGCTGTAAGTATTTTGCATATTAGAAAAACAAAGTCTTGGACTTAAGAGGCTAATATAAAAAATCCAAGGATCATTTGTAGTTTTTCCCTGGAGAAAAAAAAAAAAAAACCTTTCCTAATCAACAGCATCTCTCTCTTTCTTAAACCTTATTTTTTTTTAAAGATTTTATTTATTTATTTGACAGAGAGAGAGATCACAATAGGCATAGAGGCAGCCAGAAAGAGAGGGGGAAGCAGGCTCCTGCTGAGCAGAGAGCCCGATGTGGGGCTCGATCCCAGGACCCTGAGATCATGACCTGAGCTGAAGTCAGAAGCTTTAACCCACTGAGCCACCCAGGAACCCCTTAAACCTTATTTTTTTTAATGAAGATTTCAACACATACAAAAGCACAGCAAATCTGCAGAAATCTCTATGTACCTACCATTCAGCTTCAAGGATCCTCCACTCAAGGTTAATATTGTTTCATCCCTTCTACCACACACTCCTCTCTAATGCATTAAACTGAAATCCAAGATTCAGAAATCATGTGTTCCACAAATATTTTGGAAGAATATTTTTTTCAATCTCAAGACAACATATGCTGTTTAGCCACAGATTACCTATATATTTCTACTGTTTTGTAAAATAATTATAATTGCATGCAAATACAAAAATAGATATCCTTCTTAATGAATAAAATGTAATAAATCATATAAAATAACGAAGTATATGTACAAGATAAATGACAGACCTGCTTGAATAAGGACAGTGATTTCTGTGTAAAGCTGATGTAAGTCTCTTAATCTGCCTGTACATTTGTCTACTTTTTAATGCTCACAGCAGGAAGCATCACATAAAACATAAGAACATTTGGGGCATCATTCAATGAAGCAGGATTTAGCATTATATGGCTTTATCCCATATGTTGACTTAACACTGAAACTGTGATTCAAATGGTGGAAAAAATAAAGAGAGCTTACAGCCGAGTTTACATAAAGTAAATGTAGAAAATTCAAGCACATCGTTAAAAAGTCACTGTTATGAAGTATTTTTCCTCTACTTTAGAAAAGTATAAAACCATTGTGTTTATTCTACTTATGACAAATTGCTCATATAAATTTTTATTAGGGGATTCAAAAACTTTTTTAATCCCTGGAACATTAGATTGAATTCAGAAATTAAAAATATATATATATCAAAGGCCCATATATGCACATATAAAACAGTTATGAAGAAACCAAATGAATGATATGTTTTGAAAAATACTGATAAAAACAGAATGAAGGTAAAACTTATCAAAATACAGTAGTTTCACTCAGTCATGCTGTAAATGCCCCTGTTTTATCATGTAAAAATTAGAGATTACCAGAAAGCAATAAAGATCTCCATTTTCCTTGTGAAATAATAAAGCAGATAAAGAAAGCCATCAAATTACAAAGAAAGAAAGAGAAGAAACAGAAACTACACAAAAGTCAGAGAACAATTAATAAAAGGACAATAAGTAAATATTTATAAATAATTAATTTAAATGTAAATGGAGTAAATTTTCTGTTCAAAAACAGAATGGCTAAATGGGATAAAAAACAAGACTCATTTATGCTGCCTACAAGAGACTGCAGAAATGAGGAGTGAGGACACACAAAGACTGAAAGTGAAAGGATAAAGAAAGATATTACATGTGAATGAGAATGAAAAGAAAGTTGGATAACTATCCTCATATCAGACAAAAGAAACTTAAGAAGAAAGACTGTAATAAAAGATAAAGAAACACCCTACATAATGATAAAGGAATCAATCCAGCAAGAAGATACATAAAGTAATATAAAGAGACCTAAAGAGAGAAACTGGCAGCAATAAAAAGTTGAGAACATCAACACCTCACTTATATCATTGAATAAATCATCCAGATAGATAGAAAGTCAATAAGGAAAGAATGACTTTAAACAACACATGTAGACTAGTAGACTTAATAGATTATAGAACATTCCATCCAAAAGCAGCAGGATTCTTCTGAAGTGCACTTGGAACATTCTCCAGGATATATCACAAGTTAGACTACAAAACAATCTCAATATATTCAAGAAGACTAAAATCATATCAAAATTGTTTTCTAACCACAATAGTATGAAATTAGAAATCAACTGTAAGAAGAAAACTGGGGAAAATGTGGAGAATAAACTGCATGCTACTGAATAACCAATGGGTCTGAAGAAATCAAAGGAGAAATAAAAAGAAAACCTAAGTGCAAATAAAAACAGAAATATGATATACCAAAATCTGTGAAATGCAGCAAAAGCATTTCTAAGGGGGAATTTCATAGCAATACGAGTCAACCTTAAGAAACAAGAAAAATCTCAAATAAACAACCAACTTTAAACCTAAAAGAAATAGGAAAAAAAAAAAAACAAATAAAGAATAGAGGTAGGACAAGGAAGAAATAATAAAGATAGAGAGGAAAAAATTAAATAGAGCCTAGAAAGAAAATAAAAAAAGATCAATGGAACTAAGAGCTGGCTTTTTAAAAAGATAAACAAAAAATAAATTTTAAGCTAGAATCACAATGAATAAAAGAATGCTCCAATAAATAAAATCTGAAATGCAAGAGAAGTGACAACTGATATGACAGAATTACAATCATAAGAACTAGTATAGAGTTATAAGCCAACAAATAGAACAACCATGTGACAATGGATAAATTCCAAGAAATACATGATCTTCTAAGACTGAATCATAAAAAAGTAGAAAATTCGAATAAACTATTTTCTAATAGGAAAATCAGGGAAGTAATCAAAAATCTCCCAACAAACAAAAGTCAAGAGAAGATAGTTTCATTGGTGAATTCTTCCAAGCTTTCAAATAAGACTTAATACTCATCTTTCTTAATTCCAGACAATCAAAGAGGAGGAGAACACTTCCAAATTTGTTTTATGAAGCAGGCATTACTCTGGTACTGAAACCAAATAAGGAAGTCACAGAAAAAGTCAACTTCAAATCAATATCCTTGATAAACATAGATGCAAAAGTCCTCAACAAAATATTAGCCATTCAAATTCAACAATACATTAAAAAGGATCATACACCATGATCCAGTGAGATTTATTTCAGGGATGCAAGGAAGTTTCAACATCTACAAATCAATCAATGTGACACACCACACTAACAAAATAAAAAGTAAAAATGATGTGATTATCTCGATAGATGCAAAAAAGAGAATTTGATAAAATTCAACATTTGCTTATGATGAAAACTTAAAGTGGGTATAGAGAAAATATACCTCAACACAATAAAGGGCATTTATGACAAACCCACTGCTGACATCATACATGGTGATGAATAGCTGAATCATTTTCTTTTAAGACCAGGACCAAGGATATTCAGTCTTGCCACTTTTATTCGACATAGAATTAGGAGTCCTAGCCACAGCAGGAAGACAAGAAAAGAAAATAAAGGGCATCCAAAATGGTAAGGAAGAAACGAAACTGTCACTATTTGCAGATGACATCATACTATATTGAGAAATTCTAAGGTCCACCTAAAAACTGTTAGAACTAATAAACAACTTCTGTACAATTGCAGGATATAAAATCGATACACAAAATTCTGTGGCATTTTGTACACTAATATGAACTATTAGAAAGAAAAATTAACAAAGCAATATAGGCTATAATTGCATCAAAAAGAATCAAATACATAAGAATAAATTTAACCAACGATTTGAAAAACCTATACATTAAAAACTATAAGACACTGATATAAGAAATTGAAAAAGACACAAATAAATGGAAAGATGCCCCATGCTCATGAATTGGAAGAATTGATATTGTTAAAGTGTCCATACTATCCAAAGCAATCTACAGATTCAATGCAATCACTATCGAAATTTCAATAACATTTTTTTTTCACGGAAGTAGAGCAAATAACTCTAAAATTTGTGTGGAACTACAGAAGATCCCAGGTAGCCAAAACAATGTTGAGAAAGAAGAACAAAGCTGGAAGTATCATTCTCCCTGATTTCAAACTATATTACAAAGCTATAATAATCAAAACAAGGACATCTGGGTGGCTCAACTGGTTAAGTGTCTGCCTTCAGCTCAGGTCATGATCCCAGGGCCCTGGGATCAAGTCCTGCATCAGGCTCCCTGCTCACCAGGAAGCCTGTTTCTCCCTCTCTTTCTGTCTCTCCCCTCCACTTGTTCTCTCAAATAAGTAAATTAAAAAATAAAAAAATAGTATGGTATTAGCATAAAAACACACACACAGATCAATGGAGCAGAATTGAGAGCCAGAAATAAACCCACACATATATAGGCAACCAATTAATGACAAAGAAGCCAAGAACACACAATAGAGAAAGATCAGTCTCTTCAATAAATGGTGCTGAGAAAACTGGAATGCTACATGCAAAAGAATAAAACTATACCACTATTTTTTTTTTTTTGTCCTTAGCTGTTGTTTTCTGAACCATGGAGCCATTTTGGAATCAGCTGGAAGCTATGGACCTTCTCCTTTAAAATGTACATGCTCATGTAACAAACATATCATACAACATATCATCCCAACAAACAAAAGTCAAGAGAAGATAGTTTCATTGGTGAATTCTTCCAAGCTTTCAAATAAGACTTAATACTCATCTTTAAGCCTGTTTAAACAAATGCAGGGTCCGTATAGACTCCCTGAAGCCCACGTATGGATTCAGGTTAATATCCCCAGAAGAGATGGTAAGATGCTGTTAACACAGTCAAAACTATGTAAAAATACCTTGAAATGAATTAAAGACTTGAATGTAAGTCTTGAAACCATAAATTCCGGAAGGAAATATAAGCAGTAAGCTCCTGGACATATGTCTTAGTGGTGTGTTTGTGGATTTGATGCAAAAGGCAAGGACAACAAAAGCAAAAATAAATAAATGAGCTACATCAATCTAAAAGGCTTTTGCATAGCACAGGAAACCATCATCAAAATGAAAAAGCAATCTACTAAATGGGAAAATATATTTTCAAATTATATATCTGATAAGTGGTTAATATCCAAAATATATAAAGAACGTGTACAACTCAACAACAACACCAACAAAAACAAACCACCAATTATACAATGGAGAGAGGTTCTGAACAGACATTTTTCCAAAGAAGACATACAGATAGCCAATAGGCCCATGAAAAGATATTTAACATCACTAATTATTAGGTAAGTGCAAATAAAAGTCACAATGAGATGTTATTATCTCATACCTTTTAGAATGGCTAGTATCAAAGAGACAAGAAATAATAAATTTTGGAGAGGATGTGGAGAAAAGGGAACTCTTGCTCATTGTTGATGGAAATATAAATTGGTGCGGCTACTATGGAAAATGGTATGAAAGTTCCTCAAAAAATTAAGAATACATCTCTTATATGATCCAGGTATTCAACTCTGGGTATGTGTGTTTAGAATATCATAATACCGGGGTGCCTGGGTGGCTCAGTGGGTTAAAGCCTCTGTCTTTGGCTCAGGTCATGATCTCAGAGTCCTGGGATCGATCCCCATATCAGGCACTCTGCTCAGCAGGGAGCCTGCTTCCCCCTCTCTCTCTGCTTGCCTCTCTGCCTACTTTTGATCTCTCTCTTTCTGTCAAATAAATAAATAAATAAAATCTTTAGAATATCATAACACTAATTTGAAAATATATATGCACCCCTATGTCAATTTCAGCATTGTTTACAGTAACCATGATATGGAAACAATGTAAGTGTCCCTCAATAGATGAGGACATAAATAAGATATGGTACACACACACACACAAGCATGCACGCATATGTGGGATGGATAAAGACAAATACTGCAATACTTCCGTTACATGCAGAATCTAAAACAAAACAAACAAGCAAACAACTAAAACAATATATGAACTCACAGATACAGAGAACAGATTGATGGCTACCAGAGAGGAAGGAGTTGGGGGATTGGATGAAATGACTAAAGGGGATCAAGTGTATGGTGACAGATGGTATTAGACTTTTGGTGGTGAACACTTTGAAGTGTATACAGAAGTTGAATTATAATAGTTTTACCCCTGAAATTTATATCATGTCATATACCAATTTCACCTTAATTAAAAAAAAATTGAGCCAATGTCATTGGGGTCATACGTAATACTAATATTAATATTAATTACTAATAAAACAAAGATAAAAAAATTTAAGATTATACGTTTCATTGTTTTAATATTGGTCATGTTGTATTAACAGTTTCTAAGTTATTTTGTTACAAACATATTCAAATCATTAAAGAAAAAAAAATGGGATGTCTTCTCTTTCAGGTCTTACCATATTGATCGTGCAGTCTTCAGGTTTTCTAATCTTCTCTGAAGTTACTGGACCTGAGAGACTGAAGGACACAGAAAGTACACGTGCTAAGACAGAGAACCCCAATGACAGTAGAAACCCAAAGAATACTCAGGGAGTTAACTAACTAGCAGAAGATGTATGTTAGCAATGAATTCCAAATTTGTTTTCATCTTCTCCTATTCTTAGAGAGATTAAAGACTACTTTACAGTAATGACATTTTATACCAAAAAGTAAAGAATTGCTTGACTCTTTATATGATAGCTCATTTTTTTTGATGCTGGAAACATGGTTACTTTAACGTGGGTTTTGTGAAGATCTTCCATCCGCTTCCTTATAAACCGTCTCTACCCTTGCATCACATCCCCAACACCCAAGAGCACATCATACACAATCAGTAGGTGATAGCTCATTCTTAAAATGTCTTTGGGAAGACACTATATTTTTTATTTTGCTTTGTTTCATTTTATTTTCATCAAGTGTTGGGCACAAATTGCAAAAGATTAAAAATAAAGGAAAATAAAAAGGAAGCAGTGTTCTAGATGACACATTACGCAATCTTGATATTTAATTGCAAAGTAGTATCTTTTTATAAAGATATTTATTTATTTATTTATTTATTTATTTATTTATTTATTTACTTGAGAGGCAGAGAAAGTGAGAGAGGGCATGAGAGGAGAGAAGGTTAGAGGAAGAAGCAGACTCCCCATGGAGCTGGGAGCCCAATGTGGGACTCGATTCCGGAACTCAAGGATCATGACCTGAGCCAAAGGCGGTTACTTAACCAACTGAGCCACCCAGGCACACTGCAAAGTAGTATCTTAAATTGAATCCTACCTCTTAAAAAAATTAAAAAATGGAACTGAGAACAAACAACAACAAACTGTATTAAAATGATAATACTGAATAATTGGAGAAATTTGGATATGAATATTTCATCAGATAAAGGTTCTGCAATATCATTAACATTTTGTGTGTGATAACTTTGTTGCAATTATGTAGGAAAATTTATTTCCCCTCTGAGGAGAAACGTGTTAAATATTTAGGGTTAAAATTTAAAGGTGTTTACAACTTATATTTAAATGGTTTGGCAAAATGAAACAAAATATATGTTTATATGAAGGAGAGAAACCATAAAAATGTGGCAAATATTGTTGTAATTGTTCTTTAAATTTAATATTTTTATATAAAATTAAGGAAAAAATAAAACATGGTATACCTAGCAATTTGATGTATTGATTTAATATAATTAATACTTAATTAACATAATATTAATTATTCATTCCCATATGTTCATTCCATCTAATAACATGCATCAATAAGAAAGAGAAACATTGTTACATGTAAAAAAATAACCACACAGAAATACACACACAAACAGGCCATGCGATAAATTTCACACAAATCAACTTGAGCAAAAAAAGCCACACACTAAATAGTGCAGACTATATGATTTCAATTATGTACATTTCTAAAAGAGATACCAATATTGTTCAGAGTAATCAGTTTAGTGATAACTTTAGGATATAAAGAATGGTAAAAATAAATAAAATATTTACCTGTTTATGGAATTGAAGAATATTACTTTGGCATTAAAAGTATGTTGCAGTTAAAAGTTAGTAATAGAGATTTTAACCAAGAACTATAGTGGGAATATGCAGAAATAATACAAAGAGAAATATATAAAATAATTCTATACAGTGACTCAATGTTCATGACCATGTGAAATATCAAATAATTCAATATGGAATTTGGGAGAAAAAAGTAGCAAATATGGACAAGATGCCAGCAGAATAGAGATATTTAAAGAGAGAAACAGAATTCATAAAGCTACACTTCTAAAATTTATCAGACTCATGCATCTTCTCTCCAGTATTATTTCTACTTTGTCTCTGCCCTCAACAATTTAAATGTCATAAAATATTTCCTAGGGAGCCTCCATTTTTTACATACTTAGTAATCACTTCATTGCTTTTGGAATATCTGTTTATGCTATTTTTAGGGGATATTTAAGGGGATTATGTAGGGGAAGACAAGAGAATATTCATGAATGTCTTATTGTGATTCATAAATATGAAATGCTCACAAACTGTAATCCTGTTAGGCTATTAAGTGACTGTATTTTACAAAAGTTGGAAAAAACGGTGACACTCAAAAATATTCTGAGAAAATTAATTAACTAAAGGTTAAATGTCACAATTGAATTGCTATGTCTATGTACTCTATATACATTTCTACAAGTGGTAGGATTCTGAGGCATTATTTTGTATATAAAATAATACTTCTGTTTAATATTATGTGGTACTTTTCTTTGATTAAACACTTCCCCACACATTTGATGAAGAACATAGGGAACCTGTATTACTTAGGTGTCTTTCATTTGTCCTGTACTGAAGGCTTATTCCTGCTAGGAAGATTAGCTTTGCATGGTTTGGTTCACTTCCATAGTGGGAGCCATAAATCCATCAAAACACATAAAAAAGACCGATCGCCTCCTAATTAAAGCTTGAATTTATGGTAGAGACAGTCTTCTCAGGGAAATTCTTCATGAAGCAATAGAGTAAGAAATGCTTATTTTTATCTATTTAAAGGTTGTTAAGTTTATTTTGAAGGCATAAAATGAAGATATAAGGAATGTGCTTATAGTTACTATATGAACTCTATTACAAGCTGGTAGCAAAGGTATGATATTTGGCACAGAGAAGTGGGTCATTAAAGAACTCTAAGAATTACTGTTTATAAAAATGTTGGTGCAAAGGTGATCCAAATGATAAATGGGGGAGTGTTACCACTGACAGAATACTGATGTCCATTTAGATGAGAGTGGAGGTGCTGGTCCAGCCAGAAACATCAGAGCTCAGCAAGGCTCCTTTTCAAAGAATAAAATGTTGATTTGTATTAAACAGAGATAGGTAGGATATCCATAGTGATATTTTTCCCTTTTTCCCTCAGAAATAGTCTCAATGATGTGGATGGATCTAGATCTAGAAAATATTATGCTAAGAGAAATAAGTTAGAGAAAGACAAATACCATATGATTTCACTGATACATGGAACTTAAGAAAAAAACTGATGAACTTGGGGAGTGGGGAGAAAAGAGGGAGGCAAACCATTAAAAAGACTCTTAATTATAGAAACCAAACTGAGGGTTGCTGGAGGCTAAGTAGGTGGAAGGATGGCTTAAATGGGTGATGGGGATTAAGGAGGGAACTTGTTATGTTGAGCACTGGGTTTTGTATGGAAATGACGAATCACTAAATTTTATCACTAAATATTATTCTTAAATAATAAAATAAAATTTTATTATTATTATTAATAATTATATACACTGTATATTAACTAACTAGAATTTAAATAAAAGCTTGAAACTAGAAAAGAAAAAAAAAGAAAAGTCTCAGATTCATTTCAATTTTGCTTCCTCTCTAAAAAAATATTTTATTTTATTCATTTTTATTGAAGTAAAATTGGTACACAATATCCTGATAGTTTCAGGTGTACATCATAGTGATTCCTTATTTTTACACTTTATGAAATGATCCCCATGATTATTCTAGTCACCATCTGTCACCATACAGAGTTATTATAATATTATTGACAGTATTCCTTATGCTATATATTACATCCCCGAACTTATTTATTTTATAACTGGAATTTCACTCTTCCCAGATTTCTAATACAATACTCAAACAAATTAATAATTAAAAATGGAAAGTAAGAAAACAAAATCTTGTATAACTGACAGTTGGCTGTAACATCCTGCAGCCAAGATTAAATATCAGTTCAACAGGTGTGTGGTTAATGGAAACTGTGCTGCATGAGGTGTCATAGAATAAAAACTTTAGAAGTAAATGGATATATGTCATTTGAGCTCCAAAGAAAGTGAAAAAATATCCACAGGTTTAGATATTTTAAAAAGCCAATTTGCACTCTCTTAACCAATTTATTTGTGATGACTACCATCAAACGCCCTCCATATTGTCCCACAAAACATTTTTTAAAAACGTAAAGAGAAAGAAAGAAAACAGGTTCAAATCAGCACCATGAGCAGTTATTAAACTTACTTTCCAAGGTTAACTATTTAACTTTTAAAATTCTGGAAAACATAACTTGAGTTAATCTAAGCTAATCCAGAACAAAGTACTAAAATGCAGTTTCCTTAAAATATGCATTTTTTTAGGGATTTATTTATTTGACAGAGAGATCACAAGTACGCAGAGAGGCAGGCAGAGAGAGAGGGGGAAGCAAGCTCCCTGCTGAGCAGAGAGCCCGATGTAGGGCTTGATCTCTGGGGATGCTGAGATCATGACCTGAGCCCAAGGCAGAGGCTTTAACCACTGAGCCACCCGGGCATCCCAAAATATGCATTTCTTAAATTATTAGAATAGACAAGAACATAAGTAACAAATCATTGAAAGACAATTTTCCAGGATGCTTATTTACAGAGATTTTATTCTGTTATTCTTTCATTTAAAATATTTTTTATGGGGCGCCTGGGTGGCTCGGTGGGTTAAAGCCTCTGCCTTCAGCCCAGGTCATGATCTCAGGGTCCTGGGATCGAGCCCAGCGTCGGGCTGTCCACTCAGGGGGGAGTCTGCTTCCCCCTCTCTCTCTGCCTGCCTCTCTGCCTACTTGTGATCTCTCTCTCTCTGTCAAGTAAATAAAATCTTTAAAAAAATAAAAATAAGGGGTCCCTGGGTGGCTCAGCCCTTAAGTGGCTGCCTTCGGCTTGGGTCATGATCCCGGGGTCCTGGGATGGAGCCCCACATTGGGCTCCTTGCTCAGCGGGAAGCCTACTTCTCCCTCTCCCACTTCTCCTGCTTGTGTTCCCTCTCTCACCGTTCACTGTGTCTCTCTATCAAATAAATAAAATCTTTAAAATAAAATAAAATGTTTTATAACACAATATTTTTAGTTAATTGTTAATTATGTATTATTCAATTTGCAAAAATTTGAAATGTTTATACAAATTTTAGTCATCTACATTTGTAAATTTCTGTTTATTTTGAAAAACTCTGTTAAATGATTTTTTTTTAAAGATTTTATTTATTTATTTAACAGAGAGAGAACACAACTAGGCAGAGAGGCAGGCAGAGGCAGAGAGAGGAGCAGGCTCCCTGCCGAGCAAGGAGCCCCATGCGGGACTTGATCCCAGAACTCTGGGATCATGATCTGAGCTGAAGGCAGCTGCCTAACCAACTGAACCACCCAGGCGTCCCTGTTAAATGATTTTTAATAATACATTTTAACATTTTTGAAACTAATTCTGTAAAAGTTGTTCATTATAGTAACTTTAAAATAAATATCAACTTATTTGGCAAGAGAATAATGTAACATGATTAAAGCAAACTAAAGTGTTTTTATGTGAATTCAGGACAATTTGGTCATCAGATTATATTCCTTAAATTTATACAATTTTTGGTTGTCAATGATATCTCAGCAAATCTGAGGAGATAAAAAGAGAAGAATATAAGGGCTTTCTCTCTCTCTTTCTCTCTCTCTTTCTCTCTCTCTCTCTCTCTGTGTATCTGCTCTCCACCATGTAGGATGCAGGGAGAAGGCTAACTACAATCCAGAAATGTCCCACCAGACACCTGATTGGCCAGTTCCATGATCTTGGAATACTCAGCACTTCAGAACTGTTAGGAATATATGTTGTTTGAGCAAAACAAACAAACAAACAAACAAACAAACATAAATAAATAAATACATGCTATCATTAGGTGTGGGCAAAAGTACTACAAAAGATTGGGAAGGGGGGGCGCCTGGGTGGCTCAGTGTGTTAAAGCCTCTGCTTTCAACTCAGTTCATGATCTCAGGATCCTGGGATCCAGCCAAGCATCAGGGTCTCTGCTCAGCAGGGAACCTGCTTTCCCCGCTCTCTCTGTCTGCCTCTCTGCCTGCTTGTGATCTCTCTCTCTCTTTCTTGCTCTCTCTGTCGAATAAATAAATAAAATATTAAAAAAAAGAAAAAGATTGGGAAGATTAGTTGTCAGGGACTGGGGAGAGCAGGAATGGGCAACTATCATTGATGGGGTGTGGATTGTAATTTCTGGAGTTGGATGGTGGCAATAGTTATACACAATGTGAATACAATTAATAGTATTGAATGTACTCTAAAATAGTTAAATTGGTAAATTTTATATACATTTTACTACAATTAAAAAAAGAGAAGAAAAAATATGAGTTCATCCAAGACATATTTTGTTTGTTTGGTTTTTGTTACTGTGTAAAAATAAATCAGGTTACCTATTTTCATTTTTCATTAATTAAATGACAAATTAATTGACTAATCTGAAAATATCAGTGTCACCATTGAATAAATATGTGAGGTTCAATTAAAAATGGTCCGAATCTCAGATACCCATTTGAATTAGTTATCTGCTCATTCCTGTGTTTGATGGTTTGTAATTTAGAGTGACTTCTGTTAATTAAAAGACATATTACCCTACATAAAATATCTTTTACATTTTGTTGTGCTCTCAGCTTTAAAGGAAAAACGTATTTTTGAAGCCAGTTGTATATCTCATGTCTAAGAAAGGCTATGCAACCTAATTGCTCCCATGAGAGACAGAACACTGAATATTTGATAGAAATGGATATGTTCAAATGCTTTAAACGTGAATGTACATCTGTCAAGTTTGACACAAATTTTTAAAAAGAATAGAAATAGTATATATGAAAAATATCAATTTCTGTTAGTGGCACTGGTTTAGTACTATGAATCTGACGAACACAGCTTTTTGTAAAGTGGAACATGGCAGTTACATATGGAGACAGGTGAATCCTTTGAATGTCTATTATTTCTAGAACTTAACTTGAATTTTCATTTTCATATTCTGAAAGTAAGACGTGACCTAGAAATATTTGCAATTTAGAGATATAATTTGTTTGTCAAATATAATCTTTAAATATCTTTTTTTTTAAGATTTTATTTATTTATTTGAGAGACAGAGAAAGTGAGAGAGAGCATGAGAGGAGAGAAGGTTAGAGGAAGAAGCAGACTCCCCGTGGAGCCAGGAGCCGGATGTGGGACTCGATCCCAGAACTCAAGGATCATGACCTGAGCCAACGGCAGTTGTTCAACCAACTGAGCCACCCAGGCGCCCATAACCTTTAAATATCTTATGCTTGATAATACTAACAGCTCTTATGATAATTACATTTAGTAATGCGAATTGATTCGCATTTGCTTTGAAAGTGTTAGTATTAACTAGCATTGATTATAGATATGTATGTATCTGTGGTCTATATGTATGGGTATGTGGGGGAGGCATCCTTGTCCGTAGAAGTGAATTTATTATAGTTCTTCATCAAAACACACTTATCATATGTCTACCCATAATCTGCTTTATTGTTAATTATTTATTTTAATGATGCAATAAGAACCTATAAAACCACTCACACCCACAACAACACAGACAAGCTAAGGCCTTGGGGTGGGGTAAATTTATACACACATCTCCATTCTATTCCTTGCATCCTCATCCCATCCTAACTTTGATAAGATCATTTTCTGAATGCTGATACTAATAATCTTACTTTTAAAAAATGAAATGTAGGGGCGCCTGGGTGACTCAGTGGGTTAAGGCATCTGCCTTTGGCTCAGTTCATGATCTCAGCATCCTGGCATGGACCTGCCTACTTGTGATCTCTCTCTCTCTCTCTGTCAAATAAATAAATAATATCTTTTAAAAATAGGCAGAGAGGCAGGCAGAGAAAGAGGGGGAAGCAGGCTCCCCTCTGAGCAGAGAGCCCGATGCGGGGCTGGATCCCAGGACCCTGAGATCATGACCTGAGCTGAAGGCAGAGGCTTTAACCCACTGAGCCACCCAGGTGCCCCAAAATCTTTAAAAAATGAAATTTATAGCATCCACACATATACTCACAATATAAAATTTTCTCTTGAATTATTTTAGCTTTTTAAACAAGATCATAATACATATAATGATGTTGCTTTAAAATTATTTTCTATAAATCACTCATCTTAACTATTATATGATACAGCATGACAATAATATACCATATTTTAAACATCCACTCTCTTATTTATGAGTATCTAATTTATTTATGAGTATTTATGTTATTTATTTATTTATGAGTATCTATGTTTTTTCAGACTTTACCTATTTTAAAAATTGCTCCCTTAAAAATTCTTATACATTTCTTGTTAAACTTGAAAACAAATTGCTTTTAGATACAGGCTTATGATAGTCTTTAGAGATACACAGTATGTGATTTTCTTTTTTTTTTTTTCAGTATGTGATTTTCTATTTTAGAAATTATTGTAAATCTGTTACTACAAGTAATTTATGAAATAGGTCAATAGATGATAGATGATAGATAGGTGATAGATAATAGAAAAAAAGTGATCATATAATTTTTTTTGAAATAGGCACTTTTGTGAATGGAAAGGTCTCTTTTATTAATTAGATTATTAGTAACAATAATTATTATTATTAGTGTTCCAATCCAACAGGTGTAAACTTGGAATGTCCTAAGGAACAAACAAATAATAAAACCCACAGTAAAACATATAAGCAACAATGACAAAGACTGCAATTAAGTTAATTCTGTACTTGCCTCATCATATTTGTGTAATGTCCTCAAACATAAGCTTTATATCATTTAAGTATTTTTAAGGTTTTAGGATAACAATAACTCAAATTTCAAGAAAGGAAATTTAGATTATTATATGAAAGTATCATCACTAGATCTTTAATTCTTTATTCATTAATTCATTCATGTATTTAACACGGTTTGATAAAAATTACTAGTTTAATCATTTTTATCACTTATTATTGTGTATGTCTTCTCTAACATAGAATTCCAGAAGAATATTCAGTATAGGGAAAATACATGAAAATATAAATGAAACATTTCATTAAAATTCGTGCCTATATTGATATAAAAAGATCTCAATGTAATCAATTGGAACAATTTTTTTCTTTTGAATCATTTCTGAATATTTTACGGGGTAAAAATCTTATCTGAACTGAAATGTTAGCACCACCTTTAACACCAGTGGTGTTAATATTGTTGTCTTTTATATTTCTTCCTATAGACCATACAGATTTCTTAACTTTTAATTCCTGGTGTGAAATTTTCAGAAGCATGACCTTGGGGAAAAGAGATTTGTATTAATTCACAGCCACTGTCACAAGTAATTTAATGGTGATGTCAGTGTACTTACAGTTGCTCTTTGCCAAATAACCAAAAAAGTCACACCATGACTAAACCATAAAAAGAAGGCAATACAATTATTAATTAGGGCTACAAGAAGCGCTCCAAAATTTTCAACAATGTGAAAATATGCTTTTGTATGTAAGGTCTTAAAATTATAAGTGGAGTATAGGCAGAATGCTAATTGCAGGCTTAGTGTGAATTCCCAAATACCTTTCCTCTATTGTCCTCGTTCTGTTAACCTGGTTTTGTCCATGTCTGTCTGAGTGTCCCTTACCTGTCTGTCCATGTATTTATCCATCTATTTATCTATCTATCATCTGTCTATCATCTAATCTTTCCATCATCTATTATCTATCTGTCTAATCTTTATAGTTTTCAAAATAACAGGCAGCTTGGAAAAGTTTCTGTATTAACAAAAGAGGTGTCTGGGTGGCTCAGTGGGTTAAAGCCTCTGCTTTCGGCTCAGGTCATGATCCCAGGGTCCTGGGATCAAGCCCCACATTGGGCTCTCTGCTCAGCAGGGAGCCTGCTTCCCGCTCTCTCTTTGCCTGCCTCTCTGCCTACTTGTGATCTCTCTCTGTCAAATAAATGAATAAAATCTTGTAAAAAATTAACAAAAAATATAGCCAAATTGAGTCCAAATCCTGGCTTTATCACTTTGAAACTGTGGGAGTTGAGCCAATCACATGAACTATTTCTCATTTGCCTTGTGTCGCTATAACTTCAAAAGACTTCATAATGGTGCTTCTTCTATGTGGTTTGAGAGAGGATATCATAAACTAATCCATAGAAAAGTACCAGTGTATTAGCCACTAAATTTTACTATCTATGGATAATATACATTCTGTGTTTACAATGTGACATATCTTGTTTTAACCAATTTATATATTTTAATTTTCACAATTGCGTTGACATTTAAAAACACAGAGGTGACTAAATAGAGTTCCAAGACCAGTTTGATTTCAAAGCTAGTGCTCTTAAAGTCCCTTCTACATAGAGCTATAGTAGATTAAGTTTCCAGTTTCCATTAAAATCATAAATAAAATGTTATAATAAATAATTTTGCACTCTTGAACTAATGTGGCTTATACTATAGTTCTTACTTGGCCCGGGTGTCCTGTCTGCTCTTGATTGTCTTAAAGTGTTCTTAGTCTTTGTCCATCCACTGAACTCAACATTCAAAAGGTCTCTGCTTAATGTAATTATTCTCCAGGACTAGTGCGATAGGTCTTCCTCATCCTGAAGCTGTGTGTATCTTAATATCCTTGGGCAGGGAGGAACATGACCTGCTTAGAGACAGAGCTAGAATCTAAGTGCCATTTTTGCACTGTCAAATCAATTTCTGCTAAATCTTTTAACATTGTCTTTAGAGCAGTATGTCCGAGCAATATAGCTCATTGCCTTCCTGACCAAGGTATACTAAGTTTGCCTACCTTGCAGTCACAAGACAATCAAGCTTAAATATATTAACTATGCTAAATCTCTCAATGATGCTTCACTCTTTTCAGTCATTTGTTTTTCCAACTTAAGAGCATATGAAGAATAGTTATCATTGTTAGGTAGAGAATACTAGCCCTTAGGACATTTATTAATCAAATTTTATACCTATGCAATCTCTCTTGTGTCTGCCCCCCACATGTAGTGTACACACAGACACACACAAACACACACACACCCTAAGGAATTGAACAGTTTCTTCTTGGGTGGCATAGTCTTGTATAAAACAGAAGCTACAGCAAAATAGATATTTTTTTCTTAATGATTTTCTTCTCAGAAATCAAGTGAGGAAGGACCATGTTTATCAGCCACACTTCTAAATAATTAAGCTCTTGACCACAAGACAAAAAAATCAGCACTCTCAAAAGTATTGAGAGTAGTCAAATTTGTATTACCTCATGCATTCACAGAACACTTAAGCATAATGCTTAAATAAGGATGCTAGGAAGGTTTGTTTCCAGTACACATACATGTACTATCAGAGAACAGAGAAAGTGGGAGCAATCCATTTTTTTAAATATAATAATACTTTTTGTTCAAAGAGTCCAATATTTTATTCTTTTGTCTTTTAACAAATATAACGATCAAAAAGTATTCAGATAGAAGGTTTGCACAAAATGTCTTTAAGGTCTAAGACAAATTGCATCCTGGAATTATAAATAAATATGGGAAAAAGGTTTATTTTATGTTTTATTATATATTCATCACATATTATATATTTTCATATTATATACTCACATAATATTATATAAAATATATAACTTAAACCAAACATTGATTTTAAAACCTGCTTTATAGGAGTGTTGGTGCTAGAGGAAAAGAACATGAGAGGAGAAAATATATTCATGGTATCTATTGTAAAATGTCCCTTCCACTGTGAGAAAACAACGCACAGATATGAGAATAACCTGACACCGTTGAGAGTCTTGTTAATTATCATTAATAACCCAAGAGTTTAAGTCATAAAACTTCCTACACATGGCATGAGGAAGATGAATGTGATTGGTAAAAAAGATTGTTCATCACTAGAGTTTCATGAAATACCCAGATAAATACTGAGTCTAAATTCATTTCTGTAAGCTTGATCAATAACAAAGCTATATCCATTTGTTAAATTCTAGGTCTCTGCATTGATGTGATCTCTAGCACTGTAAAACTGTACATTTTGACTAAGGAAACAAATACTAGTGTTTTATTTAATTCTTGTTATATTTCTAAGAAGAAACAGGCAATATTGAATGTCAGATACAATATTTTTCTTAGTTTTCTTGCTTTTTGAATCTCCACTTTATATTTGTTTGAAATTATATAAATGAAGTCTTTTTTTTAAAGATTTTATTTATTCATTTGACAGAGAGAGAGATCACAAGTAGGCAGAGAGGCAGGCAGAAAAAGAGGGGGAAGCAGGTTCCCTGCTGAGCAGAGAGCCCGATGTGGGGCTCGATCCCAGGACCCTGAGATCATGACCTGAGCTGAAGGCAGAGGCCTAACCCACTGAGCCACCCAGGCACCCCTGTAAATGAAGTCTTAACAAATTTAGTACATTTTGCATTTTAGTTTTGTTAAATTTCTATACATGTATCATATATTGACTAAAGTATCTTAGATATTAGACTACTATATAAATGGTATACTTAGTATAGGTAACACATACACATATCAACCAATACATAACAAAAAGATGAGAAATGAGACTATTACTCTTTTCTAAGAATGTTGGTTATATCATTGGAGCAAAGTTGTAAATATTTTTTATTATAATTAATTACCGCTTTTGTTCTGCTTAAACTCTTATAAATCATAGTTACTGAATTCTTAATTTTATTTTTTTTAATTTTTTTTAAGATTTTATTTATTTATTTGACAGAGAGATATAGAGAGAAAGTACAAGTAGGCAAAGCAGCAGGCAGAGGGAGAAGGAGAAACAGGTTCTCCACCGAGCAGAGAGCTGATGCAGGGCTCGATCCCAGGACCCTGTGATCATGACCCGCGCCTAAGGCAGCCACTTAACGGACTGAGCCACCCAGGAGCACCTGAATTCTTAATTTTAGTTATTTTTTCCTTTTAAGTAGTTATACTTACTTTTAATATGCTACATAATTTTTTGTAGTATTCTCTTTCCTGAAGATATTCTAATCTTGCTCTCATTTCTTTATAGATTATAAACAAACTTCTTTTACATTTTTTCTTTACGTTGTTTATTTCAATTCCATTATAGATAAGATACAGTGCTTTATTAGTTACAGTTGTAAAATATAGTGATTCAACAATTCTGTACATAATTACTCAGTGCTCATTATGAGGAGTGTACTCTTAATCCCCTTCACCTAGTTCATAGTCTGTTTATGATAATTCTAATTTGGAAGCCAATGCATGACTGTTACCGCTGTTTCTTGATCATCACATTTTCTCTATTTTTTTTCCCTTGTATCTCTGGTTATTTACCTGATACCAGCCATTTATTTGAAAAATCATTTGTAGAAATAATTTGAAGTCTGGTACAAAAGAATCTTCTGCTGAAGAGAATTAACATATACTGTTGGTTAGGAGTCCAGGAGTCCTTATCCTACTAGACCAGAGTAATTTTAACCCAAATTCAAGAATTAAGGTTCCTCACATCTTGGAGAACTACTCAGGCCTGCAAGCCCATGGGAAGACTAACTTCTTTCCCATTCAAGGGAAAGAAGGTCCCTAAAGGGACCTTTATCTTTAGACTATGGTCCTCTAGAGTCCCAGATTTGAGTTTCAGTGTGGGTGTGTGGAGACTCACAGTCTCCATCCAAGAGTGCATTGGCCTTGGACTTGTGTCCCTTTTAAGTAACTAAGCTGGCTAACTTTCAGCTGTTACAACTCTATTTTTTCTTATTAGTAAATACTCTGAGGACGATATTGATTTTTAATGCTAGTCTTTTTTTTTTGGCTATCATATTTCCCTAAGTTTTTGGTTGGCATAAATTTCCTTGGTGATTTTTTAAAATTGCAAACATGATTCTTAGGCTCATCTGTCAGACACATCACTCTACCTTTTTTTTTGGAAAAGAACTTAAACACCGTAACAAACAAACATAACAAAGAATGTATAAACACGATCACACTCTAGCACCTGTAGTTTCTTAAACTTTATTCTTAACTCTCACCACTACACAACCTTAAAGTCAATGTGGTTACATAGAACCAGGGCATTTTTCCTAAATGAATCCAACTCTTTCTCATTTTAACACGCTCATGTATTTCTTCCTACCTTGTATTGCCATTTCTCTATCTTTGCTTATTAACTTCTAATAATTTACAATAGTTTACATAAATATTTCATTATCTTTGTCTATTTATATTTGGAATTTAAATTATTTAATGAAATTTTAAGTGATATTACATATTTTAAAATGTGTAGCAAATATTTTTATCACTGGTATTTTGCAGATACATTTATTTCTCATTAAATATATTGGGATTAATTTTATTAAATCAAATTCTAGAATATTATCATATTGATTTCCAATGTAAGAATTTGATACAGGAAACAAAATATTTTGACATATACTTATGATTTTCTAGTCATCTGAAAGTGTTGTATTTGTTTTCTTATAATATGGTTTTCAGTGTAATTACACATTATATAAAATTCATTTCTAAACGAGTGGTACAAAATGTACATTTTTCAATTTTCTTCTCCAATGGTCAATTGATACACCACACTAATGTTTTCATTACTCTTACCTTTATAACTCTTCCATATCACATATTTTTCACAATACATTTTAGCTTCATATTTAAAAATATTTCTTTGATCTAATACTTATTGTCATAAATGAGACATATCTAGAGAGCAGGCACTTAAAAGTGACATTATATTTTCATTGATGATTTTACTGTTTTAAAAAGATTTCGCACTATTGTTCCATGTATTTCTACCAACAATCCTATGTGGTAACCAGGGAATATTTGATCCTACTCACTTATAATACCAAGATTCAGCATATTAATTTGTCTGCTTCAAAACTGATATAAGTTTTGCACCAGGAATCAAGTATCATGGCATTTAGTGGACTCCATACCACAAGTCTTTCCACTTTTCCTGCTATCTCTTTAACAAGAGACTTGCAAATAAATTAATTTGATTAAAAATTATATAGAATAGGGGTGCCTGAGTGGCTCAGTGGGTTAAAGCCTCTGCCTTTGGCTCAGGTCATGATCTCAGGGTCCTGGGATCGAGCCCCACATCGGCTCTCTGCTCAGCAGGGAGCCTGCTTCCTCCTCTCTCTGCCTGCCTCTCTGCCTACTTGTGATTTCTCTCTCTCTGTCAAATAAATAAAAAAAATCTTTAAAAAAATTGTATAGAATATGTTTTCCATTAACCATATGTGAATATAACAAATAGCAAAATCCTTAAGTATTAATTTCCTGCTCTCTCATCCAATGTGATTTCAGTGTGAAGTCCTCATTCATTTGAATGCTATACCTTGGTTTTTATTAGTTTGGAATATTGTAACTAGAATGTGACTTTTATTCCACAGAAGGAAAATGAGTACATAAATGTCCATACATCATGTGGTTAATAATGGTGAATTTGAAAACAATTACTGACGTATTTTGATAAGCCTGAGTTATTGTTGTAGAGCAGAAAGAATAACATTCAGTAGAGCAAGATTTCCCAAATTGTGCTAATTATAGTAAAATTTATTTTTGTCTAACTATATTATATATATTCTTTTATAACTTTTCATTTTTTTGTAAAAATGTTCACTTTGTTTTTTGTATCCTCCATTTTTTTGAAAATAATCTTACTTTTATTGGTATTTTGAAATCACACAAATAATTATGTGTTGCTAGAACAAATAACAATAGATATTTTTATGTTTTCCTACATAAATACATAGTGAATGCTATGTATTTAAATCTGTAAAGATCTTTGTAAAGTCAAATATTAATTTTACTATTTTTGATGATAGATGTTCAAATGTGAAATATAATACTTGTGAAAGTATTGTATGTTATATAAAATTTAAGTTATTTCAAAAGACAAAAATACAAAGTAAGACTGTCTAATAATTTAAAATGTTTTTCTTCATCATTTAGACATATACTCATTTGGAATATAAAAGGACCTTAAGATATATGTAGCCCTGGTAGTATTCCTTTCTAGTTGCATGAGACTATTTTTCCTTTTTCTTTTCAATTCATTAGTTACCACTTTCACAAGGGCTAGAATTGCACTTAAGGAATTTAAAAGGATCTCCAATGATTACCTAATCAAACTCTCAGAGAAAGGACCTTACAACACTTGTGTGATGTAAGGTTCTTTCTTAAGGAAGGAAAGTGTATTAGTTCATTCCATTTAGAAAGATATTTGCTGCTAGAGTACTTTTCTTCCATAGTTAATTTCCATCCATTCTCTGTTGTAATAGCCTTTCCACATCTTAGCTCACTGGTGGAACTGGAAAATAGCTGATTAAGATGATGCAACCCTTTTAGTAACTTTGCATGCATATGGGAATAGTTGCCATAATACCCTTAGCTTTCTCCCTTGTAAACTTAACAGTATTAATGTTTTTCTCTAATAGAACCTTTTAAATCTTATTGTTCATCTAGTGGCATATTCTTTAACCCATCTGAAAATTGTGATAAAGAAAAGCTCTAGAAGTTTTAAAATAGGGTTTTAAGCCAAGCCTTTGCACATGGAAGCAGTACAGCAAAGGAAAGCTACAAACCACACTCCTTCAATCTTTAGCAGCGTCCAGGAATTCTGTCAGAATGAAATTACATGTTAGAAATACAGTTCAACATCAGGCAGCGCCTATGCTGGTCTGAACCAGAGGCAGAGATTTCCTGCCTGCCTCAAACATATTTTGTAGTTATATCTGAAATGTCTCTACCTAGATGGGGCTAAAGCTAGCAAGGTTGTGACCTGAGAATCAATGGTAGTGAGGTCTGTTTAGTACTGCTCACTGTTCTTGACCCCATGCTTTATTTTCTGTGGGTTGCCCTATCCTCTTCCCATCAGCTCTCAGCTCTCTCAGGTGGACTTGACCTCTGCCCTCACTAGACTTGCACTTTTCATCTGATTTTTCCATTCTTTAGGCTACACAGATCTTGATGTTTATTTACCAATATATGGGAGAAAATAATAGATGTGGAAAAATGCAAAACACCTAAATACGGAAACAGTTACATGTTCAAAACTAACCAGAGAGGACACGAAATAAGCAAATTGGTGACTAGACGCTAGGGGCTCAGAATCACTGACCTGAGGCAAAGATTAATTATCAACCGCAATTTTGCCAAAACTAGAAAGCCATACCATTGACATTCTCTTCTCCCTGCGATATTTTTTATTATATTTATTATTATAGTTATTTTTTGTCCTTAACTATTTGAGTAACCACATAAGAATTCACAATGTAACATTGGGACCTTAGAATATACTGGTTCTTTTCTTAATCAACCTATCACTGTGACTCCTCTGAGTAGTGCTAACTGTTGCCACTTACGCATTAGTCTGAACTCATGTATTCAAGAAGCAGGGACCATACAAGTACCAGAGAAAGTATCAAAAGCAAAGCAAGGGTGTCAAACATTGTAAAAGCAAGTCAGATGAAGAAATTGGACACCAGCAAAAAAAGACCTTAAAACTGAGTAAATTTTTTTCTCAAACAAACAAAACAATACTGTTCGCTTCCTGTTGATTTCACCCAAAATCTGTGGATAAAAATTAGTAAGCTGAATTAAGATCACAATAGGTGGCACCCTGAGAAGGCCAGAGTGGAGTCTAAAAGCAATAATTAATACTCAATTTTTCTTTTTGATAATGTTTTATTTCCTATCCTAGCTTTTCCATAAGATGATTTTTAGATTTTAATAAAAAATAAAACCTTGTGTATAATTTTTTTTAGAAAAATGTACACATGCAAACGTATGTCTAAGACATTTATACTAATTCACTGAGTATACCCTTTATAGGACCTTTCTTATTCATTCATGCATTCGTTTATTCAATAATTATTTCATAATTGTTATTCACTATGTAGTAGAGATTTGAACTATAAAAATAAGACATTGCCTCTTATATACTACAGATAGATACAGAAAGATAAACAAAGAAACATATAGGTATTTAAAAAACTGATGTATAGATATTATGGTATATTAGATACCATACCATAAAACAATGCGGGAATTAATAGCAAATTCTTTTTTTAAGAGATTTATTTATTTATTTTAGAGAGAGAGAGAGAAAGCAGGGAGGATGGGCAGAGGGAGAGAGAGAGAGAATTTAAAGCAAACTCCCCACTGAGTGTAGAGCCTGACATGGGGCGTGATCTCAGACCCTGAGAACATGACCTGAGTCAAAATCAGAAGCTGGCCACTTAACCTACTGAGCTATGCAAGTGCCCTACAAATTCTTTTAACAAAGAGAATAGTGATCTATTCTAACATTCAACCTATGTGCATAGCATCAGGGAATCCAACTCAGAAATACCTTTTAACGTGAGACTTGAGACATTCCACTTATGTTTAGGTTACAGAAGGCCATGTATAACCTTCACTCCTATAGAAAAAATAAGCTATCACAATATTTAAAAAAGAAATTATACTTTTCTTTAAAGCCATAATAATGATCTGTAGACATAAAGAAATTAAAATAATTAAATTCTGATAGGAAATGTCCTTTCTAAGTGTGTAGGAGTATGAAACACTTTTATATACAGTCCAATTGCAGAGATTGAGATCAAAACAGATAGAATCAAGCAGCCCAAGAAAACATTTAAAATAATAGCCATATTTCAACCAAGTCTGGGCTGGCATGCTGGGTTGGAATCTAGAGGAATCTCAAGCATATTGTTAATTCTTTCAAAAAGTAATTTTTTATGGGACTTAATCTGAATAAAAAGAGATTGGGATTAGGATGGGAAAATGGAAAGAGATTATATGTTCTAAAATCTACTTAGGGTCAATAAAAAGATTAATTAGTTTAGGAACAAATACAAAAACAATGGGTGACAAGTAAAAAATAAAATGTGAACCCAAATTCATTTAGCTAAGAAAAACATTTTATTTTTACTTTTTAATTTTTTTAATTTTTTATTGTGTTATATTAGTCACCATACAGTACATCACTAGTTTTTGTTGTAGTGTTCCAAGAATCATTGTTTACATATAACACCCAGTGCTCCATGCAATACGTGCCATGCAATACGTATTAAGGAATACCCACCACCAGGCTCACCCATCCCTCCATCCACCTCCCCTCTAAAACCCACAGTTCATATCTCAGAGTCCACAGTCTCTCATGGTTCATCTCCCTTTCTGATTCCTCCCCTTCACTTTTCCCTTCCTTCTCCTAATGTCCTCCATGTTATTCCTTATGTTCCACAAGTAAGTGATAGCAGATAATAATTGACTTTCTCTGTTTGACTTATTTCACTCAGCATAATCTCCTCCAAGAAAAACATTTTTAAACAACAAATGTTAAATAAATATGTTTTCAGACAAAAATCTTAAATAATTTATTGCCAGCATAACCACATTATAAGAAAAAACTAAAAGAAGACCTCCAGTTTAAGGGAATACATCAAATGGTGTAAGACAGAATGAATATCAGAAAGAGTAAATGTGTGGGCATAAATAAAAGTTCATTTTATCATGTATCTATTCATTTTTATTTTATGTAAAGGATTATTGGTGGTTTAAAGCAAGACAATGATAATATATTATGAAATTTATAACTTGTACAATTAAAATATATGACAGCAGGAACATACAGGTTGAGCAGAATACCCTCCTTATTGGAGTAGTATATTATTTGAATGTGTATATTGATTTCATATAGGTGAATATTATAAACTCAAGAGAATCTAATATAAATACACATAACATGGAGAAAGAATTTGCTGCAAAGTTGAGACTCTTCCTCTTCCCATTCTCTTCTCTTCCATGACTGAACAATTCGGCCTTAAAGCTATTAGAGAGACTGGAGCTAGTCAAGGATCATTTTCTGGGGCTAAGGAAGCTGTTGCAGCACAGAGCAGAGTGTCAGGACCCAAGTGGGGTGGGCATAGTATTTCCATGGTTGGGATGATGAGTCAGATGCAGAGGGTGATTGTGAATGTGGTAAGGGATCTCCAGTAGAAAGGGTTTCCATGGAGAGGGGCTTCTCCCGTGGGGAGTGTGAGCTTGAGTAGCACATCTAAGTCATCTCAAGTGAGAGACCTATCATGGGAAATCAAAGCAGAAGAGAGACTAAGAACTTCTACCCAAATAATGATTCAGCATTGAGAGGTAGAGCCCAATTGTGAGCCAGGAATCCATGCATGAGAACTCTCTGGTACAGTGTCACAGCCCGAGTAGTTTCAGAAGGGTATCCACATGGAGGCAGAGCAACATGGTTGTAGGGTGTAAGAGCCAAAGCAGTGAGAGGGGATATACATCAGTGGGGGTAGCTCAGGGTCTAAGCCTATGCAGAGTGAGGAGAGCACCAGGGTAGATTCAGTTTCAGGAAATGACTTTTCCAAGATGTCAGCCTTGTGTAAGATGAGCAGAGCATCTATACAAACAGACTAACAACTTTGGATGAGTAGTTAAAACCCCAGGAGAATGAGGAGATTTTGATGGAAGGACTTATATGAAGTACTGGCAACTCCAACTAGGGAGTCAGAGTATAAACAGTGATAAAGTTATCTGCTCAGGGAGGAGAGTGGAGGCAGAGGTATATTGATTACATCAGTGGAATTGATCAAATGAGTAAATTGATTACAAATCATAGGGCCATATTTCTCACTGGGAATATGAAGAAGAAAAGTAGAATGAACCCTTTGTTTTTAGACTTAAAATCAATGATACATATACATATTTTTAATAAAAACATTATTTTTAAAAAGATTATTCATTTGAGAGAGAACAAACAAGGGGAGGGGTAGAAGGAGAGGGAGAAGCAGACTCCCAGCTAAGCAGGGAGCCAGATGCGGGGCTTGATCCCAGGACCCTAAGATCATGACCTGAGTCAAAGTCAGAGGCTTAATCGACTGCACCACCCAGGCACCCCAAAATATTCCTTATTCTTTACAGCAGTTTTAGGTTTATAGAAAATTGAAAGGTAAGTATAGAGATTTCCCTTATACTCCCTACCTCCACACATGCATACATTTTCTCATTATCACCATTCCCCAAGAAAGTGGAACATTTATTACACATGATGGATCTACATTGTCACATCATAATCACTCAAAATGAACCTTAGGGTTCATTGTGTTGTACATTCTATGGATCTGGAAAAATATAAAGGTACGTATCCACCATTATGGTATCATGCAGAATATTTTCACTGTCCTAAAAGTCTACTGAGCTCTACTTACTCATTCTTTCCATTCCCCAACAACCACAGCCATACTTTTACTTTTTCCCAGAATGTCATACAGTTGGAATTATACAGTATGTGGTCTTCAGATTGGTTTCTTTCACCTAACAATATACATTTAATATTTGTCCAAGTCATTTCGTGGCTTGGTTGCTCATTACCTTTTAGCCCAAAATAATATCCTATTATTTGGATGAACCACAGTTTATTTACCCATTAAGCTACTGAAGGATATCTTGGTTGCTTCCAAGTTTGGACAACTGTGAATAAAACTGTTATAAACAAATGTTTGCAGGATTTTGTATGAATATAGGTTTTCAATTTCTTTGGGTAAATATCAAGGAATGTAATTGCTGTATCATATGATAAGAGTGTTTTTAAGTCTTGTAAGAAACTATCAAACTGTCTTTCAAAGTGGCTATGTATGTTATTATTTAGAAAACTAACAGGAGGAGGATCTGAGAATTAGAAGGTAGTAATGTAATAATGTTAACTTCTAAATCTTTTTTTTAAAGAATTTATTTATTTATTTGACAGAGAGAGAGAGAGAGAGAGATCAAAACTAGGCAGAAAGGCAGGCAGAGAGAAAGGGGGAAGCAGGCTCCCTGCTGAGCAGACAGCCCAACGTGGGGCTCTATCCCAGGACCCTGAGATCATGACCTGAACTGAAGGCAGAGGCTTTAACCCACTGAGCCACCCAGGCGTCCCTTAACTTCTAAATCTTGATGTTGGAAATACACACTAAATTTTGGGGGTAATAGGTCATTACTTGTGATGGTTTCTTTGAGTCAATATGTTTAAGCCAAACTGCTAAGATAGAAGGGAGGGCTGCAATCACTTTGTAGCCAACACATGCCTTTTACTATTCAATCAAACACCAGTTTAAGGTATTGATAAAAAATTTTGCAAGGTGAAATCTGTAATTAGTTGACTTTAATTTAACCTATGGAGATAATCCCCTTCCGACTATCTGTAGACAAAACATGAAACCTACCCATGGAATTATAGCCTTCCCATAACCTTTCTTTCTTGCTTACCTGCCTGTGAATTTCAGACAACTTTAGGCAACCTACAAAATGACAAAGCAAATTCCTTATAGTGCATTTCCCAATATCTTTATCCTCTACTGGTTCTGTTTCTCTGGTTGTACTCTGGATGATACATTATGGGTTCAAACGGTTTAGGAAAAAAAATTTAATATACTTATAAATTTCTGTAAATTTTGATTGTTTGAAAAATATTAAGGAAAGCCAAAAGAGAGTTAAATTGGAGAACTTAAAACGAGAAGTTTGTTGGGTGAAGAATGTAAAATGGCAGTTTCAGGCAAAGGAAAACATATATCGAAAGGGACAATAATAAATTGTATAACTAATGACAGAAGAGCAGTTTATTACGCCTATAGTGTAGTTTTCATGAGGTATGTGGGCCGAACAGAAAATGAAATCTGAGAACATGGTTGGGACCAGATGGTGATGAACATTTTAAGTCATGCTATGGTGTTTGAGCAATCTAGGAACAAAATTAAGTTAAAGAAGATAGGAAATTATTATTGTGGCATAGTCTATTTGCAGAAAATATCTCTATGATGAATGTGGTGGGGGAGAGGGGGGAAAGGTTGGCAGGGCTAAATAATAGGATCATTCAGGATTGTAGAAAGAAATTTAATACTGTTAGCAGTATAGTACATAATCCTACTCAGGGGACAATGAAAGGTGAACCTAGACGGTGACAAAGGGGTTACCAAAAAAAGAAGGGTCAATTTGAGATGACATCAGCAGAATTTAAAGACTGATGCACAAGGAAGTGATGGAAACAAAGGAATTAATGATATCTTCAAAAGCTTCAACTTGAAAGTAACTAATTGATTATGCCATAGATGGTGTAGTGAATTGCAGAAAAGAATAGAAACCAGTCAGAATAAATAAAGAGTTCAGTTTAGGCCATGTTTGACCTGTGTTACATGAGTGATGATAATTGAACAATGCATACAGTGTTTTAATAGTTAGAGTGCCTTAAAATTTGGATATTATCAGGAGGGTGGACATAACTATTGGACAGCATGAAAATAATTGGAATCGAAGGAAGAAATGGTATTTTTAGATAAGAGGACAGAAATGTTTTCCCCAAATTTGGTCTTATCAAAACTTTAAAGCAGCTATCATCATCTATCCTAACAGACATGGGGGTGGGAGGGTATAAACGAAAAGATTTGAAAACAATGATAATCCTATCCATGTCCTCCTTTAGAATAATTTTTCTAAATGTTTTCAATCATAAATATATTTAAGCATGATATCTTTGTACAGGTAATTAAGAGATGATTATTTTTCTATTTGATCTATATATAAATGAAGTATTCAAGCATATTTTTGGTAAACATTACTTGAAAGCCTTGAGAATACTTTTCTGCTCATTCTTTTGCAATTAAATATGCAAAACTTGTTTCTCTTGGTCTCTAGGATTCTTTACTCTTTGCCATTTTGTGACATTTTGAAAATAGTATACCAAATAGAAAAGGCATGATCTGCCCTTTAGAAAACAATGGCACAAAATGCTTCCATTTTCAAGGCTGAACAAATGACTTGAAATGGATGAAATCTGTTCTAAAAGAAGCCGATATATCATAAGTCACAAAACACTAATCTAATTTGTTTGGGGATGGTTCATTTTTACCGATTTTTTTTCATAAATGCTATTTTTTTTCCTAGAATATGGTAACTTTCTCATGCAAAATTCTTAAGTAATCTGTACATTACTTGAAGCTAATGCAGGGTGCTATCTTTGTCAGAGTGAGGACATCTGACGGGCCGCTGAAGTGGAAAAGGAGTTTTAACTAGCCTCTTCTTTATATTTTGAAAGAAATAACCTATTGGTAAGCATGTGATAGTTCAGGGAACAGAAATTCACAAGGGGCTTATTTGGATTTAGAGTAACCACTGGGTTTATTTTGACCTTATTTCTCCTTTATACGATGTAGATCTGAGCGTTAAGTATTCGATGGGCTGAGGAACTGCAACATAACTGATTGTCGAATTAGCATAAAATGAGATGATGTATGTAAAACACTCAGATGTAGATTTTTTTTTTATTACTGTCACAGCTTCCACATTTGGAAAAGAGTCAGCCTGGTTGGTGTCAATACCAATTACAGTGAGAGTTGATTCAATCTCTTACCTGCTGAATTGTAATGTTCAGACCATAATCCTATTTACTTCAAGATGTTACTGTAATAATAAATTACAGTTCTAGATATGAAAATACTTAGAATATATTCAGCACTTGTCACATACTATATTTTTGTTCATTTCCAAGTACCACGAAGTTGGATTACTTTGTATGTACTGAGATGCTAGAGTCAATGAAATGGTGTATTTCTGAAACTCATGGTAATTTAATTCAAAAAATCTTTTAAACATGAATTATTATTTAACCATAGAATATGATTATAATTAACGGTAAGTTGATGTTGAATTAATATACTGTTTTCCCAGTTTTTGAGGGCAAACATCACTAATCATGAGTCTTAAATTGTTAGGTGTCTGTTTCTCATTGATAGTATCCTTACCACACAGAAAGTGGTCAACTTTTGCTGAAGTATAAAATACCTTGTGTGACATTCCTATGTAAGTCACTAAGATGCAATTAAAACATTTTCTCTAGGCGACATTTACAACACTTAAAAAAATATGGCCTTTACTCTGTCATGTAATTTAAATTATACGGAAAATTGTTTTCTAACACTATTCCAGATTCCGGAATTGAGGATTGTATGTATCCCCAACATTTTCACAATTAAAATAGCTATTTTGGGGGTGCCTGGGTGGCTCAGTTAAGCAACCAACTCTTGGTTTTGGCTCTTGTCCTGATCTCAGGGTCATGAGCTCGAGCTGTGCATTAGACTCCAGGCTTAGCTTGAAGTCTACTTGGGACTCTCTCTCTCTTCTTTTGCCCCTCCCCTCTGCTCACTCTCTCTCTCTCTCTAAAATAAATAAATATTTAAATAAATAAATACATAAATAAAAGAACTTTATTTTGTTTAATTAGACTTTAAATGAAATGCTATCAGTCCATACCTAGTAAATTTCTTTGTATCTTATTATTTGCATGTTAGCCATTCTTGAATCAATATCCTCAAATATGGATGAAAATGGCATTAGTAATAACTTAACATGATACAGAGTTTTGTCATTTATGTAACACTTTCAAACAAGTGAGGAAAATACTCAAAAATAGGGCCCCTGGGTGGCGCAGTTGGTTGAGCAACTGCCTTCGGCTCAGGTCATGATCCTGGAGTCCCGGGATCGAGTCCCACATCGGACTCCCAGCACCATGGGGAGTCCGCTTCTCACTCTGACCTGCTCTCTCTCACTCTCTCTCTTTCCTAATAAATAAATAAATAAAATCTTTAAAAAAATACTCAAAAATAGTTTTTAAATATATAGTATATTTCAAATGATATGATAAATTTGTTTGAATATCAATTTTATTAGATAGGTTGGTAAAGCATTATTATTCTATGTTATAGGTGGGTCTTGAGAAACCAAATAGCTGGGGTACTTGTATAACAATGTCAAAATAATAAGTGGAACACTTAAGATATATAATTCTGATTCAATTAATTTATAAGGATATAACATAAAATCATACTGTAATTTTGCCATACTACATTCTACTGACCTTAAAAAGCATATGTTTTATGAAATAAGTATTAATTTTAGATGTATCAGCTCTAGCAGAATTTAAAATAGGGTGGGAACACTACCAGTGAATTTTTCACAGTAAAAAACAAGTAGCTTACTACTCAACATTCTTAATATACTTTTAATCAAGAAGACATGACCTATGATTGTAATTGTGCACTTGAATCCTGAAAAGAGTTGAGATGTGTGATTTGATGAAAGCTGTTGAGAAACTTTTCTGTAAGAAATAAAATTTATTGCATCAAAGGAATACATAAGTCCTTATCATTAGAAACCCTTGGCTTCTTCCCCTAGCCCTCACTCACCCTCAGTGTTGTTACTGTTACATCTGTAATTTTAATCATAAACCTGAATATCTATTTCTTAATATTTCAGATTAGCACATAACTATTCACTTTCTGCTATGAAAGATAAGGATGTAGCTAACTTAAACCTCCATTGTTTATCTCATATACCCATCCCATAGTTCGATATTTACGTCATTATATGTAGTTTCCACCTGCATGCCTTTATGATTAATATCACAATTTTGTGCAATGTGTATTTAGTTACAAGTTTTAGATAATGATTTGTCTTAGGAAAAGTAAAGATACTAGCCTCCATTCTCTCGTGCTGTCATTCTCTTCTCTTTTTGTATAAGTTTTCATATTCAAAAATAACTATATTCTGTTCTATAGCTATCACAGTTTTCTGGTTCTTAGCTTTAGTTGATTCTAAAAAAGAAAAGAAAAACTGAAATTCACTTACATTATCATAACAGTGAATATATAATTCACTACATAGCTAAAGGAATATTAGTCTACTACAGCAAGGCATGAACCATTCAAAAGAAAATGTTCTTAGCATGACAAATAATGATAGTCAGATTTCAGTATTTTTGAAGTGGTTTTTTTGTTGTTGTTGTTTTTGTTTTTCTTTTACCTCAGTGTTCTAAAATTTTACTGAGCTATGTCTAGGCATGGGTCTAAAATGTTTCCATTTCAGTGCTTGTTGTACAACTGCTTTGAATTTCAAATCTAGGAAGGTTTCTTCAGTTACTCTTGGATGATTTCTGTATTTTCAATTTCATAGAACTCATTATCTAGATCACTTTATATTGCTAATGTTTTCATATCTTTTTTTAAAAAAATATTTTATTTATTTATTTATTTATTTATTTATTTATTTAGAAAGTAGGGGGAAGGGCAGAAGGAGTATAAATCTAAAGTGGACTCCCCACTCAGCCTGTGGAATCTGAGGAGGGGCTCAAACCTAGGACCCTGAGATCATGACCTGAACTGAAATTGTGAGTCAAATGCTCAACCAACTGAGCCACCCAGGTGCCCCTTTTGTTTTCATATCTTTTTTCTTGTATTTGTTTATGATTCTTATATCTAGGTACTACTCTAAAAATTTCAATATTTTGTAACTTCTAAAATTTCTGTATCAATGCATGCATATATGCATGTATTTATTTTTCTAAATATTCCTTATTTGATTGTATTGTCCTTTATAGCTCTGAATCTAAACTTTCAACTCAAGTTTTATTTCTGATTTTACCTTTATGCTTGTATTTGCACAAATTATTTACTTGACTTGTGCTTGCGTTTTAATTTCTATATCAATGAAACAGATAAACATTATCTATCTGATGAGTTTCTTGTGAGAAATAAGTGAATGCATACATATAAAACTTTAAAAAATATTATGAATAAAATCAACATATTTTTATAATTATAATTCCAAGGTTACTAATAAAGAGTTTTTATTTTTTTGTCTTTTGTTGTTATTGTTGTTATTACTCTTTTATAGTTCTTTGAAATTTTCCTACCCTGGAGTCTTATCCTTAGTTTCCCTTTTTTTTCCCTCAAATACTTTTATCTTTTCAGTGTTATAAGATTAATTTTTCATGCACCACACCCAGTGTTCCATGTAATATGTGCCCTCCTCAATACTCACCACCAGGCTTGCCCAACCCCCCAACCTCTCCCTCCAAAACCCTCAGTTTCTTGTTCAGAATACACATTCTTTCATGGTTCATCTCCCCATCTGATTTCCCCCCATTCACCTTTCCTTTCCTTCTCACATTGCCCTCCATGTTTTTCCTTATGCTCGACATGTAAGTGAGACAATAAGATAATTGACTCTCTCTGCTGGACTTATGCATTTCACTCTTCATAATCTATTCCAGTCCCATCCATGTTGATACAAAAGTTGGGTATTCATCCTTTCTGATGGAGGCATAATATTCCATTGTATTTATGTACGGTATCTTCTTTATCCATTCATCTGTTGAAGAGCATCTTGGTTCTTTCCACAGTTTGGCAATTGTGGCCATTGCTGCTATGAACTTTGGGGTACATGTGACCCTTCTTTGTACTGTATCTACTTCTTTGGAGTAAATACCCAGTGGTGCAATTATGGGGTCATAGGGTAGCTCTATTTTTAATTTCATTTTTTAATTTTATTTATTTATTTGACAAAAGAGATAATAAGTAGGCAGAGAGGCAGAAAGAGAGGAGGAAGCAGTTTCCTCACTGAGCAGAGAGCCTGATGCAGGACTCAATCCCAGGACTCTGAGATCATGACTTGAACCAAAGGCAGAGGCTTTAACCCACTGAGCCACTCAGGCGCCCCCTATTTTTAATTTTTTGAGTAATCTCCACACTGTTGTCCAAAGTGGCTGCACCAACTTGCGTTCCCACCAACAGTGTAAGAGGGTTCCCCTTTCTCCACATCCTCTCCAATATTTGTTGTTTACTGTCTTGTTGACTTTAGCCATTCTAACTGGCTTAAGGTGGTATCTCAGTGTGGTTTTGATTTGATTCTCCCTGATAGCTAAAGATGATGAACATTTTTTCATGAGTCTGTTAGCCATTTGTATGTCTTCTTTGGAGAAGTGTCTGTTCATGTCTTCTGCCCATTTTTTGACATGATTATCTGTTTTGTGAGTGTTGAGCCAGAAAAGACCCGAATTGCGAAGGAAATGTTAAAAAAGAAAAACAAAGCTGGGGGAATCACATTGCCTGATTCCAAGCTTTACTACAAAGCAGTGATGACCAATAGAGCATGCTACTGGCAGAAAAACAAACACATAGACCAGTGGAACAGAATAGAGAGCCCAGATATGAACCCACAACTCTATGGTCAAATAATCTTTGACAAAAGAGGAAAAATGTGCAGTGGAAAAAAGACAGTCTCTCCAATAAATGGTGCTGGGAAAATTGGACAGCTATATGTAGAAGAATGAAACTTGACCATTCTCTTACACCATACATGAAGATAAACTCAAAATGAATTAAAGACTTCAATGTGAGGCAGGATTCTATCAAAATTCTAGAGAAGAACTTAGGCAGTAACCTCTTTGACATCAGCCACAGCAACTTCTTTTAGGACATGTCTCCAAAGGCAAAGGAAACAGAAGTGAAAATGAACTTTTGTGACTTCATCAAGATAAAAATCTTCTGCACAGTGAAGGAAACCATCAACAAAACAAACAGGCAACCCACACAAGGGGGAAGATATTCACAAATGACACTACAGACAAAGGTATAATATCTAAGATCTGTAAAGAACTTCTTAAACTCAACACAACAAAACAGATTATCCTTAGTTTCCTATAAGAAGTCTCTTTCATCTTATTGATTTTACTTGTATTTCTTTTTACTCTTAGCTGTCTGCTTATGTTTAAGAGTGAAAATTTGAACAGCAGTTGAAATGTTGCTGGTAGTGGTAGATCCTAGTGCTCCTGCAATAAAATAAAAAAGTGGATAATTACAAACATTACTGTTTTGCTGATATTGGAAAGCCATGGAATGAGAGAGTAAATCACCCAAAATTCAACTTAGAGGGAATAGCCTTTCCTAGGTAGCAAATTGCATTGGCTTTCCACAGCTGTGTAATAAGTGATCACAGACTTCACAGCTTAAAACAATAAAATTATTAGCTCACAGATCCATAGTACAGAAGGCTAGGCTTTGGTGGGTTCTCTGCTTAGGTTCTCACAAGGCTACAGTCAAGGAATAGGGATACACAAGCTTTTTCTAGAGACTCAGAGTGTAAAACCATTGATAAGTTCATTCAGTTGTTGGAAGAATTCGATTTCTTCTAACTGTAGTACTGAGGTCTTGGTTTCCTTGTTGGTTGTGAGTCAGGGATCACTTTTATGTTCTAAAGGATACCCTGAAATATTTCATCTCAACATCACATGTTGATGTGACCCCTCTTAGTAATTTACAACCTGTCTCATATCAATTCCCTTTCATTCTTTGAATATCTTGAAGTTACTCTGCCACCAGCTAATGAAAACTTTCTTCTTAATTTTACTGACTCAATTCATACTTGATTAGTTTAAGACCACACGGATAATCTCCACATGTTAAGACAATTGACTTGCAACTCTAAAGACATATGTAATATTTGGTCAAAGCTGTATCTAGAATAACATCTTAATATTTCATGAGCACTTGTAAATAATGTATATTCTGCTGCTGATGTAAAGAATGTTCTCTATGCCTGTAATGTTCTGTACAGATTCATTTGATCTTAAGTATAGTTTGAGCCCAACATTTCCTTATTGATTTTCTGTCTGGCTGATCTAGTCATCATTAAGAGTGCGGTATTTTAGTTCACTCTTATTATTGCATCATCTATTTCACCCTTCAGATTTGGTATTATTTGTTTAATATATTTAGGTGCTATGATGTTGATTGTAATATGTTTACAATTGCTTTTACCTCATAAAAATTGACCCCTTTATCTTTTTATTTCTTGCTATATTTTTTGACTTAAAGTCTATTTTGTCTGATCGAAGCATAGCTAGCCCTGCTCTCTTTGTTTCTATTAGCATGGGATATCTCTTCCATCCATTTACTTTGAGCTCATATGTGTCCTTAATGCTGAAATGAAGCTCTTCTAGGAGGCATATTGTTGGATTTTGTTATTTTATCCATGTAGCCAGGCAATCTCTGCCTTTTGATTGGAAAATTTAAACCATTTATAGTTAAAGTAATTGTGGATAGATAAGGACTTACTAATGCCAACTTATTTTTGGCTGTTTTGTGGTTCCTTTGTCCTTTTCTTCTTCTATTTCTTTCTGTCTGAATTGTCGATTTTCTTTAGTGGTAAGTTTTTATTTCCTTTGTCTTTTTTGTATCTACTGTAAGTTTTTGCATGGTGGCTACTATGAGGCTTACATAAAACATAGATAGTAACAGTCTATTTTGAGCTGATAACTTAACTTTGATTACATACAAAAACCCTACTTTTTTACTACCTCACCATATTTTATGTTTTTGATGTCACAGTTTAGCCTTTTTTGTGTTGTGCATCCATTAACAAATTATTATAAGTCAAGTTATTTCAATATTTTTGTCCTTTAACCTGTACAGTAGAGTTAAATTATCTTTTTTTTTTTTAGAGTTAAATGATCTTAACCATATTAAGGTATTAGAGTATTCTAAATCTGACTGTTTATATACCTTTGTAAGTGCGTTTTGTGCTTTGATGCTTTCTTTTTACTAACTGGTGTCCTTTTCATTTCAGCTGGGAGAACTTTCATCATTTCTTGTAAGGAGATCTAGTGATGATGAACTTTCTTAGCTTTTGTTTCTCTGGGAAAGTCTTTATCCTCTTTCATTTCTGAGAGACAACTTTACCAAGTAAAGTAGAGTTGACAATTTTCTTTTCTCTTAGTATTTTAAATATATCCTCTCACTGTCTCCGACCTACAAGGTATGTTGAAAATCTGCTAATAGTCTTATGGATGCTCCATTTTATGTGAAGTATTTTTTCTCTGATTGTTTTAAAAATTATCTCTTTACATTTGATTTTAGAGAGTTCTATCATAATATTTCTTAGCGAAGATTTTTTTGGTTTGAGTTTTGGGGAGACTTGCATACTTTATGAACTTGATGTTTAGTTCTCTCCCCAGATTTGGGACGTTCTTAGCCATTATTTCTATATATAAGGTTTCTGTTCCAGAATATCTTGTTTTTTTTTTTTTTGTTTTTTGTTTTGTTTTGTTTTTTTGCTTTTATTTAAATTCCAACTAGCTTGGTACTTTGTTATTTTATTTTATTTTTTTATGATTTCTATGTCACTATTAAACTCAATTTGAGGCACCTGGGTGGCTCATTGGGTTAAACATTCAACTCTTGATTTTGACTCAGGTCAGGATCTTATGGTCATGGGATTAATATCTGCATCAGGTTCATACTCAGTGAGGAGTCTGCTTGAAATTCCCTCCCCCTCCTCTTGCCCCTCCCTCCTTCATGCATGCACACACTCTCTCTCCCTAATATAAATAAATAAATAAATAAATAAATATTTAAAACAAACAAAATAAACTTCACATTTTTGTTTGTGTATTGATTTCCTGATTTTATTGAATTGTCTCTTTTTCCTTGTAGTTTACTAAGCTTCCTTAAAACAATTATTTTGAACCACAGATTTTCATTTATTTGTGGTCAGTTACTGGAAATTATTGTGTTTCTCTGGTGACACCTGTCATGTTTCTTTAATTTTTCATGTTACTTGAAATCCTGCTTTGCTGCCATCACATTTGGAAAAGCAGTAAACCTCTCTGGTTTCTACTGACTAGACTTTGGGAGAGAAATAGACTTCATCAGTCTTGTTAGAGATTTTGAGGCATTTTCCAACATTTTTATATATGCTGACTCCACATTTCTTGTTCCTTGATGGAAGGAACTCTTAAGAATGTATGCTTTCTCTCAATCCAACAAAGCCAGGTCAAATGCAGACAGTGTTCTATTTGCCTACTTTCCCAGGGGAAGTGCTGAATATTCATCTGTGTACTTCCAATTCCACAGTGGGGCTGGCTTTCTGGAAATGATCTGCAAAAACTCAGTTTCAGTGTCATTGAAGGCATGCACCAGTAGTTAGCCCTGGACTGGGGTTGGGGTGTGTGCAGGTAAGGCCTGTAGAGCACTGACAGTACATGTAGGCTAATTTGGAAATCTGCAATGAGACATCCCAAGTAGCTCATTAAAGGCTTCCTGATAGGGTTTGTGGCATCGTTAGTGGGGTCTATGTCACTTTAATGTCCTCCAGCCCTCCAGGAGTCCTGGCTGCTATTCTCCCAGTTCCTCTTCACCCTCCAGTTATGTAGCGAACCTCAGTTTTCTGGATTGGGAGAGATAGATAGAAGTATCTTTCTTTAGTATCATCCCACACATAGAGGGAAATCCAGTACTCCCTCATATATACTCATCTATATAGAGTGGTGCCTCTACTGGAATTAAAAAAAAAAAAAAAAAAACTTAATGTTGAGGGACCTCGGTGGCTCAGTCAATTAAATGTCAGGCTATTGGTTTCACCTGAGGTCATGATCTCAGGGTCCTGGGATAGAGTCCAGTGTTAGCTCCATGCTCAGTGTGGAGTATACTTGATTCTTTCCCTCTTCCTCTGGCTCTCCCCTTGCTTTTGCATGCTCACTCTCTCACTTTCTTTCAATAATGCTGGACATATTGCATAAGTTAATGAATAAATTACAATTATTTATATGTTTATACTACATGTTTATTGTTACAATGATATATATTCAGTTCAAATAATCGTTTAGGGATCAATGCAAGGATATAACAAAGATATTAATGTAGAACAAAAAAGAGTATTTACAAAGGAAGAAAATGGGAAATGTGTGCAACTGATATTAAGAAGAGACAAAAGTCAAACATCAAATAAGAATGGTAATTATTTATTACTTTATAAGTGAGATACACATGAGTTTTATTCTACAGTTTTGTGACAGTGAAAATAATGACTTTTACTATAAAAATTATCAATTATTTCCTTTTTATGCTTTGAACTTCCAAAAGAAAGAAGAACAATATATTTAATAGCATACATTAATAACACACTCCACAACTATAATTATTGGGTGTCAAAAAACATTATCACTGAATAAAATTGTTAAAAAGTCAAAGTTTATTTTCAGTGCACCAGAATTTTAATTTCTTTGCTGTAAAGGAAAGTTTTCAGTTCAGGATCAGCTGCATTTGGAATCGTTCTTATTCTCTTATATTCCATATTTCCTATTTCCTCATAAAAAGTCTTCTCTGAAGTCATTTCCCTTATTAGTTGTAAATTATCATTATAGCTCAATAGCTATAATTATCAGGGGTTGTTGGATTTGAATGTGTGAAAAAATGGTTTGTAAAACAAAGCTTTTAAATTAGAGAAATGAAATAATTGTAGAAATTCAAGCATCATGAAACTGCTTAGATGGAATAGAGCCAAAAGCTGAAGTTCATTTTTCAATCATAAAATCAGATCCCATAAATTGTATACAATTCTTTTAAAATAAATATTGCCTTTTAGATAAAACTTATTTTCTACATATAGTCAAATAAATTCATATAGTAAATTGAATTACTGCTTATTGAGATTTTGGCTAGAATTACTCTATATCTTGAGATCTGTTTCAAAAAAAATTGATACCTTTAAAATACAGTATCCCAGTCCATAAATGATGCCATTTATTTATGTTTTATATAACTTCTTAAAATAATGTTTCCAATTTTCAGTGTACACTTTTTCTACAGATATGGTTAGACATGTGTTTGAATATTAGATTTTGTACTTCAGAACCATATCCTTTATGGAAAGGAAGGGAGATTGAATGGTGAACAGCCCTGAATCAATGTTAAATTTCAGCAGCATAGCCATGGTAGGCATATGACACTGAGAATGAGAGAACTACCAGTATACACCCTAAATCAATGCTGTCCAATAGAAATATACTGAAAAACCACATATACAATTTTAAATGTTCCAGATGATCAATTAAGAAACTAAAAAGCTGGGGTACCTGAGTGGTGCAGTGGCTTAAAGCCTCTGCTTTTGGCTCAGATCATGATCTCAGGGTCCTGGAATGGAGCCCCGCATTTGGCTCTCTGCTCAGCAGGGAGCCTGCTTCCCCCTTTCTCTCTGCCTGCCTCTCTACCTACTTGCAATCTCTCTCTCTCTGTCCAATAAATAAATAAATTATTAAAAAATAAATTAAGAAGCAGAAACTAAAATAAGTTTTAAAATTGTTTTATTTAACCAATATATACAAAATATTATCATTTCTATATGAAATAAATATAAGATTATTAAGTTAATTTTTTGTCTTTTAAAAATCCACTTTAATATAATCATGGACTTTAACAAACATTTGTTTACCGTCGAGGACTAATTTATAACATGGTTTCTATTCATTTCAGCCACGAGAAAACACCAACCATTATTAAAGGTATCCATCCATAAATTACTTTTATTTCTCATTAAATGAGCACAGATTCATTAGCATATTAATAAGAGATATGTTTATTATTACATATCCATCAGTGCGGCTTTCAATACCACTTGATACTATGTCTTTAAAATCAATTATATATTTTATACTTAAAGTATATTTCAATTATGATTAGCAATGTTAATTACTTGTGGCTAGTAGTCACTGTATTGGACAGCATAGTTATTTACTATGAAGGTCATCAGTAATTGCCCAGAGACATAATGGAGTATGATTAACAAGTATTCTTTTTACTATTTTCCCCAAGTAAAATTACTATTGATGTTAGTCAGTCATAATTACCCAACATGTTGGGAACATGTTTATGTTTTACAAAATTAAAATAACATTATCTTTCTTGATTTAAAATTTGTGGGGTGCCTGGGTGGCTCAGTTGGTTAAACAACTGCCTTTGGCTCAGATCGTGATCCCAGAGTCCTGGGATTGAGTCCCACATTGGGCTCCCAGCTCCATGGGGAGTCTGCTTCTCCCTCTGACCTTCTCCCCTCTCATGCTCTCTCTCACTGTCTCTATCTCAAATAAATAAATAAAATCTTTTTTTTTAAAGATTTTATTTATTTATTTGAGAGACAGAGAAAGTGAGAGCATGAGAGGAGAGAAGGTTAGAGGAAGAAGCAGACTCCCCGTGGAGCTGGGAGCCCAATGTGGGACTCGATCCCGGAACTCAAGGATCATGACCTGAGCCGAAGGCAGTTGCTCTAATAACTAAGCCACCCAGGTGCCCATAAATAAAATCTTTAAAAAAAAATTGTGTAACTGTTAAATAGAAAAAAATTAAAACAATACAAAAATATGGAGACAAAATTAAAATAAGTGAATATCTACAACCAAAGAGAACCAGTTAACTGCTGTTAATATTTTGGTTGATATCCTTTCTGACATCACTGTGTGGATAAAGATAAACCATTCATGTATTTAATTTCCAATATTACATATGTAAAATACATGAATTTATGAATATTTGTATCTTTTCACATTTTTCCAAGCATAGCTTCTGGAACAGAAAACATTCTAAATGATTTAAAATAAGTGCCATCAGTAATTTAGTGGAATAAGGTGATCTATCTAATTTTATAAATTGTTGCTCATCCCATTAATGTGGAAAAAAAATGCCATTGAAATAACAAGTGCATAAATCAAAGCAGTAAAGGACAACTTGTCAGTAAAACCTCCTCACAATGGATATTTCTCTTGATGTCTTGAAATGTTTGACCTTTCCCAAATCTGTCTCTATCCACATACTATCTCACTTAGATTATTGTTCCAAAAATTAATAGAAGTTAACTATATGAGAATGAAGGTTCCATGGGGGCTGTACTTCATCTTTTTTTTTTTTCTGTATTGTATCCTCATGTAGATATTGCTTAAGTATAGGAAGGAAATAAAAAGATGCTACATCAGAAGAAATAAGTATGCCAAAACTAAAATTACTTTTCATCAGGGCACTTCCACGAATTTTCTAAACCATTTGCAAAGCTGCAAATTTGGCAAATATTTGGCAAGCAATCTTAATGATATCAGTCTGTACTTGACTGCAGTTAAAATGCAGATACAGCTTGCATCTAATAGAATGAGATGAAGTTCTCATTTTCCTGGAAAATATAATTTGCCAAATATAAACTTCTTGTTCTATAGTGCTGCCACGGCTTTTCAATGAATGTGTAACATTAATTAAAGTGGAAAAAAATCTATGCAACTTTGAAAAATGTTTTTCTAACTTGACTGCAAAAATACTGGAGTTAATGAGGTCAGGTGTGCCTCCAATCCCATGCAAGGTTGCTGTCATCGCATCAGAGGAAAGTGTTGTCTACATGCTATACGTCATGTTTGTGATTGACTATTGCCCAAATGCATATCTTTGGTTACTAAGTTGACAATGAGAAGGGGAATTGGTAAAGAAGCAGAAAAAAAAGTGTGACTTGTTTTTAAGCCAGTACCCTGGAAGTTTAGGTTTATAGAAACTTCAAAACAAAACTAAGCAACCATCAAAACAAACAAGACAACGCCGCTGACACCAACAATAAAAACACCTGTTCTGTGAACAATAACATTCTGTTAATCAGATTTTCTAATGTTCTTATGCAATTCCTGCTACCTGATATAGCCCTGTGCTACTCATGGTGTGGTCAGTCGACTGAGTCAATTTTCAAACTGTCATCTGTCTGTGATAACACAAGTAAGAATATCTATTATCTAAATAATAGTAAGTATAAATATTTAGGACATTTTTAGTAATATAATGGAGTCATGTATGACCGCAGGATCCAATATTTTTTTAAATGGACCTGGGTTATATATTTATGTTTTTTTAGTTTAATTTTTCTAGTTACTTAAATTTATTGTACATTACACATATAGAATTAGAAATAATGGTATAGCTCTTCCCCCTCCCCCCCCACAGTTTGAGAAGCATTTGTTTAAGCCACTGTCTTGAAAACTCTGTTGACAGACTAGGTCAAGACCTCAAATTTATCATAACACCAACCTGTCAGCAGATAGGTGGTATATCTAGGAAAGGGCACAGGTTGCTTAAAAGTCAGGCATGCTGGTTTAATCAATTGATTTATTCTTTAACTTCAATTTTTCACCTTGTCCCCTGATGGATTTCATGTTTCTCTCACACTTAATGAGAGTCTCTCATTACCTGTATGAGATTACACTTTAAGTGAAGCTTACGTGCATAGGTTTCAAATATTTCTCTCTCAGTCCTCTCTCTACCTCATGAGGATATTTGATATACAAGTGAAATTATTTGGTCTATACATTTTAGTGTTACAGAACGAATACTGATGACATTGATCTCATTCTTAATTCCACATTTAGAATGCAGTTAGTTTGCTCATAAATATACACTCAAAACAAAAGAAAGCATATTTTATTTAGTACCTATCAAGGAAGGCAATCTAGAATATTTCCCAAATATGTCACCATTGGGGGCTCCTCTGTTAACTAGTAATTTATAGAGTGCTTACTTTTAAGAAATTATATGTAATAAAAATATTCCTTACTATTTAAGTATTGTATTACTCTCTAATATTGAACCACTTAAAAAACAAAACAGCAGGGGCACCTAGGTGACTCAGCTGGTTAAGTGTCCAACTCTTGATTTCAGCTCAGGTCTTGATCTCACAGTTGAGAGACAGAGGCCTGTGACAGGTTCACATATTGGGCATGGAGTCTGCTTAAGATTCTCTCTCTCTCTCTCTCTCCCTGTTTATCTCCGTCTCTCTCAAAAAATTAGATAGTTAGTTAATTTTAATTTAATTTAAAAAAACTTTGTTATTTTGTTTATTTGGGATTCCATTAACCAATTATATGGTCAATAAAATAATATTTATGTTTTCATACTGCAAACATTTACTTATTCAAAAATATTTGTCAGATACAGCGCTGGAATTAGAGATCTTACGCAAGTAAAATATTTATAACCATATACACTCAGGAAACAATCTAAAGAAGAATTTATATTTATTTTCATTTTGATTTTCTCAGTAATATAGAAAGATCATCTAAATTAAAATATATAGATTAATATATTGTTATGCCTAGATTTTGAGATCCCCAAAGACCACCAGGGAGCCGAGTCCCATGCAAAAGCAAAAGAGCCCTTTATTTGAGCTAGCTCGAGCTCAGTCTCCCACACTCATGGAGGCAGCACCGTGATGTATAGAGAGTGAGTTTCAAAAAGTGCAGCAGTTTTATAGGGGCCAGTGGCCAATGAGATTGTAATACACAGAGAGTTACTTAGTAACTGTTTGAACTAGCCTATCACCCTGGCCAGAATTGCCATGCAAGTTTGGTGGGCAAAAGGCAGGATTTATATTCTTTCCCAGTCAGGGGTTCCACATTCCTATTGGCTAAACCAAACCAACCCACAGGCGGTCTGGGCCAATTAGCTCAAGGGAGGGCTGAGCCACACTCTGACCCTCCCAGGGGCAGGTCCTGTGGAGGCCATACACAAGAAGGCGGGTGTAAGCAAAAGGAGCCAACCCTGGTCTGCACCTTCAATATAAACTATTTTTCAGAAACAATAATGCATTTTATTTGGTAAGATATTAATAAATAATACTTTTATCATTATAATCATCATCACTGTTTAGAACATAGAATGAAAATTTCCAGGTAGTCCTACTATAAAATAAATTTCATTATTAGTAATTATAGCATTTATAAGCTTCTTCAGTTTATTATCACTTTTAATCCAAGAACAATACATAAAACACCTTATCGTAGAAAGAGGAGCTATAATATATTTGAAGGGATGCATCTAGAATAAACATCAAGGAGACAGAAAAGCCCAAAGAAGATCTGTATTGGCTAGATATAGTTGGCTTAATTAAGACTGGGTGGTAAGAATATTTTGAGAGTCTGGGAGGTTATGCAGGTAATGAGTGAAAGACCTAGTATTAGAATTCAAGTCCATGATCAAAAGTCAATGTGTTTGGTGTTCCTGAGTGGCTGAGTTGGTTAAGCTTCTGAATCTTGATCTTAGCTCAGGTTTTGATCTCACGGTCATGAGTTCAAGTCCCAGGGCTGGGCATGGAGCCTACTTAAGTGAACAAACAATCAAATAAAGAGTCAATGTATTTAATCTTCGGTATATTTTCAAGTGGTTCTCAGAAATGGGAGTGTGTACAGTAGCTAATAGTCTTAATTCTGGAATCACATTGCCTTGATTTGAATTGTGGTCCCACTATTTTATAATCAGTAGTAGAATAGTGGATAAATTACTTAAACTCTCTATGCCTTAGTTTCCTCACATGTAAAATCAATAAAATAATAGGGCCTCATTGATAAGGTAGTTGTAAAAATGACATGTGTTAGTAGATAATACATAATTCAAGAGTTTCAACCAATGTCTGGCACAGAGTAATAATTCACAATTATTTTATAAGGCAAGACTCGTCATAGTGAGGGCTGAAAGTTTCACATAGGTTTATAGCTTTCATGATTTCCTGGTTTATTTAGCAGTTTGTTTTATTAGTCAAATAATTGCATTTGTTTAGACATAAATAACTAATATTCTAAGACATTTAAGTACTTTTTACCCAGATGGAAGGCATAAATGTAAAATCATTTCATTTTAATGCCACTAGCAAATAAAGATGAAATACAGGTAAAATCACAAAATGATGTGTCTAGACATTTATATCACATTCCTCTAGCCAGATGTTATTGTGAAATTTTAGTAGCATATATATTACCTGGCATAGGTGATTCTGCAAAAAGCAGTTGTCAGTACTTGTCAAATTATCAGTTGTTAATGTACAAAATAAAATATTCAGAGAATGGAGATGAGCTTCAAAGATGTTCTTTTAAGTAGGAGAACTGGCAACCTTACTGTGAATTTTTACCACCTGAAGTGAGTGTATTTCTAAAATGTTGCATATGGCATTCAGCATGAGTAAGTGAAAATGTGATGTTGCAAGGCGACAGCAGCTTTGCATTCCTAATATATCTGTCCAAAATAAACATTTTGAAATATATTTGTATAGGTGTGATCTTCCTGGAGAGAAATCACATTATTTTCTTTAGCATTCAACCAGCAAAACTGAAGCTCTGTTGTCCGAGAAGAGAAAATCCACTGCAAATCTCAATAATTCAGTAAAATCTACCATTTAAGACATTTACAGAATTGACTTAGCCACTATTCTGAGCTATATTTCATCTCTCTCAAAATTCATATGTTGAAGTTCTAATGTCCATTTCTTCAGATGTGACTGTTTTTCAGGTTAGAGTCTTCATGGAAGTAATTACATCAAAATGAGGTCTTTGGGCCTGGGTCTTAATCACATATGACTGATGCTCTATAAAAGGAAATTTGGACACAGATATACAAAGCAGAGATGATGTGAAGACAGAAATTAATCATCTACAAACTAAGGACAGAGCCTGGAGCAAATCCTTCCTTCAGGGTCCACACACACACACACAAAAATCCCTGTAGTTACCTTGATATTGGACTTCTGCCTTCCACTCCTACTCTGTAAAAATCCATTTCTGTTGTTTAAGGCACCCAGAATGTAATACTTTTATTACTGCAGACCTACCAAACTGGTACAGCCATATTAAACTTACATGGATATTGACTTGACAATTTTCCACTTTGCCATTCAGTATAAGTTTTTTTTTTTTAATATTTTTTTAAAGATTTTATTTATTTATTTATTAGGAAAGAGAGAAAGTGAGAGAGAGCATGAGAAGGGAGAAGGTCAGAGTGAGAAGCGAACTCCCCATGGAGCTGGGAGCCCAATGTGGGACTCGATCCCGGGACTCCGGGATCATGACCTGAGCCGAAGGCAGTCGCTCAACCAACTGCGCCACCCAGGGGCCCTCGGTATAAGTTTTTTATATCACTCTTATAAGAAGAAAATAATTTTAGGGTCAACATTTCAAAGTATCAACCATTGTCTTTTGAGTTTCAGAGTTGGAGGCTGGCTAATCATATAGAAAAATTAAAATCAGTATTGATACTTACTTTCACAAGAAGGAAAGAGTAGGAGCAGCTATTTGAATTACAATAACCAATTTTTATATTACAACTGCCCAGAAATTGTGGATCTAGAAATATGTTTTTAAAGACTCTGCTAGGGTTTTTGCATACTTTAGTTGGAATGTTTTGGGCCTAAAACTTGGGAGAGTGGGCCACATGGTTTTGATTCAGACTTCTAAATTTTTTCTTTAATTTTATCCATGGGGCCCATTGAAAATGCTAGCAATGCCTATTTTTGTTTTGTTTTGTTTTCAAATACAATTATCTTGGGCAAGCTCAAATGGGTTGGGTTGCCCCACGGCACCTCACTTTTCCAGGAATGGGCCAAATGCAAGGTACTGTGAATAAACCAGTATGACTGATTGCCTTTCCTTAAATAATCCATCATCTAGTTGAGAAGATAAACAAATAAGCAAATAAATTATAATACACCATGGTAAAGGCAGTAATACCTGCATAGTATTGTAGTAGCAAAGAGGAAGATGAAAGATGAGAAGTCTAAGAGCAGAGAAGTGAGAAACCATTGACTGCTTCTGGTTTATGAAGCCCCAGGGACATTTGCGATTATTAAAGTCCGGGTGTGGAAGCGACTGCCTGCTCCCCATTGCCTGGCCTCCTTAAGAGAAGTTTTAACCTTTGTTACAGGTTATTTTGGACACTTCAGTGAGGTCATGATTTCTTAGCCCACAGGTGGGCTGATATTGAAAGCAACTTATTCCATTCCACAGCATGAATTTTTAGAAATTGAATGTGAATGATTGATTAATTAGATATCACGATTTTATATATATATATAAAATCTCTCTGTGCCAAATAAATAAAATCTTTTAAAAAATAAAGGATAATATTATTTATATATCACAATTAATTAGATATCACTATTATATATATAAAGAACTAATATAGTTAACATATTCTTACTTTGAAAATTTTGGCTTCAGTAAGGGAGTATGTATATACATATATATGTACATACATTTATATTTATATTCATTTTATTTATATTTTTAAAAGATTTTATTTATATATTTGATATAGAAAAAGAGATCACAAGTAGGCAAAGTGGCAGGCAGAGGAAGAGGGGGAAGCAGGCCCCTGGCTAAGCAGAGAGCCCCATGAAGTGCTGGATCCCAGGACACCAATATCAAGACCAGAGCTGAAGGCAGAGGCTTAACACACTTCACCACTCAGGTGCCCCTATTTATATTCATTTTAATATTTAATTTTATTATTTCCTGTCCTAGAAAAAAATAATTCCTCTGTCATTCACTTATTTTAAAAACTGAGGTTTTGTGGCCTGCATAACTTTACATAAATACATTAAATTTGAAGGTGTATATTCTTGCAATATATATTCACTATATTTTGGAATCATGTCTATAGATTTCTTATAACACGATTATCTTAAAATAAATCAAAATTATTTTAATAAAAAGCTATTATGTACTTGCTATAATATTAATTAACAGAGTTAGAATTCTCTCTTATAAAGCAGATTAATGCCAAGTTTACTAGGTAATATAAAGTAAAACATTGATCTGCTTAGATTATTTATGTCCAAATAAAATATTTTATCTTTTGATAAATAATCTAAATAGATTAATTTATATTAAAACAATTTTTGATTTTATAAACTTCAAATAGTTGAAGTTAAAGGATAATATTATTGGGGCACCTGGGTGGCTCAGTGGGTTAAAGCCTCTGCCTTCAGTTTAGGTCATGATCTCAGGGTCCTGAGATCGAACCCAGCATCAGGCTCTCTGCTCAGCAGGGAGCCAGCTTCCTCTCTCGCTCTGTCTGCCTCTTTGCCTACTTGTGATCTCTCTCTCTCTTTGTGCCAAATAAATAAATAAATTAAATATTTTAAAAAATAAAGGATAATATTATTTTTTTCACACACATAATGTAATCTCATTATATTTTATTTACATAGCCTAAATATAACAAGAAATTGATAGACATTTTCTAAGAAACTTTGCTTTTTTTTACATATATTTTTTTGTAACAATATAGAATAAAATAACTTTTATATATTTGAGTTTTAAATTCTTGGGCCCATATTTTTAACATAATTATTTCAATGGTATTTATTATTATTAATATTATTTTGGTTTCTAAATTATATACAAATTTGTGGAACATTTTAAAAGCTTTAACTTTCTTGGAAAACTACAAGATTGGAGTTTCTACACTGGAATACAAACCGACTGTATGTCCCACAGATCATTCAAACATCGATGTGGCTCTCCACTGTATAACGAGAGAATGGAGTAATTTCTGCTTATCTTTGTTCCACATTAAGTGATACATATTTTATTCTGGGTCCTGGTACACAAAAGGGGGATCCCTATAAAAACACACACCTTGAATGTCAGAGGTAGACATATATTACCTACACATATAAAATTACAAAACTGCATTGATCCAAATAGTATCCTTATATGCAAGAAGTAATGTAAATTGGTAGAAATTTGCCAATGTAAATTGGTTAGAAATTGGTTAGAAACCTAGTAAATACATGAATACTACTAGGATGAATGTAAAAGTAAAACAAAACAAATACCAAACTAAGAATGTTGTATCAGATCCAATTTTAGTGCCCCAGCCCCTGCTTTCCATTTAGTCCAAATTGTCAAGGTCTCACTTGGCCCCTGGGCTTTGGCAACTTGCTTAGTAGAGAGCTCTGACTGCACTATAGACCTTCTTTACCTCTCCAAAGAAAGTCCACAAACTGAAGGTTGCTCAAGGGGACATGGGAGAAATGGGGTAACTGGGTGATAGGCATTAAGAAGGACACATGATGTGATGAGCACTGGGTGCTATTTGCAACTGATGAATTATTGAACACTACATCTGAAACGAATCATGTACTATATGTTGGCTAACTGAATTAAGAAGACAAAGAGAAAGAAAGAAAGAAAGAAAGAAAGAAAGAAAGAAAGAAAGAAAGAAAGAAAGAAAGAAAGAAAGAAAAGAAAGAAAAAGAAAAAAAGAGTGCCATGAGATTGCAGCCCACAATTAAATATTAGTACTTCAGGCTCTATTTTCCAGGTTATTCAGATTATAAAACATTTTTTTCTGGATTTTATCACTTTTTTTTAAAATAAAAAATTCACCAGGCATAACTTTGGTGTATAGATATAGCACATGATTTATATGAATTTATCTTAATAAAATATTTATTTTCTTTATGTGTACTTGAGAAGTTAATAATTTCCCAAAGGTAAGAATTCATTTTGTTTAAATTTCTATTTTTCTACCCCAAAAGTAACAGGGGCAATTACAGTAATGTTATAATACTATATTAAGAGCTAATTAGGTTCCAGGATACTTTTCATTTAATTTGAGTCTTTATAACTACTCTGTGAATATATACTTTAAATTCCTCATATTTCCCTTGGTGTTTCATTTATTCTAATAAATGTTTATAATCTATCTAATAGTTTTGTGATTTAGCCTCTGAGTGTCTGTGTGTGTAACTTCATTAATTCTGTTACATTATGGCATACTTTTACTGTAAAATAAATAATCATCACAATTTTTACTTATCATAGTGAATATAATCATGAAAAATGATATATTTTTATAATATGTTTCTGGTTGGATTGTAGAATGTCAGAGAAAAGTTAGAGTAAACCATACATTAAAATTCCTGAGAGTAAGCAATATTTCAGGGAACACATCAGGCATTGTTTTCCTGAATTCACAAGGTGGGTATCTCCAATGTAGGATGATATGGTAGGAGGAGCAATGTACTGAATGCTAATAACAACTTCTAGTATTCTCAGTAGTGAAGAAAAGGTTTAGGGAATATTCCTTCATCTTTCAATTCCTTTATCTCATTATCTGTACAATAAGAAATTTGGACAAGATCTTCTCTTGGGTCTACTCTAGTTACAAACTTTGTAATATTAATAAAAACAATTTAAAAATAAGTCAAAGCTTGTTCTAATGAATATTATTTCAAGTTACATTGAGTAGTTTAAATGAATAATAATATATTAAAGAGATCCCAGAAGACATTAATGACAAAAAGAGAAGGGGAAAATATCATGGTGAAATTATAAAACAATTTTTCCATTACTATTCAGTCTTCAGTTACTATTTCCCATTTGATTGAACTTCTTAAAGGTCATTCATTATAAATGTCTCTTTTTTGTATGTTTGTATTGCTTTAATACTACAAACCTTGCAAACAATTATAGCAGATAAATCAATGAATTTGAGCAGTTCTAAAATATGTGTTTTGATAATTCTGCCTGTTGCTGCCTGTATAACTTTTCCTGACAATGATTATGAGTAGACAGGAATGATCTAGAAGACCAACATTGGCCTATAGAGTAATTAATCTGATTTTACTTAGTGTTGATATTTATGTATCTTATCATATCACTCTGATCCAGGCATTGTCTTTCTGGGTCATCTGAATCCAGAAGAATAACTAAGATGATTTCTGTGATTTCCATTAACAATAAGAACACAAACAACTTTTAAAAAGAAAAGAAAGAAAAATAAAAAAAAATCCGATAAATAATTGACTTTATAATTCATCATAGAAATGAGATCTTCAAAGAGAATATTATCAAAAGAACTATGATGGGACTGTGATTTTGCTTTACTTTCAACCAAACAATCAAGTTTGCCACACTTTCAGGTATGCCAGGAGAAAAAAAAGAGCTTCCTGGTTCAGAGAAAAGAAATGTATTACTTAGGACAGAGCAGGAAATAGAAGCTTTGTGTTTGCATCAATTCAGCTTGGCTCTCATATTCCACTGTAGTCATGCCATGCTTGGACCAGTTGTATGTTGTACATCCAGTGGCTCTGTGCCTCAACCAAGGAAGCCCAAACTTAGGAAATGCCCTGTACCAAAAGGGGGATGCAAGAAAACCTGTCCAAACTTTGCAACACAAGGAAACCTTAACTTTCTTATCCTGAATAGCAAACAAATCAGTCCTCTGCTCTGGAGGAAGAGAGTATCTCTATTTTCCGAAGCATTTGCTATACAATAATCTTTGAAATCAAAGTCCAGAACAAAAGTTGTCAGTGACTACTCCACTGAAAAGATACAGAGAAATGAGAGAAAGGATTGTCTCATTTTGTAATAGTACTATATAAAATAATCAAAGAAGAATGAATTTTTTACCTATCCCTCTCTTTTTCTTTCTTAGTCTACTTTTTGGCTATCCCTTCAATCCTTTTCATAGAATACTTAGATTAACTAATACTGCACTCAGTGACTCAAGATCTCAAACCCCAATTTCTGAGTACTACTGAGTAGTGCATCCTAGGAAAAATATTTGTATATATGGAGAGAAAACATGAAGGAAAATCAATAAATAGATGTTAGTCTCTATAATTCTAAATCCTTAGTAATTTTTTGAGAGAATCAAGAAAAAATGGAATTTTTATAATAATAACATAAACATTTTGGTTGTCCTTTGACACATCTGGCACAGTCCTATACACCAAATGATTACAACATGTTTTAAAGGTATAAATAAATCTTAGCTAATAGTGGTATAAGAAAGGTCTGGATCACCTCAATGTGTTTCTTCTATTTAATGGTTTTATAAATATATCTGCTTAAAGCCCTTTTTAAACAAGGTGTATTACTTGTCATTGGCATAACGGTTGTATCCTAAAGTGTCTGTATGGCATTTACTTTTATTTAGCATAAATATTATCTGTAAGTCACTAAAAACCTTAAGAGCAATGGACTTCTACATCAGAATTTCTGGATTCATGATCCAGCCATGTTGATGACTCTGCGATCTCAGACAAGAATGTTTCTTCATTTTTTTTTTTCACATTTCTGCAGTAAGCATGGTAGTAAACATGATGTCCAAATAACACTTAAGTTTTAAAATTCCATGTCAATAACAGAAAGCAGAGCAACCTACTTTCTAAAGGAAACCATTCCAGTCTCATTTTCATGTGAAGTGACCTCTTCCATATCACCAAGAGGAAGCCTACCAGTCTTTATTCTTGATTTAATGGATGGGTCACATTTGACCAATAAAACCAAAGGAGACAAGGTTGCAATATTGTACATTAAAGCCACCTGAGCACACTGTTACAGGCAATGGTTTATTTTGATAACCTTTTAAAAGGAAATTTTAAGCAAAGGAAGGACAAACAATAGGATGTTTTTCTTTTCTTTTTAAGATTCTATTTATTTATTTGACAGAGAAACACAGCTAGAGAGGGAACACAAGCAGGAGGAGTGGGGGAGGGAGAAGCAGTATTCCCACCGAGCAGGGAGCCTGATGTGGGGCTCCATCCCAAGACCCTAAGATCATGAACTGAGCCCGAAAGCAGATCCTTAAAGACTGGGCCACCCAGGCAGCTCAAGAATAGGGTGACCTTACAAAAGTGATTTAACTATGAAATCATTATAAAAAGAGATACTAAAGGAGAGATTACTACATATACAATTATTCTTGGTTTCCTTTAATATTTCTTTTGCAGATGTACTTTATCTCATTTTTTCCTCCAATATATATTTTTAAATACATTCCTTACTAAAATACAAAAAAATAGACATCAACAAAATACAACTTTTAAAATATCATGTGATATATAGCAAATCTGACAGAATATTATTTACAAGAGTGCCTGGGTGGCTCAGTTGGTTAAGCATCTGTCTTCACCTCAGGTCATGATCCTGAGGTCTTGGGATTGAGTCCTGCATCAGGCACTCCGCTCAGCTGTAAGCCTGCTTCTCGCTCTGTATACCACTCTCCTTCTCTGTCAAATAAATAAATAAAATCTTTTTTTAAAAAAAGAGTAGTATTTATAAAACAAAACAAAGCATATAAGCAAGGACATTTTAATCCACTATGACAACAATGCTACTAAGATCTCATTGAAGTTTTCTTTAAATGATCAGATGATATCAAGTAGTATTTTCTGTAAATTTAGAAGACCATTTAATATTCAGCTAATATACACAATTTCAAAATCTATTCCCAAGGATGTTGAGATAATGGAGAATTAGATGTGAACTTTGAAAGGACAAATAACTATAATATCTGTCATTTTGTTCAGCTCCATTTTACCTAGTAGATGTAACTGTCTACAAGCTTCCTTCCTTCCGAAAGAGCTTAAGAAACTTCGAAGGCCAGGAAAAACCTTCATCAAACTATATACAAATTTTTAAATTTAATGAGAAAATCAATGTTAAAAATTTACTTACAACTTTGAAAAGTAGTCGAAATTTTAGTCAAATTTCTGTAATAAACAGATAATTTATAACAAACACCAGGTGATTTCCCACCTTTCCCAAATTAAGATTGAAAGAAGCTTCTAAAGATAGTTATATTTCTTACTGTATACCTCATTAAGAGAGAAACATAACATTACTTTTTTGTTCTTAGAACCTCAAAGTTTGAGGATCATATTAGTAATTAACAATGAAAGTGTCTTGAAAAGTTCAAGCAAGAAGATAGCTTCTATCCAAAAAGGCACAACTTGGTCAAATTAGTATATATAATTATTTTTTTAATTTTTCGATATGATGTATTAAAACCTTCTAACTGAGGGGATATATTTACTGTATTTTATATTCTAAAACTATTATGCTTAAATAATTTTTCTTTAAGTAGTTTAAAATAAAGCCTTTCAGTTAAAGATGGTAGATTTATCACAGGTATTTTCTTAAATGCTGTCTCAATTCCCAACAAAAAAGACAATAAAAATACCTGAAAAGGCGGGGGGGAAGCATGCATCTTACAAGGACAAAGGAAATAGGAGAAAAATGGCAGGCTGGCTTTTTTCTTGAAAGTGGACAAGCAAACTGATCAGTGATAAATGACTTGGGATAGAATGCAAAGATAAACACAACAACAACAACAGGAAGCTTAGCTGTCTTCTGGGCATCCTGCAGAACTTAGGATAGGCTCAGATTCTCCTGACACTAGGCGCCCCTCCATATGGCTCCAGGAATTAAAGGAGGGGGAAGGTTCGAAAGATATAGATAGAGTTCTAGAGAATTCCCTACCAGAGGAAATACAGTCTTAAGGAAGTCAGGCACAGTTGAGATGGGAGCACCCACATGGAAAACAGAAGGACTAGAAGAAATATATTAATTGAATGATGTGGCAGTTCTCCCATTCCTATTCTTCTGCCATGCCCCTAGCACTCTTACATTCAAAACTGTCATCCCTTATTAAGAAGGATAGATTTCTCTATAAAGAAAACTACAGAACCAAGAAAAGACATCTAAATAATGACATTTGATTGTTTCTCACAGGAAAACCCAGTAGTATCACCCTTAGATAAGAAACTGCAGTATGTCTTACTGGGCAAGTAGAAGTATACAGTAGCTTTGCTTAGTTTCTCACTCTTTATCATGAACTAGTTGGTAGTTAAGATCACCAGAAATTAGAGAAGACTAAAGCTTATGAAAAAAATAAAATTAAGCTAAATCATAAGTGAGTTGTAGCAGATAGTACAAAGAAAAATTAGAAATAAAATAAAAATTAGCTAAAGACCCATGCAACTAAAACCATATGACATAAGAGAAAACACACACACATGCACACACACAATTTAAGTGAAAATGGCATATATGATGTTTGAATTATTTCAAAACATATTTACAATGGTATTTTCCCCAAAATATAGACATTGCTAGGTATCCCCATAGCTCAATAAAATTTTTTAGTTATAAGTAGAAACAAATACACAATATACCTAAAACTTTCTAATCAATTATATTCCAGAAAATTAATTCACTCACTATTCTTTGTTGTATCACTCCACATGTATTTGAAATTATGCTCTTTTTTTTAAAGATTTTATTTATTTATTTTACAGAGAGAGGGAGAGATAACAAGTAAGCAGAAAGGCAGACAGAGAGAGAGAGGGGAAGCAGGCTCCCCTCTGAGCAAAGAGCCTGATGTGGGGCTCGATCCCAGGACCCTGAGATCATTACCTGAACTGAAGGCAGAGGCTTTAACCCACTGAGCCACCAGATGCCCCTGAAATTATGTTCTTAAAATCATACATTTTGGTCAAATTAAGGGATTAATATGGAGCTAGAATCTATAAACTCTAAAACGAAAAACATCAAGAAATTAAATAATAATCACAATATTACTATGGGATTAAAATTCAAAAAATATCAAATTTAGGGCATGAATTACACATTAACCAGTTTTGTTTGGTTGGAGTTATGCAAAAAATTACATTAATGCATCATCAGCTGCAAATAGTTTGATTGGCTTTGCCAAAGAAATAATAGAAGTTCTAAGTTGATTTATTCAAATTCTGCACTTGAATCATAATGGAAGTATAGAGCATGAACTAACTCTGAAAAGTTTCTAAGCTCCTATACTGTTACATTATACATTGGTATATTTCAATTAATGAGAAATGTTAGCTATATTAATAAACAACAAAGCCAATTTACATTTATGCAAGCAAATCTTTTCTCTTTTCAGTAATAGCTTAAATTGTCTTTTTGGAAAACACCATACAATTTAATTATTATTAAACAAAATTAGATGGATTAGTTAGTAGAGAATATAAATCAGCAATTTTATTAGAGCATGAAATTAAGTACCTCATATTAAGGATGGGTGCCCAAGAGTTTAAAAATGATGATATTGACATATAAGTTCATTCTAATATAAGTGCTTAGTAGTTGCATTTATATAAATGGATAGAAGGATCTGGTAGTATTAAGAGCACACACCAAATAATTCTATTAAAGTTCTTTAATTGTCTGAGCTTATATTCGTTTAACAGCTCAATTACATATTCTCATTCATATAAAACACCCAGGCTGAATTTCATAACCAAGAGAAATGAGGGATTGTGATAATTATCCCAATAACTTAGACTAAAAGTCACACTTGGGGTTCCAAGGAATTGGAATGCAGGAAAAATTTATACTTTGATTCAGAGAAGTAATATTCTAGCTAATTTCCAAGTTAAAATGATCTACTCTTTTGGCTCAGATATTTCTTCGAAAACCTCAGAAGAGGGAGGGAGAAAAGTAATCATTAGAGCAGGCATGGCTGGGGGAATGGGTAAATATTAAGTGATTTGAATATGCTATCTAGTCCTGTGTTACATTCATAGACTATATATTTTGTTCTTTATGTTAAAATAAAAAGCTACTAGCAATGTGACTCACCAAGATATCAGATATCCTACAAAAGAACCATGCATAAATTCTAGAAAATTCAGAAGAAAAATCGAAGCTCTCCATACTGAAGAGAATAAATCAGATGTAGACATGGATTTGAGTTTTTATACTAAGTGCAGTTTTCTTGGAGGATGATCTTTTCATACTTCAAAGTAAGTTAAAAAAAAAACTTTTTGTAATCTTCCTAAATTATTGTTTTGGCATTCATAAGTCAGATACTCCACTGCCTAATGGGGAAAAGAAATTTCCAAATGGGAAATTAGCATAGAATATTATTTCTCTGTTTCAAAATATAACAGAAGATGGAAGAGGAGGGAGGGGAAGCAAAGGAGGAGGATTATAGGAAGAAGAAAAAAAAGATGGATGGGGAGAAGAAAGAAAAATAAAAAGTGATTTGCTCCTGAGGTGATATAAAGCCTTTCTATTATCAGTCACTGCAATACAAACATCAGTTCATAACTTCTCAACTTGACCTATTTGAGTAATTGTTTCTAAATAGCTAGTTGAATTAACTTTTTCAATAGTGGCAATAAGCTTTTTAGGTTATTCTTTTTTTCCTTTTTAACGATTAATTAGAAGAGTTTACTTAGGATTTGAATTCTGGAAATTCTGTTTCAAAAAATATATATATCAGGAGGTTTCAAGGCACATGCCTAAATAGGGTCAAAGATTATTACAAAATGTAAAAGTCAATTAGCTTTTTAACCAAGGTGACCATTTCTATAGAAGGTTAAGTTATTTTTTCTTGACAATTATGTCTGTATGAGTCAGAAAAGATTCCCAAGTACAAGAGATCACTTAAACTACAGAGTTAACAGCTGACAGAGTCTTAGTTAAAACTATTCTTTCTAACTAGTTTAGGGCATTGAGTATCAATCGAACTCTTTGTATGACACACAAACAAAGACAGAAATATGTAATTTTTATAATCAGGCTTTGATTGTCAAATCTCAAGTTATAAAGGAAAAAAATCTAATTGCTTATATTCTAAACTTGATAAACCAAAAATTAATCATGACATTTTTCATAACATAACATTAAATCATAACATAACATAAAACATAAATCATAATATAACATTAAACATAACAGATTTCAGTAAAATCACTAAATCCATTTGTGTTACCTGGATCTTTAAAACAATTATTTGTCTAACCATGTATTACACTGGATGGGCAACCTGTTATTCTATTCACAGATGTTTTATAAATATATTCTTTCAAAATTTAGGCCTCATTCAAGTCTGCTTAATTTATTTGCTTGATTATGATTTATAGTTTTCAGACATTAAGCGAACATCAAAACATTGGTCATAATTGAACATCAGAGATATTGGAGTCAGTGGAAAAGCTTAGTAATTCCAGCTGAAACCAGTGCAGGAAATTAAATACGCTTTAGGCAACAGTATTTCTCCATTTTAAATGAGAACTTTTTGGATGAGTCTCTTCTTGCCAAACAATTCAAATGTTGAAAATGTAATATGAAATATGTCAATTGGCTCACCACACTTTCATCTAAATACAGTGGGGTATTTTTCATCTTTTTGTTTATTATTTCTTTATGAGTGAAATGGATTTTTGAAAATGAAACAAAAATCTAACCATTTATAGATATTTCAAATAAATTAAAGTCCATCCTTACTGCCTGAACTGATCTCCTATGCCCAAAACTAAATTCTAGTCTCATTCCCTAAAATTCCTTTCCACCATTTATTTTTCTGGTTAAGTAACAGCATCATTCTTAATACACAGTGATATTTCCTCACTTATCAATATTGCACAATATCTATTGATATTCCACTTTAAAGGTCAAAGAGAGTACTTCACATAGTCCATTTGCCCGGAAATTTTACTGTCTCTTCTCACAGGGTTGGTTCACTATCATTCTTAAGATCTCTGGTAAGAGAAGCTGCCTCTGCTACCATAGCTAAAGCAATGTCTCCATTTGCGCTGTTTCACTTGCCTGTTTCTAGACTACTTAGCGCCCAGCACAGACATCATAAGTGTGATTTCATTAACTTGTTAAATGATTCCTGCTTCAATTAAAATGGAGGGTTTTTTTAAAACAAGTTTCCTGCTTCCCTTATTCACTATTGTCCCCAAAACTCAGTACAGTGCCTGCCACCTAGAAATAGTGAATAAGTATTTATTAAATAAATTATAAGCTTTCAGAATTTTTCCAATAAAATTTCATTGTCTATTTTTATTGTTTAATATCACATATTAAAAGTATATATGTACAATCAAAAGTGATAAATATCTGAGTAAACATGACTACACTTGAAAAAATAGCACGACGAACTTTTAAATCTCTTGCATGATCCTTTTAAACCATATCACCTTCCTTTTATCTCAGATGGGGTCAACTTTCTACTCTCTATATATTGTTAATTACTCTCTTGCTTCCCTTTGTAGTTTTTGCTTGCTTGTTTGCCTAATTTTTCCTTTCTTGTAAACTCCCTATGAATGGAACATATTATATAGGTTTGTTTACAACGTGGCTTCTTCCCCCACAATATAATATATTCATCCCAACATATGCATATGTATTGTTCTTTTTTATCATTGCATAGAATCCATGCTATATTTTAATATAATGACCATTCTATCATTGATAACTATTGAGGTTTTGTTATTTTTTTTAATTACAAAACCTGCCATTTTGAACATCTTATTGCCTTTTACATATATGAACAAATCAATCTGTGGTCTATACCTAGAAGCTGAAGTTCTGTGAATGTTCTCTGTATGTGTATGTTCACTGTGTATGTGGGCTGCCTAAAATGAAAAAAATACTCACTTCATTTTGGTGCTAAATATATATTTAAATATAGAAAAATGACAAGGAAACCAGGGAAAAATGTAATTCAGATAACATTATTCCCTGACCCCAAATAAATGAAAATACTATTTTGACTATATTTTTAAAAATTGGGAATGCATTAATGAAAAATACATTAGGAAATACAAAAAGAAACAATCACAAATGCATAACTAAATATAAAAAGAAAACTGCAATGTTGAAAAATGTTATCACATCTTCACTATACCATTTGTATCAGATGTGACACATTGGTGCCACCTTTACTGCTTGCTCAATTAAAGGAGAATAAATACACATGGTGGAGATCTATCTATCTATCTATCTATCTATCTATCTATCTATCTATAGATATATGGAAGTGTAGTAGCATCAAAGATCAAATTTTTGCTTCACAGGTAAGCAATATTGGTGTGAAAAAGGATGAAAGAACAGTTAATAACTCAAAATGACTTTCATGAAGTAACATGTTTTCTTACATATCTACACAAAAATATAATAAATCATACTGAAATCATCCAAGAATTTAAATTCGCTAAATTTAGCATTTGAATTTTACTTCTATAACCCAAGACTTTTATGTTCCTCTGTAAATGAATCATAATGAAGAGGGAGGATTTTCACGAAATGTATTTATGCTTTTTCAGATAAGTGTTAGTGTTGATATTTGGTGTTGAATGTATCACATACAGATTTAAACTGTTGAATGCATCAAATATGTTCAAATTTTCTTCCCAAGCGCTTTATTTTTCTGAGCTATGTTAGAAGTGAATGTTATGTTTTTTTAACAAGCAAATTTGCATCTTAGTATATTTATTTCTAAAATGTGTAAGTTGTGGGTTTACCTTTAGAAAGTCAGTGTATCTGATGCTTACTTGGAATCTTCTCTGCCTAGGAAACTCAAAAAAAAAAAATAGTAGCCCATATTGCTTTGTTGCAATAACAGTTGCTCTTAGAAAAGTCTGATTTCTTTCATTCTTTTAGTGAATGCTTCATGTTGGATACTCTAGAAGGGGACAAACCGGAATTTGGACCTCAAGACATTTATTAGGATCAACACCTGTGAAAAAACAGGATTGGTGAAGGGGGAATCCGAGCTGTTAAAAATGAACAATCCACCAACACAGAGCATAGATTGAGATATGCATATGATAATTAGCCTCCATGAGGCCAAACAGGCCCTTATATTCCCAAATAAGTCATACCCTGGGAAGGTACGACTTTGAGCAAGACGTGTCTCTCTAACTTTGGAAGATCTGGACTGACTGATGGTAGGTTGGAGGTTTCTACTCACTGGGCTCTCCAGAACCATGGAGTATATTTTCCCCTGAAGAAGGAAAAAATTGATTGTATAAAAAATCCAAAGACGTCTGTGGTTTATAGAATTTTTAGAATTAAAAAGTGAGTTTAAGACACATAGATCAATGGAACAGAATAGAGAGCCCAGAAATGGAACCTCAACTCTATGGTCAACTAATCTTCGACAAAGTGGGAAAGAATATTCAATGGAAAAAAGACAGTCTCTTCAACAAATGGTGTTGGGAAAACTGGATAGC
>CM052799.1:176846138-176865779 GCA_028533885.1 Nasua narica
TTTATTTCTATACACAAGCAATATTTGGACCATAAAATTTTAGAAGAAAGATACCATTCTCAAATATATGAAAGGTTTAGAAATTAATCTAAAAAATGGGTAAGATGTCTATTTAGAAAAATGTAAATAAGATAAATTTGATATATAAATAAAGTACTATAATACTAATGGGTTGGAAACATTTTAAAGACATCAATTATTTTGAACAGAGTCATAGACTCAATGCAATCATGCCAAAATTCCACCAGAATTGTAAAGAAATTATAAAATTTCTAAGAAATTAAAAGGGATGAAGAAAAACCAAGACCCATTTTAAGAAGAACAAAGTGGAGGATGTATTCTACTAGCTAACAAAGTTCATCGTAACCTAGAGTAAATAAAGAAATGTGGCATTGGCACAAAGGCAAGACAAATAAAATAATGGAATAGAAGAGAATCTCTAGGAAAAGACATACATATAAATGGCACTAATTTATAGTAAAGTAGAAATGTAGGTACAGGATAATTTCTTAAATTAAGAACCTTGGGTCAGTAGAATAATGGCAGCCCTGCTTCCCCCTGATGATCCAGATCAATTACTCCTGACAATATGTTGGCTCCTTCCCTTGACTGTTGATCTCTGCCAATGCAGTATATAATAGGATTTATGGATCCCATGGTCACATCCCTACTGTTATATTTCCTTTGCTGTGAGAATGGAAGTGCTGAAGAAATGGTTTTGCAGGATCACCAAATTTTCAGTAAATTATTTTTTAGTAATAGGGGCCAAGGCCTCACACAGAGGAAAGGCAAAACTATATTATAATAATGAAAAATCAACACTGCTTTAAGATTAGGAATATTCAATATAATCAAATTTTCATTGAATATAGCTAGAAGTTCTCCATGAAAAATGGTGCCATAGCAAAGGTTCCATTTGTCTCTGTTTCTTGGAGATTTGTTATTCCAGTAGCAGCATCAGCTAAATTAGCTTGCATGAATAGGAGGTTATGGGTTTTGAAATATGGATAGACCCTATTTTGATACCTCATCTGCTCCATGTATGTACCTTGGGCTATTGGGTAGCCGATGGCAGCATGGCTAAATATAACTTACCAAGTCATTGTTTCTATGCGGTTGTTTAGTGACTAATCTTTTTATGGTAGGTGTTCCACTGGTTGAGTTAAAATGAAATACAAAGAGCTTCCTAAGTTGCTCACATAGATCCTCTCAGGTGTTTCCTCATATAGATCCTCTCAGGTGTTACCTCTACAAATCTAAACATCTAACATTCCAAATACGTCCTTTCAAGTTTTTCACGAATAATGTAAATTATTTCTCACTATCCACAGGTTTATTTATTCTTTCTTTGGGGCACTTGTATTTCTACACATACTTGATAATCAGATTTGCTGCCTGAATCTCTGGTCTTTGGGAGGATTTTCCCAGGCATCAGACTATCAATCAGGGGGGCAGGGGGTTTACTGAAGAGTTCTCTTAATGACTATTGTCAGGGGGTCATAGAAGTAGAATTGGAAGAGCAGAAATGTTGAACTAAGGTGCAGTGACAAAGAGGATCCAGATAATCCTACAGAAATAATTAAAATTGTGATGTGCCTTCAGAATGTTCCCTATTGGGCAAATGGACCTGTAATTTTTAATTGTAAGTGGATTTCTAAATGTCTGTAGACATTTCCCATGAGGGAGCACAGTGTGAAGGTGGCAGCTCCCTTGTGCAGATCGCATTTCCCTGTGAGGGGTCAGCACTAAATATTCCCAGGGCCTGGGAATAGAGGGTCTATCCAGGAGAAAGGATATGAGAATCACGGCGTAGTATCCACGTTAGAAGAAACATTTCTGTAAATAGGAATAATGCGAAAGGTCACCATGTAAATGGGAATAGGTCTGAAGACTGCTGACTTCTTGAAAAATTCTTTCTGTAATTAAATGAAGGAATGAATGCAAAGGCACTTTGGATATTACAAGCATCACACCAAGATAATATAATATTATTATGAAAATAATACCTTCAGAGCAACATCTGTCTTTATTTAACTGATGTACTATTAAAAAGAAGCCTTTGTCAGCAGGCATATGAGTCAGTTAAATAATTTAAAGCTTTGTGGTAGCAACTTATAAAAATGTGAGAAAGAGGAAGTACCTTCTTCGCCTGCTTGAAATGTGTCAATCCTCCTTCATGATTTTTAATAAACTAGACATAAACAAACTTTTCATGTTCACCACAAAGCTATGAGTGATTCAGAGTGACTTCTCAAATTTTTAGGACTTCTTATATCAGTAGGATACATCATTACAATTAGTGAACTGATATAGATGTATCAGTATCTAACTACTTCAGTATCTAACTACTATCAGTATCTAACTACTACAGATGTATCTAACTAAAGTCCCTACTTTATTCAGATTTCCTTTGTTATTACCTAATTCCATTTTGCTGGAATTCATTGGGATTCAATGGGATTCTAGAATCCCATTCAGGTTGCCACTGAATCACCATGTTCTTTAAGCTCCTGTTGGCTGTGACAATTTCTCAGACTTGTTTTTGATGGCCTTAACAGTTTTGAAGAGTACAGTTTGTTTACTTTGTAAAATGCCCCTCAATTGAGAATTTTCTGATGTTTTTTCTCATGAGTAGTCCAGGGTTATGTGTTTTTAGTAGGAAGATGATAAAGGAAAAGTGCCATTTCATGATCATATCAAGGGTACATATCATCAACCTTAATTGTTATTACTGATGTGATTCTTGACCACTTGGCTGTAGGACTGTTTCTTGTTCCTTTGCTCGAATAGTACTCTTTCTTCCACTGCTTTCTGTGGTGAACTCTTGAAAAGAAAGTCATTGTGTGCAGCCCAAATGGACAGGATGAAAGTTATGCTCTCCCTTCTCAAGGGCAGAGTATCTATTTTAATTATTTGAAATTCTTACTCAACAGAACTTTGCCCACTCCTTTTCTTTTCTTCTCTTTCTTTTCTTTCCTTTCCTTACCTTTTCTTTTTTCTTTCTTTTCTTTTTTCTTTTCTTTTTCCTTCCTTCCTTCCTTCCTTCCTTCCTTCCTTCCTTCCTTCCTTCCATCCTTTTTCCTTTTTTCTTTCTTTCTTTCTTTCTTTCTTTCTTTCTTTCTTTCTTTCTTTCTTTCTTTCTTTCTTTCCTCTTTCCCCGTCCCCTCCCCTCTCCCCTCCCTCCCTCCTTTCCTTCCCATTCTCTTCCTTCCTTCCTTCCTGTTTATCTCTCTTTCTCTCTCTTTCTCTTTCCTTCCTCTCTCCCATCCTCCGTCCTTCCCTCTTTCTTTCTTTCCCTACTCAGACATTTATTTATATCTGTATGGAAACATCCATATTTATTTTTTTACTTTGGGTTATAATCCCTACATGGTTTATTTCTGCTTGAATTATTACAGAAGTCACCATAGAAGTCTTTCTACTGAACCTTGTGTCTCTTTGACATACATCTATCATTAAGTGTGTATTTTTTTAAGCATTTTTTTAGTTTCTGGTGCTACAAGACACTCCAGGCTAACTTTGTATATCTCCTGCCTCACTCTCAGAATCAGGATTTTTTCCAAGGAGCCTGGCTTCTTTTACCAGAGAATGGTATTGAAAATCAAGGTTCCATTTCTAAGTGTACTCACTGCTTTTGGAGTGCTATTGTTTCTATACCCTCTCAACTGAAATAAGAAGAAACTGTGCATATATATCTGTAAATATTTAAATAAGTAAACATATCTACTTCTATGCGAGTTAATATGAATATAACTATAGGTTATACTATACAGATTATTTTTGCCTCCTCTCCTATGAACTTGTAAACTTCCACTCCAACTGTGAGAAACCTAAATAACACCATTAGGTTGGCTTCCTTCCTCCCCACTTTCAATCAGACTGTACCCCCATTTGTTTGTTTGTTTTTAAAGATTTTATTTATTTATTTGACAGAGAGAGAGAGAGAGAGAGAGATCACAAGCAGGCAGAGAGAGAGCGGGAAGCAGGCTCCCCGCTGAGCAGAGAGGCCGATGCGGGGCTCGATCCCAAGACCCTGAGATCATGACCTGGGCCAAAGGCAGAGGCTTTAACCCACTGAGCCACCCAGGTGCCCCTGTACACCCATTTGTAACATAGTTTGATGACGTTCTCCATTCCATCCCCAGGACCCCTGGTATCCTAAATTGTTATTATTATTTTTTTACAATTTTAATATATAAGATACACTTCTGCTGTAAAATTCTCTGAGCTTTGCAATTACACAATGCCATGTATCCACCATTATAGTATTATATAGAATAGTTTTATCACACTGAAAATTCCTTCATGCTTCACCTAAATCCTCCCTGCTCGCCTGAAACCATGGCAACTGCTGATTTTTATACTATCTCTATAGCTTTGTCTTTTCCTAAATTTTATATAATTGGAGTCATACATTATGCAGCCTATTCAAATTGGTTTATTTCACTTAGCAATATGGATTAAAGATTCATTCATATCTTTCTGTAGCTTCATACTTCATTTAGCTGCTGAATAATAACCCATTTGTGGATATACCACAATTTCTTTATCTTTTCACCAATTGAAGAACATCTTGGTTGCTTCCAGTTTAGGGCTATTATGAATAGAAATGTAAACATTTCAAGCTGGTTTTTGTGTGGAGATTAGTTTTCAGATCAGTTAGGTTGATACTTAGGAGCACAATTGCTATGTTGTAAGGTAAGACTATTTTCAAGAAAATGCCAAAATGGCTCACAGTTGGACTGCCATTTTTCATTCCACAAACACTGAGAGTTCCTGTTGTTCTGCATCCTTAGCAGCAATTGCTGTTATTGTTGCTGTCAGACATTTGGATGTTGGTCATTCTACTACTTGCATAGTTGTATTCCATTGTTGTTTTAATTAGCAATATCCTAATAATAAATGACATTGACCACTTTTTCATATGCATATTTGCCATCTGTATATATTCATTGATGAGAGGTATATTCAGATTTTTGGCTATATTTTAGTTGGATTATGTATTAGTTTGTCAGGGTGATGAAAACCATGTACCATAGACTGAGTAGCTTAAACAATAGAAATTTATCCCCTCATGGTACCAGAAGCTAGAAATCCAATATCAAGGTGCTGGAAGGGTTGGTGTCATTCTGAGGCTTATCTCCTTGACTAGTAGGTGGCCATCTATTCCGTGTGTCTTCACATAGTCTTCCTTATGTGTGTGCTTTTGTCTTAATTTCCTGATATTTTATTCTTCTAGGCCCCAGAACTATGACAGAATAAACTTTTCTGTTTATTCCTATTCTGTTTATTTATTTCTGTGTACACCCATTTGTAACACGTTTGATGACAAATCCAATATTGGGTTGGATTTGGATTGGAACACCTAAGTGACCTCATTTTAACTTAATTACTTCTTTAAAGACCCTATCTCCAGATACGGTCACAATTGGAAGTACTGGGAGTTAGGATTTCAATATATGAAATTTGGGGGAGTCTTGTGTAGATTATATATTTATCCTCTGTGAGATTTGGTAGTTTTTATTTCTTTTATGTAATTGGTCCATTTCATCTAAATTATCAAATTTATGGGCATAGAGTTGCTCAGAGTATACCTTTACTATCTTTTTAATGTCCATGGGATCAGAACTCATGACTATTTCTGATATTGATAATTTGTATCTTCTTTCTTCTCCCCTCCCCTTCTTCCTTCTACTTTCTCCTCATTCTCTTCTTCCTCCCTCCTTTACCCCTCTCCTTATTCCGTTTCTTTCTTTCTCTTTCTCATAACTCTCACTTGTTTTGGTTAGCTAGTCTAGTATTTTATCCATTTGCATGATCATTTTGTGGAACAAGCCTTTTGATTTCATTAATTTTCTCTATTGATTTCCAGTTTTAGATTTAATTCATTTCTGCTCTGATTTTTATTATTTCTGAGGAGAAATAATAAAATTTGAGCTTAAATTGTTCTTCTAATTTTCTTTTTTACAATCTTTTAGAGATTTATTTATTTATTTATTTATTTATTTGCTTATTTATTTATTTATTTTAGAGAAAAAGAGAGAGAGAACAGGGGAAGTGGCAGAGGCACAGGGTAAAAGAATCCTCAACCAGAATCTCCACTGAGTGCAGAGTTCCATGTGTAGCTCAATCCCAGGCCCCTGAGATCATGACCTGAGCTGAAATCAAGAGCCAGTGCTTAACCAACTGATCTATCCACGTACTCCATCTTTTTGTAACTTTCTCTTTTTTTGTAACTTTCTAACATGGTAGATAATTTTATTGATTTTCAATTTTTGTTCAGTATATAAATATAATGCTATAAAGTTCCATCTAAACACTGTTTTTGCTACATTTCACAAATTTGATTTGTTTCACTTTAACTTTAATTCTAAATAAATTTATTTCTTTTTTAAATTGGGCTCCATTCTGGGAGTAGATTATGTGGGACTTGAGATCAAAACCTGAGCCAGAATGAAGAGTAGAATACTTAACTGAATAAGCCACCCAAGTGCTCCTATGTAAGTTTAATTTTTATTGAGATTTCTTTGTTCATCAAGTTATTATTTAGAAATATATTGTTTATTTTCCAAATATTTGGAGATATTCTATCTCTCTATTATTAAACTCTGGTTTAACTCCAATGTGTACTGATAAATACTTTGTATAATTTCACTTTATTTAAATTTGTTAAGATGTTTTAAGATGCAGAATTTGGTCTATCATTATGAATGTTCCATTGGAGGTTGAGAAGAAGGTGTATTCTGCTACTATTAGATGTAATAGTTTGTAAATATTGAGTAAATCAAGTTGATTAAAAGTACTGTTCAGATCATCCATACCTTATTGATTAATTGCCTAAGTGGCCTATCAATTACTGAAAGAAAGCTATTGAAGTCTTCAATTACAATTGTGGATTTCTTTTTTTTTTTTTAAAGATTTTATTTATTTATTTATCAGAAAAGAGAGAGAGTGCGAGAGAGCACGAGAAGGGAGAAGGTCAGAGTGAGAAGCGGACTCCCCATGGAGCCGGAAGCCGGGAGCCCGATGTGGGACTTGATCCCGGGACTCCGGGATCATGACCTGAGCCGAAGGCAGTCGCTCAACCAACTGCGCCACCCAGGGGCCCCACAATTGTGGATTTCTCTATTAGTCCTTCAGTTCTATCAGTTTTGTCTCAAATAATTTGGAACACACTTGTTAGGTACATACATATTTAAAATTGTTACCCTTTCTTGGAGAATTGATGCCTTTAAAATCATCCTTTTTCTGAAGTCTGATTTATCTGTAATGAACACAACTACTCCAGATTTCTTTTGATTTGTGTCACACATCTTTATCAAATTCTAAACTTTAAACCTATCTGAGTTTTTTATTAAATGTGGGCTTTTTGTAGACAACACAGAGTTGTCTTCTGTTTTTTTCCATTCTGACAAATTATGCCTTTTAATTGATTTAAAGCATTCTGTTATTTGTTTTTGCTTAAGACAACAGAAATTTATTCTGTCATAGTTCTGGGGCTTAGAAGAATAAAATCAAGATTTTTTTTTTAGATTTTATTTATTTATTTTACAGAGAGAAAGAGATCACAAGTAGGCAGAGAGGCAAGCAGAGAGAGAGGGGAAAGCAGCCTCCCCAATGAGCAGGGAGCCTGATGCGGGGCTGGATCCCATGACCCTGAGATCATGACCTGAGCTGAAGGGAGAGGTTTTAACACACTGAGCCACACAGGTGCCCCTAAAATCAAGATTTTTTATCAGGGCTGTGATCCTTCTGAGATCCTGGAAGGAGCCTTCCCTTATCTTTTCCTTCCCGTGGTGGCCTTCAATCCTTGATGTTCCTTGGCTTGCAGCTTCATCGCTCCCATCTCTGCTTTTGTTACATGGTATTTTCTGCTTCTCATAAGATTGCCAGTCATATTAGATTAGGACCCACCTACCTTCCAAATAAAGTTACTTTCTAAAACATTTATATTTAAATTGATTATTAATAGAATTGAATAAGTATCTATCAATTACTAAAATTCTCCATCTTGGTTACTATATGGCTCAGTTGGTTTAACATCCAACTCTTGATTTTGGCTCAAGTCATAATGTCAGGGTCATAGGACTGAGCCCTGAGTTGGGCTTTCCACTTAGTGGGGAATTTGAGATTCTCTCTCTCCCACTCCTTTCGCCCCTCCCCCTGCTCATGCACATGCTCTCTTTTTCAAACAAACAAATAAATAATTCAAAAGTACTCCATCTTGTCCCTTAGGGCATTGCTGTTATTACTCATTTTACTTTTCCATATGTTATAATGGTCCAATACATTGTTTATTATTTCTTTAAAAAGTTATCTCTTAGGTAACTAATAAAAACTATTTATCTTGCCTTCACTTACTCTTTTTCTTGGGCACTCTTTACTTCATGTAGATCTGAGTTAATTACCTATATCATATTCCTTCTCCATAAGGAACTTCTTTTAACATTTCTTTCAAGGTAGGACTGCTGGAAATGAATTCCTAAGATTTTCTTTTCTTTCTCTGACAAAGTCTTGTTTTGCTCTTTTACTTTTGAAGGACACATTACTGGTTATATATCTATATCTATACCTATACCTATATCTATGTCTATATCTATATATCTAGATATAGATAAAGATATAGTGTTTTTGTTTTTTCTGTCAACATTAAAGTATTTCACTCCACTGTCTTTTTGCTTGCATGGTTTTAGATGAAAACTCTGCACTAATTCTTAATCCTCTATTCTCCCTTAAGTAAGGTGTTTTTTTCCTCTGTCTTCTTTCAAGATTTTCTTTTTGTAGTTGATTCAAATCATTTTGAATATGTTAATATAATATTCCTATGTCTAGTCTCAGAATTTGTTTTGTCTTGGTGTTTATCCTGTTTGGAGTTCTGTGATTTTTCTGGATTTCTGATTTAGTATTTGTGATAAATTTTGGAAAGTTCTGAAATATTATAACTTCAAATATATTTCCTGTTCATTCTTTCTTTTCCTAGTATTATAATTATTCATATATTACATCTTTTAAAATTACCCCACTGTTACTGAATGCTTTGTTTCACTTTTTATTCTCTTTCTCTCTGAATTTAAATTTGAAAGTTTATTTTTGTTTTTTTAAAGATTATTTATTTATTTATTTGACACAGAGAGATCACAAGTAGGCAGAGAGGCAGGCAGAGAGAAAGAGAGAGGTGGGGGGGCTAGCTGGTTCCCTGCTGAGCAGAACGCTTGATCCCAGGAGCCTGAGACCATGACCTGAACCGAAAGCAGAGGCTTTAACCCACTGAGACACCCAGGTGCCCAATTTCAAAGTTTCTATTGACCTATCTTCAAAGCCATTGATTCTTTCCTTGACATTCCAAAAGCAATCCTTATTTCTATTAGTATGTTTTTCATTTTCAGTGTTTACTTTTTATTCACTACTAGAATTTCTATCTCTCTTCATATTACATATCATTTATTTCATCTTGTTTGCATTTTTCAATAGTCTTAACATATTAAATTAAATATATTTAAAATTTCCTGTCTGATTACCTCAACATTAGTCTCATATCTGAGTCTGGTACTAATGTTTTCTTTCTTTCTTTTCTTTTCTTCTTTCTTTCTTTCTTTCTTTCTTTCTTTCTTTCTTTCTTTCTCTCTTTCTTTCTTTCTTTCTTCTTCTTTCTCCTTCCTTTCTTCTGTGTTTGTGTGTGTGTGTGTGTGTGTGTGTGTGTGTTTCCTTTTAGCATGTCTTGTAAGTTTTAGTTGAAAGTCAAGCATATTTTATCTGGTAACAGAGACTGAGGGTAATAAGCATTTTGTTGCTGTAAAAATGTGATGACTTTCAAGTTCTTTATATATTGGAGCTGAAACCAGAAGTCTTAGGTATGGAACACAGAGCAGTGAACAAAATAGAAAACAGTCATCAACCTTCAGGTAAGCAAGGGTAAATTATGCTACAGAATTTTCACATGTTATCTAGTTTTAAAACACCTACAAAAATAGCAAAACTGAAACAAGACAAAACATTCTATTTTGGGTCAATCAATAAAGTGAATTGGCATACATTTATAACATGTCTAACTTAATTATCCTTGAAAAGTAAACTTGCCTAGGTTTTCCTGTATGTGTGTGGGGTATCCTCTGACATTTATTTGTGCATTTCCAAATAATAACATTATATTGCCATCATAAATACAATATATTTGATGACAATTTAATGCTGATAACTTTATGCAATGTGTGTCTTCTCTGTCCTCTAAAATTCTTGAATGTGATTATTTTATAAATATTACTGCACCAAGGTATTATAATCTTAACAGTATGAAATAAACAGCAAATCAAAAGTGAATTAAAGTTCAAAGAAGAAGAAAAATATATTTTGTGGGCAAGGTGGTATAGGAAGTCTTTGAGAATTTGACTACCAAAATGATGCAGGTATTAGTAGTTTTCCCTGAGGGTATGAAATTTGGGGAGATTTCAATTTTATTCATTCACTCTACAACTGTGTACTGAGCATCAGCTCTATAGCAGCCCCTTTATTAGCACTTGATATAAAGTGGTTTTAGTAAAAACCTATTAAGCTGACCACATTGTGATATCACAGGATAAGCTGTCAATTGACTTTTCCTCCGCATGGTTCATTGTAAAATAATGTACAGACATCAGTTATTAATAATGAATAAGAGCATTTTATCCATGTAATATTTTAAAATAGTATATGACACATGGTATCTACATTAATTTCTTATAAATCATGTAATGTAAAATGATAAGATGTGAAACTGTTTTCTCTATTTTGAAAAATTACTTATGTACTAAGTATATTGTGGAACACATAACTTAACCTTTTAAAACCTTTGTTATTCATCAGTGAAATGGGAATAGAGATGCCTTCCTCACAAGGTTTCATCAAATAATCAACATAAATAATAAATATATGACCATTCATTTACCAATAAATCTCTTAAAGAATATAATATGTTATATTCACCAATAAACGTTTATTGAGTACTTTACAGATGAAATGTGCCATTTCATTAGCTTCGAGAAATTGTACAAATAAAATAGACATATTGCATAACCTCATGATTATGTTTTTAGGGAAGACAAAGCATACACATAAATAGCTTAGGGAAAGGAAGTTTAGGGAAAGAAGAAGAAACAATCTTTTTTTATTTATTTCTCTCTAAGACCATAAATCAGGTCCTATATTAGGAGCCAGTGATCACAGAACCTTATTTAATCCATTCAAAAAACACGTGAAGGAAGAGTTTTTCATTTACTTTTTAAAAAGAAAAAGAAGCCTTGAGAAAAATGTTTTAGCTTCTAAGTAAAAAATATATCTAAAATCAAAACACACTTTGATGTACTTCTCCAATATCAATTTGACATTAAAATTTATCCCTTATTAGATGATCACTATCAGGTGAACTTTCAATTTGCTTTCTAGAGAACAGTTGGAGGAAAGATATGTCTGAAAAGCAAAATGTTTTCAAAGGTCATGAAAAAGAGAATGCTAACAAAAGGTAACAAGACATTCTCCTAGGGAGTATCTTACATGATAATTTAATTTCCTAAAATACTTAGATAAAAAGAAATTCTTTTACTCTGGTTTTCATCTGTTTACACTGGCAGGGCTAACCTCTTCCAGTAGGCAACTGAGCAAAAGAAATTATTGAACATGTTAGAACCTACAGTTGCTCTATGCTTTGGCATTTTATTTTCTTATTAATTTACCAAACCTTTAAATCTAACTACCTCAGCTGTACCTCAGTAGCTCATGCATAGCCAATAATATAAATATTCATTTTTTTGAAACCTTGAATCTCTGGCTGGAATTGTAGGTTATTTTAAATATAAATAAATAAATGAATAAATAATATGTTGAAACAAAAGAACATGAACCACAGACAAAAGACAATGAACTATAATATCACTTATTTCTATTACGCTCAAGCACAGGATTCTTGAAAAAGAATAATCATTGTAATTAAGAGGGGAATATTTTTCCATTAGATATCTTTGTGTTACCTAAATGACATAATAATATTAATGTAGGTTAATTATGCAAAGCGTGTTTTGAAAACTTATTGGTTTATATGTTCCTATATAATCTACAGTGCCTTGATAAAAAGATGATCCCAGTGCGCCTGGGTGGCGCAGTTGGTTGAGCGACTGTCTTCGGCTCCGGTCATGATCCCGGAGTCAGGGGATCGAGTCCCACATTGGGCTCCCAGCTCCATGGGGAGTCAGCTTCTCACTCTGACCTTCTCCCTTCTCATGCTCTCTCTCACTCTCTCTCTTTCCTAATAAATAAATAAATAAATAAATAAATAAATAAATAAATAAATAAAATCTTAAAAAAAAAAGATAATGCCATATTTTTTTTTCATTACATCTGATTTTCCTCTTTTCCCTAGGTGTAGTTATGTCTCTTTGACCTAGAACAAGTAATCTCCCATATAGACATTTTGAATTGACAAAGTCCAAAGTGCATCGATGATATATCAGAATCAGAGAGTAGTTCAAATACGGATGAAGTCTGAACACAGACTTGCCATCATCTTCTTGATCATTTAATTCAACTAGTCTATGTTATTAAAGCACAGGAATAGAGCAGGGTGATAAGGAAAAAAAGAAAAATCAGTTTAGTTACGTGGGTTCTTTTCCCTTTATATATATACCAATATATACAAATATATGTATTTGTATCTGCATTGTTTCTTTTAATCCTTATAAAAACACAACATTAATTATCTGTGAAGGATTTATGAACTAACATTTTATTTTTAGGGAAAAGATAATGCCCATAGTTCTGTATTCATTATGATGAAATAACAGATTTAAAGAAAAAATAATAATGAATTCACCTTGACAAATATTTGGCTATCAAAATTGAATGGTAGAGTCAGAAAAATGAGCATAATGATGAGGACAAATTTTAGGTACCATTTTCCAAAGATTTGAAGTAATATTTGAATATGACTTCCAAACAATGGCTCAAGCCATTGTATAGCTGGGGCTTGTTTTGTTTTTGTTTTTCAGTTGTTCAACTTTTCTTTTAACTGTAATGTTCATAGCATGTATATTTAATACAATTAAAATACTGTTAACTTTACATTTACCATCTTGCTACTTGTTTTCAGTAAAGACCCAGGAGGAGCCCTGTGTGGACTTTTCATAGCTCTTTTTATGCCTGGCTGCTTATTTCCAAATTTCTGTCTTGCTATTTTCTGTAGTCCCAGTATCCCTGAACTCTGACATATTTTCTTCTATATAACAAAGCTGCTGGACTGAATTTGGGTCTCCTTCCTGAGCCAATATCCCAGAAAAATGCCTTCAACTAGAAATATATGGCAATTGTAGATTATCATATTGTACGTATCATACATTTCCTTTTCCTCAGGACCTGCAGTTCTGTGGTGCTGCAATGTCTGAAATAGTTATTTTACATATGCTAAATAATTTTACATATGTAAAATAATTATTTTACATATGCTCTCCAGTTTTCTAGGGTTTTTTTTTCTGTCTTTATTTTTAATAGAAAAAGTGCGTGGCTCAAAGTGTAAGTCCTTAAACCATTCTATTTCAATATCAGTTGATGCGCTAAACTTCAGAACATGAGGAAAATGCGAAATTAGAAACCCGTGTCATAAACAAATTAAATATGGTAGAATTTATTCTCCCCAACCCAACTCACATGTGAGAAGACATATCTAAATCAAGGAAGTAATGTAAAAGCTAAATAAACTACAATGATTATGTTGGTGGTTGAGGAGATAATTGGCATCATCACTGTTAGATTACAGAAGAGGGAATGAGCACTGATTCCTATTTTCTTTGGCAATCTTGAATTTTGTCAATGTATTGACTTTTTCTTTTTTAAGATTTTACTTATTTATTTGAGTGAGAGAGAGAAGCAGATTCCCTGCTGAGTGAGAAGAAAGACATTCAGCTAGATCCCAGGACCGAGAGAACATGATCTGAGCCAAAGGCAGAAGCTTAACTGACTGAACCACCCAGGTGCCCCTGCACTGACCTTTTGTATGTGAAGTTCTGACTTCCTTTAAGCATTCATTGGGTGCTGAAACCAATCCCTCAGTTCTACCTATTTTTTAGTAGGTATGGGAGACAAGCTAGTCTAAAGGCAATCAATGTAATTTTATGTATCTTTAAAACATACTAACTGTCTTACAAGAATAGTTATAGCAGGTTCCATTTCCCTTTTGGGGGAAAAAAACTCCTAACAAACTTAACTACTCCTGAATAACTACTATACATTTTGGAATAAAATACAAAAAGAAAGAAAAAAAAAGAAGGAAAGAAGGAAATAAAGGAGAAAGCTACCTGAGTAGGGAGTATTTGGAGGATTGTTAAAACTTTGCAGAACATACTTGCATAGGGAGAATTTCATATTTTTGTGGCTTTGCCTTCATGTCTGAATATCTTGGTATGGAGCGGTTCAGCTAAAACATCTAGTTCAGCTAAAACATCTAGAAAAACTCCACTGCATTTTGGTTACAGGAAGCTGCAGAAAGAAATTGCAGTAACAAGTGATGCTAGAATGTGAGGGGAGCTATCCTAGAAAGGAGACAGTTTTTATTACTGTGTACAGTACTGTGTATTGTGTATAATTTCTGTGTATTATAAATGTCTTAGTTTCTGGATGACCCCTGAACCACATATAGGCATGATAAGCAAAAAGCAGTCTGCACTGAGATCTGAGTTGTCACTCACCACACTCAGGACAAAGTATACATTTCATCTAAGTAAATTAATTGCCCACTAAAACAAATATATCAGCTTTTTCAGAGGAATATAAAAGAACCCAGTTTCTACAACATAATATTCACAATGTCCAGAATTCAATCCTAGCTTCAGCAATCAGACTACAAAAGAAAGAAAGGCATCCAAATCAACAAGGAAGAAGTCGGACTTCCACTATTCTCAGGCATCATAATATTCTTGGGGAGAAAACCCAAAAGACTCTACAAAAAAATGCTAGAACTGATACATGAATTCAGTGAAGTCACAGGATACAAACTCAATGTACTAAAATCTGTTGCATTTCTACATACCAATAATGAAGGAGCAGAGAGAGAAGTCAAGGAATCGATTCCATTTACAATTGCACCAAAAACAATAATATACCTAAGAATAAACCTAACAAAAGGGTAAAAGGTCCGTATTCTGAAAACTACAGAACACTTATGAAAGAAATCGAAGATAATTGAAAAAATGGAGGAACATTCCATGCTAATGGGTTGGAAGAAAAAATATTGTTAAAATGTCTATACTACCCAAAGCAATCTACACATTTAATGCAATCCCCATCAAAATACCACCAGCATTTTTCACAGAACTAGAACAAACGGTCATAAAACTTATGATGAGTATTAAGGAGGACAATTATGATGAGCACTGAGTGTTATATTTAAGTGATGATCACTAAATTCTACACCTGAAATTAATATTACTCTATGTTACCCAACTTGAATTAATAAAAATTGAAAGGACAAAGAACAAACAAATAATAGCAAAAACAAAGCATTCAAATATCAAAAGGATCAAATCGTGAGGTATCGTGGAAATTCAAATTGAAATTACAATAAGGTGTCAATATACATACATCAAAATGGCTAAAATTTATATGATTTGTTTTGATAAAGATTTTTAATCTAAAATTCTAGTCTAAAAAATATTGCAATTTGAAAAACTATTTTGGAAATTACTTACTTCTTAAAATTACTCTGTGTAAAATGCTGTCTTTCCATCCCAAGACATAAAACCAAGAGAAATAACAGCATGTGTCTGCACACAAAAATGTGTGTACAAATGTTCATGAGATTTTATTTAAAATGAACCCCAAACTGGAACCTACCCATAAGTCCATCAAAATGTATGCAAATAGATCCAGTTTGTCATATTCACATAATTTAATACTATTCAGCAATACAAAGGATTAAAATACTGGCAAATACACAACATAGATGAATATCAAAGGTATTTTGCTGAGTAAACTTCATCAAACACAAAACAATACACAGTGTAGGACTTAAAATGAAAACAAATCACTTGTGGCTACCTGAGTCTAAAGTCAGGGGTAGAAATCAGTGTAAAATTTCCATTTAACTATCAGTTGTATTTTATTTTATTTATTTTTTATTATGTTTTAAGGATTTATTTATTTGCTTGAGGGAGAGAAAGTTGGGGGGGCAAGAAGAGAGAAAAAATGCTCAAGCAGACTCTCCACTGAGAAAAAATGCTCAAGCAGACTCTCCCCCCTACTTTGGGGCTTGATCCCAGGTCCCTAAGATCACGATCTGAGCCAAAATCAAGAGTCAGATGCTTAACTTGACTGAGCCACCCAGGCACCCCTAGATTGTACTTTAATTAATGAAGTTATTAGTTAACTTGTTAAATATTTATTTATTTATTTGAGAGAGAGCATGTGTGTGTTTGGGGGGGAGGGGCAGAAGGAGAGAGAGGGTCTTAAGCAGACTCTACTTAGCACCAAGCCTAACTCGGGGCTTGGTCTCACCACCTGGAGATCACAACCTGAGCCAAAACAAAGAGTGAAGACACCCTACTGACTGTGCCACCCACGTGCCCCTTGATTGTATTTTATACTTTTTTTTTTAAAGATTCTTTTTATTTATTTGAGATAGAGACAGTGAGAGAGAGCATGAGAGGGGATAAGTTCAGAGGGAGAATCAGACTCCCCATGGAGCTGGGAGCCTGATATGGGACTCGATCCCGGGACTCTGGGATCATGACCTAAGCGGAAGGCAGTTGCTTAACCAACTGAGCCACCCAGGCGCCCTTGATTGTATTTTAAAGATGTGATTTATAAAGATGCAATATATTCTCTTTAAGTAGCTAAGTTTTCATGAAATTTCCTTAGGGATTTAAAAAATATTTACTTTTTTATTTTAGTTGTCTGTATTCATTTCTCTTTCTAATTTATGTGGGGTCCGTTTTTATAAAGGGACTACTGACTCTTGGTTTATTTTGTTTCCATATGCTGTAGAAGAAAATATTTCATAACAAGTCTCTCTAATACATGTGATAGATATGATTGCTCTATCTGATGAGTGCTACTTAATCAAATATTGTATTGATTTTTTATATGATTTCCAGGGATCATCAAAATTTCAGCCTTTTATCATGATTTTTCCTTTATGTTTTGAATACTTTTTATACTTTTTAGAAAACCTATTGTATATATTGTGTCTATACTCAGATATGTATATATGTGGTTGTATACATGTATAAAGATCATTGACTATATGTCTCTAAATAAAAAAACTTCATCACTGAACAGGAATGAAGAATGTCAAGTAGAAATCCATGTTAGGAAGAGAACCTCTGACCTGGATGGGAACCTTGGGGACATGGTGGTGGTGAAGTGGCAGGGAGCAGACTGGGCCAACATGCAAACACAATCCTGGAAATTACTACTCAGGTGATATTGGCAAGTAACATAATTTCTTTCATCTTTCATTTTTGTTGACCTGTTACAGATAATGCCAAATCTGAAACTTGTGGTAAGTAGTAAAAATAACATATGGAAAACTATAATTTTCACTATTCAGATTACTATACATGGAGAAGAAAAGACTCCGGCTTCCTTATCCTTCAATTCAGTGGTGAATTTAGTTTTAATTAGAGGATCAGTACAGCTATTTCCCAAGCTGAATAAAGGCCAGTGATATACTCAATATCTTTCTTCTTCTTCCCTCTCTTCTCCTAACTCTCCTTCTTCTTCTCCTCCTCCTTCTTCTTCCCCAACCAACAAACTAATAGGAGAGGAGAGAACCATGCACAAACCACACTGTCTGGCTGCATTAGCACCCTTTGTTCTCATTTGTTTCATGCTTCTGTTTCTGTTTGTAACTTTTTTTTTTAATAATAGTATATAACAACATACCCACCTTGTTCAAGTAAGAATATCCTCTTTAGCTCTATGAATCTTGGACATCACTACTGAAGTATATATGTAGAAAGGAAAACAAAACAAAATGAAACACACCATTACATAATTGAATCTTATAAATATTATGGAATAGTAAATTTAAGAATAGCAATTCTATAAATGATAGAAAAAAATCCAGTAAAATTCTTAACAAACCCCAACTTTCATTGATACCAAAGTACAATTTACTTAAAAATTTATTTGGGAATATAAGTTAAGAGAGAGGAACATCTGTATAAATTCTGGAAACTCAAATGCTTATTGATTAAAGAAATTACTTCTTACACATTTAGCAAAGTATAAGGAACAAAATGGCATTAAAAATGAGGAGGTAACCAATGGGATTTAAAAATTATTAAATATAAAATTTGAACAATTTAATATATGTTAGGCAGTTGTTAATGAAAACATAAGATGTTTGGAGATGTTTGACATAGAAACAGCTTAATAGAACAAATGAAAGGCAGTCATTAAAAACAATACCGAAAATTATCCCCTTGGCACTTAAAGAGTAAGATTCTGAATCTCCAGCTGCTTAGATCTAATGCAAAATGCATTAGTGTTTAGTGGCAGACATTTCAGAGTGCTTTTATCAAGAGGTCCAAACAAACTCAGTGGGTCATAATGTCAAATCAGCGGAATAATTCATGAATCAGCTCATCCTCTAACTTATTTTTATTTGCCAAATAATTGGCCCTAACCCCTAGTAAGCCTATCTTAGAAATTAGAGATTTACAAAGGTGAAAACTTGTTTTTGTTGTTTCTAAAATAGCATGCTTTTGAAGTTGTTAAAGAATAAAGATTTCTCCTTTTTGTCCTTACTTTTGAAGATTGACCATTTTAGGATATATTCTCTCACACTCATTCTCTGTCTCCCTCTTTCTTTCTCTCTCTCTCCTGCCCTTTTTTATTACCCCATCCCCAAATATAAATATATGAGATTTCCCCCCTTTTTCTTGTTTAGAAAGCAAGGAAACTAACTAAAACTAATAATTAACACTAAACTAACATGTAAATAAATTTGCAAAGCAAGAAGAAAATGCATTTTGCCATATGCAAAGTGACTTTTAAGTTCAGTTGTTGTGACAATGAACCACCATAAGTTTCTCTTTGTCTTGATGATGCACCAATATGATGCAGAGGTACATATTGCAGACAAAGATTCATTTTTTCAACAGATTCAAATGCCATGATTGACTATCAGGAAGTCGAAGACTGTCCAATGAAATATATCACTACTAATGACAAGCAATTCCAAAGCTCTTCAAAATTGTCAGGGAATATCCGGAAATTCTATATAAGTTCCAGGTGAGTGTTGGATTTATGTTTGAGAACAAAATTCATGATTAAGTGTCCTTCCTTAAACTAATATTAGAAGGTATTTAAAAAACTACAGCAACAACAACGACAACCAAATAAACAAAGAAATTTAGAGTTTGCTGAAATCATCTCGTTATCTGAGAATTTTTGACCAAAAATCAAAATAACTCTCTTCTCTTGCTGGTTCCCAAATTAGTTAATAGAGTGTTAAAATATTTTTTCTTTTTTTTTCTCCCCAAATATGTTTATTTTTTCAGTGTTACAAGATTGATTGTTCATGCACCACACCCAGTGCTCCATGCAATACATGCCCTTCTCAATACCCACCACCAGGCTCACCCACCCCTTCACCCCCTCCCCTCCAAAACCCTCAGTTTG
>CM052799.1:176866279-176920213 GCA_028533885.1 Nasua narica
TTCTCCAAAGAAGACATACAAATGGCTAACAGACACATGAAAAAATGTTCATCATCTTTAGCCATCAGAGAGATTCAAATCAAAACCACACTGAGATACCACCTTACACCAGTTAGAATGGCCCAAATCAACAAGACAGTAAACAACAAATGCTGGAGAGGATGTGGAGAAAGGGGAACCCTCCTCCACTGTTGGTGGGAATGCAAGTTGGTGCAGCCACTTTAGAGTGTTAAAATAAATTTTTGATAGAAAAGTTTGTTAAAAAAGTTTCAGAAATGTAAGGAACAGAAGTAGTCAATAGAACATTTCTATCTGTTTTCTTTATCCATGTATTAATATAAAAATTAAGAATAAAATATTATTATATTATTGTAAGACTTCTACAGGTAAGGTAACTTATTTCGAATTACTACAAAGGAATCAGGAGAACCTATACCTCCCTATTTCTAATAGTCTTATAAATGGCAGGCAGATCCTTAGAGATCAAGTACTAAAAGTTTATATTTGTCTCCTTCTCTAGCTCAAGAAGACTTTCTACCTCTCTTTTTTATATACAAAGAAAGTTGGTGCTGTTGATACTTAAACAATATTTACATTCTCATTTAAGCTAAAGAGAGATACATTTTTGTTCTATTCTATCACAGACATTACAAACTAAAAAACATGCAACCCTTTTAATGATGTTGAAATTTATAAATATTGAGAACAGTAAATACTTTGGATTTATCCCCTATGGTAATACATGTAATATGCTTGATACAGGACTTTTAGTAACATACTCTTCTAGATATAGGAGATCACCTCTATCTGTTCAATGGATGAAAGATGTATGAACTCATGGCGAATGAGAGGTGTGAACTTCTGAGGCCTGAATGCCCGTGTGCCCCCTATATCATGACCTCAGTCAAGAAGATTAGGAACCTAGGCTACCACTGAAGATTAACAAAATTTCCAATATCTTATTATGTAGTTAAATTAATGTAATGGTTTACACCTGTTATTTTCAATACCTCAAATAAGACCATGTAACCTGTAAGGAACTTCCAAAATTACATTACTGTTGTTGATAAATATATTTCTTTTTACTTATTTATTGTATCTTTACCTTTTTTAGACTCTCACATTCTAGAAAGTATGTAGTTACCTTAGAGCTTAGTTAATGCCAGTGACAAAGAAAGAATTCAATAGATTTGGGTTGAAAGCCTGAACAACTGTATTTTGATGATGCTTATTCAACTTGGTCAGATATATTAATTTATCCATGCTCTTATAATAATTATAATCATGATTACTCACCAGACCACCATGTATTGGATTTTATTATCTAGATATAAAAATTAATTTACTTGGATTTGGATTAATATGTTTAATACAATTACTATATTAGTGACACCATCTTTAAACTGTAAAAAAGTAAAGAAATGTTCTGTGAGAATCTCTTTAAGAAAATGCTAAAAAGAAATGCTTAGATATCTTTATCTGAATATAAACTAATCTACTCAATTTAAGATAGTGATACTAATCAAGTCATATAAATTAAATCTCTTTAAAAGAGGCTATAAAAATTGAATTTTTTTTAGAAAGGGGAAAGAGAGAGAAGCAGGGGGAGGGACAGAGGAAGAGAGAGAGCATCTTAAGCTGGTCCCATGCCCAGTGTGCAGCCCAATACAGGGCTCCATCTCACAATTCTGAGATCATGACCTGAGCAAGAATCAAGAGATGCTTAAGTGACTGAACCAACCAGGCATCCCTAAACTGAACATTTAAAAATTAAATATAAAATAAAGTAAACTTATTTTTTTAATATAGTTTGCCATGGTCATTATCAAGAATTTGAGTTAAGAGGGAAAAAAATGTTAAAGTCACTACAAGTCCAAACTTCAATTCTGTTAAAAAATTCAGTTGTGGCTCTACCTGGAGTTGTTCATGCTAAACCCCGCATCAGCAAAATAAAACTTAACTGAATATCTGTTCTTGGCTCTCCCAGGAAAGAAAAGCCTAGTTCCATCAATCAGCACCTGTCTGCTCAGCACAAGCTACCTGACCCAAATCCAAGACATCACTTTGGTTCCGTAAAAAGAAAGTAACTACGCTTTCATCAGTTATTAAATGCCCAGTATAACTTCCTTGTTTCTGCTCACTTTGGTCTATAAAGTCCTTATACAGCTCTTCAGAGTTCCTTTTCATCTGTTAGCTTGGATGCTGCCTGTATCATGAGTTATTGAATTAAGTCAATAAGAAATTTAAAATCTACTACATCAAATTTTGATCTTTAATAGGTCCAAACCATCATTAACATGGAATAAAACTCATTCTAGATATTTTCTTTTTTCTTTTAAAGATTTTGTTTATTTATTTGACCGAGAGAGATCACAAGTAAGCAGAGAGGAAGGCAGAGAGAGAGAGGGGGAAGCAGGCTCCCTGCCGAACAGAGAGCCCAATGTGGGGCTCGATCCCAGGACCCTGAGATCATGACCTGAACCAAAGGCAGAGGCTTTAACCCACTGAGCCACCCGGCACCCCTTTTCTAGATATTTTCTATAATTATGTATAGACAGAAGCATGGATAGGAAATGACAAAGAATGAAGTGCTCTGAAGCATTGAAATTGGAAATGACATGGGCTCTGGAGCTGGTATGGGTGAAGGAGTACTGGCTTTAGAATGAAATATTTATAGGTCAAAGCTGCCTCCACTTCTTCCTGCATCAGCCCATGAAGAAGTAATTTAAATACTTTGAGCCACTGTTTGCTTACTTTGTTTCTGATTTAGGGGAATGAATTAGAAACATGTATATCCTTCTGTTTTTATAATTTAAAAAAATGGGGCACTTGGGTGACTCAGTAAATTAAGCCTCTGTCTTTGGCTCAGGTCCTGATCCCCGGGTCCTGGGACCCAGCCCACATTGGGTTCCCTGCTCAGCAGAGAGCCTGCTTCTCCTTCTTCCTCTGCTTCTCCCCCTGCTTGTGCTGTCTCTATACATCAAATAAATGAATTAAAAATCTTAAAAAATATCCTTACTCGGGGCCCCTGGGTGGCGCAGTTGGTTGAGCGACTGCCTTCGGCTCAGGTCGTGATCCCGGAGTCCCGGGATCGAGTCCCACATCGGGCTCCCAGCTCCATGGGGAGTCCACTTCTCACTCTGACCTTCTCCCTTCTCATGCTCTCTCTCACTCTCTCTCTCTTTCCTAATAAATAAATAAATAAAATCTTTAAAAAAAATTAAAAAAAATAATATCCTTACTCATTATCATTTCAACATAAGGAAAACTGAATAACTGCCTAATTATGGAAGTATAAGTTGAATCTTGTAGGATGAGAGTCTTCTGAATCTAAACATCATGAATTAATAGTGAACTCCTTAATGAAAATTGAATGATAAAATCAGTTTATGATACTATGTGTGAAATGTATATCACCATTCATTTATTTAATCATTTAATTACCTTTGGAAATTTTAATGCTTCCACTATTTTTAAATCTTGAGCAGAAAAAAAATTGATTTAATCCACATATCAAGAATCTAAAACATGCAAGGGGCACCTGAGCGGTTTTGTCCCTTAGGTGACTGACTCTTGGCTTTGGCTAGGTTGTAATGCTGGAATTGTAGGATTGAGTGCCATGTTTGGCTCTGCGCTCAGTGGGGGGGGTCTGCTTGGGATTCTCTCTCTTTCTCTCTCCCTCTGCCCCTCCTCCAGCTTGTGCAGGCACTTGCACACTCTCAAATAAATAATCTTAAAAAAAATGAATTTAAAACTAGCAAATGACGAGAAAAGAAAAGTACACTTTTAGAATAAATTACATAAATATGAAGTAAACAGCTCCCAGATAATGCTAAAGACCTCATGTAAGCTTTCTAAAATAAACACAGAGATATGTCATTCAGCAGGGAGCCGCAGTTTTGTTAGAAACAGATATCACACTGTTAACTTATTCAGTAACATCAGGCAATGTGATGAGATGATGTCCCAAAATGACATCTCAAATAACAATCCAGAGCAATAAAAAAAATTGCTGGCTTTTTTGATGATAGAAAATATATTTTATAATTATCTGATATTTATCCAAGGAAAATAAAAATGAAAAATTCCATGATGAATCTTTATGACAGACAGGGTCAGACCCAATGTTGAGAAAGAGTTTCATTACCTAAGCAGCTAATTCTTAATAGATTATGGCAGCTTATAATTTACATTTTCTTTGTGATAGATTAAAAATAACTACCATTCTGATGTCAGCAAAAACATATTTCCAAGGACAGTACTAGCGAGCATCAGCACAGCAAATACTGAAGCATGAAAACCATTTGGTCTGTAGTTTTACTTATTATAATAAAGATTATTTTATTCATTGATTTTTATTGATTTTCTTTTATGGAATCATCAACATAACTCTTGGGAAATGATGAGCACAATCCCCTTAATGAAAAATGAATATAGGGATACACTGACCCTTCTTATTGACCTATGATTTTTGCTAAAATGCATTTACTTCAGGTCAAAAAAGGGCAGCTGTCTGACTACATATATCCTGAAAGATGTGATGTCTGCTTCTTCTTTTGCTCTCTCTAGGACTTCACTCAAGTTCAGATTTGACCTGATGGTTAGAATTGCAAAATCTATAGTTTAGTTCAAATACACTTTCTTTATCTACTATTAATGTAATATCACGAAGTGCCAAGCAACAGGTGGAAAAAAAAACACAACAAATAATATTTTTTAAAGACATTTTCCCTTTTTAGGGGTCCCTGGGTGGCTCAGTCATTGTCTGCCTTCAGCTCGGGTCATGATCCCAGGGTCCTGGAATCAAGGCCCACATCAGGCTCCTTGCTCAGTGGGAAGCCTGCCTCTCCCTCTCCCACTCCCCATGCTTGTGTTCCCTCTTTCACTTTGTATCTCTCTGTCAAATAAGTAAATATAATCTAAAAAAAAAATAAAAGATGTCCCATTTTTCAGAAAACACAGGCTAAAGGGCATAAACTTGCAACTATAACATGAATGAGTACTAGAGGTCTAATGCACAGCATAATGATTATAGTCAACAGCACTCTAGTACAAGCTTCAAAACTGCTGAGATACTAGATCTTAAATGTTGTCACCACAAAAAAGGAATATAATTATGTGACTTGATGGTGGTATTAACTAATATTATGGTACTAACCATAACATGATTAAACTTATACAGTGTTGTATATCAATTATACCTTAATTAAAAAAAAGAACATGTCACTAGAGAAGCAGGACCTGAGCAAGAATTAGAAGAAAGTGTATGAAGTAAGAAAGAAATAGTGGGATCCCCAGGGTGATTAAGGAGAGTATTGAAGCACTAAGGTCAGGCCCAAGGGAGTGTGAATGAACATCAGTGTCTGATTAAAGGGACAGTTTTCACAAGAGTGGTTGAGAAGTAAGAATGAGGGAATGAGAGGCAGCTGTGAAGATCATGGAAAGAAAAAGGTTTGTCAACATGATGTTGACATAAGCAAAGAGTATTTGGGGAAATTATTCTAACATCTTTGTGAGGTATATACAGTAAAAATAGAGGCAATCTTCTATCTCTATAGAAAGATGAATAAGCATAGACTTGGGTACTGTTTTTAAACAGCCTTGTCTTCTAAGAGCAGAGCAGAGTAAAATCACTTACCACAGGTACTTTTACTACTTGGTGATTCTCAATAAATTCTGATATTTGCTCAGACTCCATAATACAGTTATAGCTGTTCCATTTGTATCTCCCCAGTTAAATGTATCATATTCTCTCCTATGAGTGTCTTGCTAAATTTCTTAAATATCTATTTTTTATGTTTCTTAACTCTAAAATGAATTTAGCAATACTACTAGAAGAATCTTGAAAGGTACTTAACATTTCTTTAAGAAGAAAATAAAATTTTACTTCTAAGAAGTATTCGAGATTATCAAAATGAAAGATTATTACAAATTTAGTATTACAATACCTAGAATGGAAATAAAAAGAATACAGTGATGTATCTTATAAGAACACAATGTATGAAATTAAAATCTTTACCATATCTGTGTCTGAATGAGAGCTATGCCTTAGAATAATAGTGTGTTATAATAAAAATGTTACTTTTATTGCACTAAAACATGTTTTTGCCAAATTTTAATCTGTTTTCTGTTCTTTTCAATTACATAGGACAGAAAAATATATATATATATATATATATATTAAGGTTTTATTTATTTGTTTATTGGACAGAGAGAGAGAGCCAGAAAGCACAAGCAGGGGAAATAGTAGAGGGAGCGGGAGGAAGCAGGGTACCCTCTGCACAGGGAGCCCAGCGTGGGGCACAGGATAGAAAACATAATGCTTATAGAAGAATTCAAGTGAACAAATCAAAAACCTTTTGACCACTATTTTTTATGGGAGTAACGCTATTATCAGGTCTATTAGTTAAACTTTTTATATGCATTTATACCTGAATATACACGAACTGTCAGTAACCTACTTAAGGAAAGACATCTCCATCTATTTTATTCACTGCTGGATTCCTAATTCCTAGAAGCATATTTGGCAGCAAATATGTTCAATGAATAAAAGGATGTACAGAGACAAAGAAACAAGTGCAGAAAGGGCCGGCTGGTGATTTGACACAGAAATCTCCCCAGGAATAGAGCACGTGACCAAGAGTGTGAAATGTTGAGAACAAGTTTGTAATCCAATGAGTTGGTGCACTTCATGTTTTAAAGAAATGGACTTAAACATGTGAGGGACAAGACATAGGAGTAATGGGAGGGTTTAGTCTCTCAGCAAAAAGAAATTCAGCTGGAAGTAGAAGGGTTTTTTGTAGATACTGTACCAAAAGGAAGGAAGGAAGCATGTGATAGAAATTAAGGAATTTCATGCAGGATAAAAAAATAGAAGTAACCCACCACCCAAACATTATCAGTCAATGGCACTTTACTTCAACCTAGTAAAAGACATAAATATTTTATGCAATCAAAATTTAAATTAAAAAATCATTTAAAAATTTAAGAAGCAAGGACCATAATTAAATATAAAACTGATAGTGCTATACATAGCTTTCAAACTGATGATTGATCCTACACAAAACAATTATACTGAGTCAAGTAACTTGTGCAGTAAGATGTAATTGATGCAAAAAAGAACTGATGAGAATATGTTATTGGAAATTGTTCATGCTGAGAAAAACAATATAGGAAAATTAAAGAGATGGGAGTATGCTTTATAATTATTAAGCCCAAACCCTTTTACTTTCCCAATATAAAATTGAGACCTTGAGATTCTAAGTGATTGGATTCCATCACACAGCTAGTCAGTGATTAAGCTGAAGTCTCATTTCATGTTTTACAATCTCTTTGACTCATGGTGATGAGTCAAAATTAAACTGAAAAGATATGAGGGATTTTAAATCTTAAGGAAAAAAAAAATCCCCAAATTTTATTTTCAGAACTTAGTCATGTCTTTAATCATCTCTGGGGCCATGGTGTTTTATAATGGTTAATAAATTCTATCCTACTCATATGGATTGAGGTTTCCTTCATTTTAAGACACAGGGATAGAATGCTCCCTCTCTAAGGTAACACAGGTCATTCCTAAGGAAAAGAAAGAATTGACGATCGAAGAGAAACATCGCTTTACTATCCAAAACATACTGGTTTGAAACAAGTATTTTGATGAGATGCTTGGGAAAGCAAGCCACATTATTCTCTTTTTTAAGAATGCCTATTCATGTTTTCGTGGACTCACATTTCTTTCAGAATTGTTAATTGGGCATTGTGATGAAGCAAGCTGTGAGATTCAAATCATTTAAAACTAAATGACAAAAGCCAGAATGATTGTGCAGTGCGTTTGAAACAGAGGGACACTGGAGTTAAATACAAAATGCTGGAAAGTTTTCAGGGCACATTTTGTTGTGTATGTTGTATTTCTTAGCTTCAGAAACTATAGAAACTCACTTTTGCTCTGATTTCTAAAATAATATTAATTTGACCTGATTATTTTGATTGATTTTTTTTAAATATTTTATTTATTTACTGAGAGAGAGAGAGAGAGACAGCATGCATGAGCAAGGTCAGGTATGGAGGGGCAGAGAGAGAAGTAAGCTCCCTGCTGAGCAGATAGGGCTCCATACTGGGACCCTGAAATTATGGACTGAGCCGCAGGCAAACACACATAGGTGCCCCATTTTGGTTGATTTTAGACTTAAGTATCTTGTCATTCTTAAGTGGTTTTATTTTATTTTTTTTAAAAGATTTTATTTATTTATTTGACAGAGAGAGATCACAAGTAGGCACAGAGGCAGGCTGAGAGAGAAGGGGAAGGAGGCCCCTGATGTGGGGCTCGATCCCAGGACCCTGAGATCATGACAGGAGCCGAAAGCAGAGGCTTTAACTCACTGAGGCACCCAGGTGCCCTATTAAATGGTTTTAAAGATCATTCGATTATTAAGGTAGAGTGGTTACCTTGTCACAAATCATATTATGAATGGGGCATATTTATCCAAACATAATAATTTAAATGGAAACAAAGAAAAAAAATCACAACGCAATCTACCTTTGGTACCTTTTATACAGTGTCACTTTAAACTGACAGAATTTTAACACCTTCATAGAGATAAAGGAGGAAAGAAGGGAAAGTTGTCCTTGGAAATGAATCAAGATGTTTATTAATTCAGACTGGAAGGAGAAATATGCTTGCATGATAAAGCAAATAGTGTTTACGCGAGTGTTGAACTGTTTTCTCATTTAAATTACACTATTCCTGGGGCCCCTGGGTGGCTCAGTTGGTTAAGCACTGGACTCTTGATTTTGGCTTAGGTCCCAATCTCAGTGTCCAGAGATCGAGCTCTGGATATAGTAGTTTTATAATGAAACATTGAATAAATGAAAGAAAGAATTTCCTGTAAGTTGTTTATCATTGGTCAGAGCGCTGTTCTGTTGAATTACATTATGCAGCAAATCTTAGGTGCTTTTAGAAAGTAGAGCCTTTCCAGTTGAGAACTTCCAAGGAATTGCTGTAAGTAATCGCTCGTGAGTGCTTCATAAATTTTTCTGGTTTTCTGTATTTCTGTTAAACTCAGCTATAGTTACTTCTAGAATCTCCTACCATGAGTAAATATTTGGATTTATTTAAATCTAGTAAAAAGAAGTGGAGATATGAAGAGTAGACATTTACTTTTAAGTTATTGAAAATATGTGCAGTGTTCTCAATATTAGCAAGCATTATTCAGCTTAAATTTGAATTGTGGCTTATTTTACCCATGTTGTGGATTTACATTATTTCTAAAAATTTCGTATGACTTAAAAATTCTACCTTTAAAAGAAATTCAGAAAATTTGACAGAATTATATATTTTGGCCTCTTAAGAAATTTATATTTATGCCAATATTGAATTTCAGCCAAAATTCCAAAACTGGAATTTTGTTCCAGTTGAAGGAAGTTACTGTTTTGAAATAAAGCAAACATATTTTCCTTAGTGGAGGGGCGGAGATTTTCTCTTTCTCCCTCTGCCCCTCCCCAGCCAGCTGGTATCCCTGCTATCACTTTAGTTGAACTTGAAGCTTATCTTCTGCCCCTCTCTTCTATCAGTATCATTACATGCAGCTCAGTTCAGTACTTAATAATGTCTGATATTTAATTTCAGTTTGTAGTTACTGAATATTGTACTGAAAGACAGTCCAGCCTTTTGAACTAGATTACTAAAGCACAGAAATTTACCAAATAACACTGTTGCTTTTTAAAAAAGAATAGCAAAATCGAGTCCTACAGTCGGTACATGATATAAATTTTCATGCCATTTAGAAGACAAAAAAAGGAGACAAAAGTTTCTCTTCTTTACCCATGTTCCACAGCATGACAAAACCATGAATCAGGATAAGGGAGGAAAATTGAACCAGGTGCCAGGAATAAGAGATTCTACTACGTCTTTTGTGGACTACTATTCTCACTTTGCTTTCATTTAGATCATATTTTTTATTTTTCTCTGAATTCTTTGGCAGATACCATGCTCATGTTGATGCTTCCTTCCATATGTTACATCTGAGTGTTGGAAATTCTTCTGTGCCTTCTACTCCTTTCCTTTTTTCCCTTTGTGATTAATATATCCCCATGCCTTTAAATGCTGTATAAATACTGAATATTCACATAATTCTATATGGATGATTTACAGCTATCTCAAATTTGGCACTCTCAAACTACACTGTTAATCCAGCCTCCAAACAGATCCTGTCTCGGCCTCAAAAATTGGCATCGGATTCCTCCAGTTAGAGCATCAAATTGCATCTTTACATCTCTTCTTGATTTCACTCCTGGCCCCCTCATAGTTTTTTTCCATATGCCATCCACAGAAATTCTGAAAAACTGACTTATTGGACTATGTCATCCTGCTGAATAAATCCTGTGAAAGCTTTCCATTGACTTCAAATAAAAGTGATTTAGAAGTTGTGTTTGAGCACTACCCTTCATACTTTTCCAAACACATGTTGTTCCTCTCTCTTCTGGTTCCTCTACACCTAAGCTGGTTTGTTGCCTTTCATTTTCTAAAACACACTGAACTCTTTCCTAGCCCAGGCTTTTTATCTGTGCCCTTTCCTCTATCTCAAACACTTCTCACATGCCTTCACAAAGGCTGCTGTGATAACCCTTCACAGTTAAATACTGCCTGTCAGAGAAATGAACCCCCTTTTTTTTAAATTTAATTTAATCTTTTTTAATAGGCTCCATGCCCATCATGGACACCCAACACAGAGCTTGAATCCATGACCCTGAGTCAAGAACTGAGCTGAGATCAAGAGTTGGATGTTTAACAGACTGAGTCACTCAAGTGCCCCAAGAAAGTCCCTTTAAATTGTGCCCATTCAAGAGCCATCATTATTGTCTGCCTTTGTAATGTATTCATGCATTTAGTATACTTATTGCAATGTATTATTGACTTTCTTAACTGCAAGCTTCATGAGGATACGGATTAGAGCTGGTGATTCATAGGTACAGTTCTCACTTAGTTTCTCACACAGTAGAAGAACTTCCCATAAAAAATAATTAAAGTTTGTTGTACATTATCCCACCATCTTTAATAATATTTTCTTTAAAAAAACACTGTTCTATTAGATATTTTTGTGGGACTGTTAATCAGAAGATTTTTATTCCTATAACCAAAAAAATGACACATAGCAGGAGCTAAGGTGATCAAATATTCCCTTTCTGCAATTTATATCATTAATAAAAAAAACATGGTAGAAAATAAATGCATTACTTTTCATTGATAACAACCTTATGAAATTTTGTAGTATTTCCTTCTTAGGTACCATAGTTACCCTGGTTTCTATTCACGTTCCACTGGTCTCTTTTTTTAATTCTATGATCATTGTTGTGTCCCATTTTTACTTTCCATTATAGGCCTTATTAGCCAGGGTCAGTTGAAATTATTTTGTTACAACAGAAAATCCCTCTGAGTGGCATTCTCAGAAATATTTATTTTCTCACTTTGAGTCAGGTTCTGAGATAATACAGCTCCAGATTTGGTTAGTTTAGTGGCTCAGTGCTACCATCAAAGATCAGATATATTCCATATTTCTTTTCTGTCAACTTCACCATGTTATTCTGTTTTCCTCCAGGTTACAACAAGTCTGTAGAAGCAACAAATACAGTTGACCCTTGAACAACGTCGGGGGGAGGAAAACAGACACCTGCAGAGTTGAAAATCCATATAACTTTTTTTTTTTGAAATCCATAAACTTTTAACTTACCTACTAATAGCCTACTGTTGACCAGATCTTACCAATAACTTAAAGAGTTGATTAACATATTTTGTATATGTTCTATATATTGTGTCCCTGTAATAAACAAGCTTGAGAAAAAATATTATGAAAATAATAAAAAAGAGAAAATACATTGACGGTACTACATGGGTATTTATTGAAAAAAATCCACATACAGTTGAGGAGGGCCAAGCCAGGCCAGGAGTACCTGCAGTGGGGGGCCTGGTGCTGGGGTGGCCGTGTTCCACAGTCAGAGGGTCTTAGTTTAGCAACAGCAGCTGCTAGGCAGATCATCAGCATTGACAGAAACCTGGAGGGATAGTACCACTGCCCAATTTGCCTATAGATGTACCACCAGCTCCTGGCCATCACCTTGCAGTCACACAGGAGCACATGGGGAATGCTGCCTCAAGAAAGGGTCCCCACACAGTCCCTGTTTAAGATCAGTTTGGGGGTTGGATTAAGAATGTAGTTTGAGAGTGCCAAATTTGAGATACATATGTAAATATTCAGTATTTATACACCATTTAAAGACATGGGAATATATTAATCACTAAGGAAAGAAAGGAAAGGAGTAGATGATTCAGGAGAATTTCCAACACTCAGATGTAACATATGGAAGGAAGCATCAACATGAGAGTAGTATCTGCCAAAGAGTTCAGAGGAAAATCAAAAAGTATGATCTAAATGAAAGCAAAGTGAGAATAGTAGTCCACAAAAGACGTAGTGGAATCTCTTATTCTTGGCCCCTGGTTCAATTTTCCTCCCTTATCCTGATTCATGGTTTTTGTCATGCTGTGAAACACGGGTAAGAGAGATGCTTTTGGCTTTCTGTTTGTCTGCACTAGAGGTGGTCTGCAGCCCTGCCCAGTCCCAGGGGCTGCTAATAACTTTGGTGGGCCTCCCTGGGTACTCAGAAGGCAGCAGATGTGACCTTTGTGCCGGTCACATTCCATTTGGTCTTGTGAAGACTGGGTGGGGGGAAAGTTGTAAATAAATGCTTGTGGCTTCTGCTGTCAACCCTTAAAAACAAGAGAAACTAAACAATAACAACAAACTGCATAAAAGTAGACCAGTGTCTAGACCCGTGTTGCTTACGGGTTATCTACATATGTCTGACCCAACCTGTAGACTCATGTTGATTAAGAAACATCTGTATGTCTTCATACACAAAATTCCAAAACCAAAAAAAGAGCAGACCTTTTTAAGAGCAGGAAATTTTTCCCCAAATATCATAGTGGCAGAACTTCCTCACATTTCATTGGCCAGCATTGGGTAGATAACAGATTATTTTAAGACAGTCACATTGTGAGAAATTATATGGTTTGATTGACTGACAATAATCAAACATTGATGGTGCTGTAGAGTTATTCATTAGGTTTAAGGAAGAAAGCAAACAGACGAAAAACTTTTTGAAAGGGTTTCTCTCCATAGTTTTCAAAACTCAGCCCCTTTCCACTGCTTTCTATCAAAATCAGAATAAATTGTACCTCTCAGCTTACTGGGTTGAGAGCATTGCTTTGTGTTCCATGATGTTAAAACACCGAAAATAAAACAGAATTTCAGGTTCTCCCTTTTTTTCTTTTACTAAATGAGTAGAATTTGATGAGTTATTGAGTCCTTTTGTGGGCAGTTTTCTGATTTGGAAAATGGCACTAAGCAACCGAGATGGAATTAACAATGTTGTATGTATCCTTTCAGATAAACATTCTCTAAGTCTAGAGCTCAATCTTTGCACTAAACTATGAAGTCCATTGGTGACTTCTATGTTCATATTCTCACTCCTTCCCCTTGGCTCCCAACATTAAATTAAAATTCTTGTAATCATTCAGAACCATAGATTATATGGTGACTTCTTCCAACTCACTCTTTTTGTAGATAAAGAAACTGTATAGAGGAATAAAAGAAAAATTACTTGATCAACATACAGGTACTGCAAATTACTGTTTATAAATTAGGAAATATAAAAACTACTTACATGCTACACTTAGAGAAAAGTTTTTTTTGTTGTTGTTGTTGTTCTTGAAAGCAAAATATGTTGCTCTTGTTTACTCTTTACCATAAATTGTTTTTATAGTCTTAGAAAATGAATCAGCAGAAAAACATATTGCTTATTTATAAAGCTACAGCTCAATTAATTGACTCTCAGGAAGCTTTTTCTAATCATTCAAACATAATTCATTCTATGACCCTGTCTTATGTCTGATTTGAAGTCTTGATACAGATCCTTGAAATTGAAAACTGAAGTTTATCCCTCTTTTGATTTATAAAATCATGTCAAATATTTTTGACTATGTTACATAACCCCTTGGGTTAGAATATAAGTAGATATTAAGTAGTGCACTTTGAATTATTTTGGTACTTTACAAATTTAATCATTTTGCATTGTTTTGTTTTGAGAGTAAAAACTCTTTGAAGTTGTGTTTAGATGTACTGTGAGGTTCACTTTTCAATCAATGTAATTACCATTGATGATTTGATTAGTTAAGTTAAAATGCACAAAAATGAAGTAACCATACTTCTACAGATTTCTAATCAGCTAGAGAAGGAAATTATATAACAAGAAAATATAACAAGAAAAGGCATCAGCTAATTAAGCAGCGAACTATCTTGGATATAAAGAGAAGGTGATACAGTAGAGTTTCCAAGGAAGGCTTTCAGGATATTTATCGTTGTTAAAAGTAGAGAGTTATTATGCAAACAGATTATGCAAATGCAATTAGAGACTGAATGAAAAATGGATGAGTTGAGAGATGAATTAATGAAAGCCACTAATCCATTCACATTGTCAGCATTATTTGCCTTACACCTCACGACAGCTTTATGAGTTAATATCTCTCAAAGGAATACAAGGGTTTGTCCAGTTAATACATAATGAAACAGAAATTTGCACCTAGCTCTACCTGATTCTAATGTCTAAGCAACTAGTAATTGGTCCAATAATCTATTGCATGGTATTACTGAGAAGTCAATGGAGGTGACCTCTGGAAACAGGAAGGCATTTCTAAAATATCGGTGTAGTTCATCATGATCAAATCTCTTTGGCTTCCATATCATCACATAATGTTAAACTGTTACAGTTACTAGGAAAATAATCATATTGTCAAGACTATATTGTAGAAAAAAAGATTGGCAATCATTCCCTGAGATTGCAGAACAGCTGAAGGATAGTGTCTTAAAAGTCAATCAGAGAGTGGGTTTACAAAAATGTTGTTCAGAGTTGAGACAATTAAGATTGGACAGAGTGCTCACAGAAAAATAAACTATTAGTCGAGCGATTAAAAGAAGTATGGAGATTCCTCAAGAAGTTAAAAATAGAGCTACCCTACAACCCAACAATTGACCTATTAAGTTACTACGTATTTACCCCAAATATACAAATGTAGTGATCCAAAGGGGCACCTGCACTCCAATGTTCAGCAGCAATGTCCACAATAGCCAAACTGTGGAAAGAGCTAAGATATCTGTCGATAGATGAACGGATAAAGAAGTGTGGCATATATATATATATATATATATATATATATATATATATGAATAATACTCAATGGAATATTACTCAAACATCAAAAAGTATTAATACTTACCATTTACATTGACATGAACGGAACTGGAGGATATTTTGCTGAGCAAAATAAATCATTTAGAGAAAGATAATTCTCTTGTGGTTTCACTCGTATGTAGACTATAAGAAACACTTCAGAGGATCATAGGGAAAACTGAATGGGAAGAAATCAGAAAGGGAGAAAAACCATGAGAGACTCTTAACTAACTATAGGAAACAAACTGCAGGTTACTGGACTGAATGTGGGTGGAGGGATGGGGTAACTGGGTGATGGGTATTAAGGAAAGTACATGATGTGAGAAGCACTGGGTGTTATATGCAACTTATGAATAACGGAACTCTACATCTGAAGCTAGTGATGCACTATAAGCTGGTTAATTCAATTTAAATTAGAAAAAGATTATGGATCCTTTTCAACATAGGTTTTGAGAAAATGATAGTTGAGACAGAAATCTATAATTTTATGAAATAATTGGAGAAAAAGACCAGAAAGAGAACATAATATAATTTACATGAAGGTATATACAGCAATTATATCTTTAAAGTAAGAATTTCGGTGAGTCAAAAAAAGATGAATTGAAAATTGAGTGACTCAAGATGCATGAAAGATAAAACAGGATTAAGGAAGACATAGAAATAGTGTGCAAGTAGGAAGAGATACTTGAAGAGTAGGGAGGCACCATCTCCATTATAAATATGGAAAAAATAGAAAATAAATGAACATAATAAAAGTAAATTAACTAAAAACAATTGGTGAGAATTCAGAACTTTTTAAAAGGAAGAAAATTAGAAAAAATTATCTGTCAAATGAAATCAGTCTTCACAATGGACAGTATAAACATCAATGAAATGAAAGGAGGAGGGGATGGGCATATATTTTGAGTAGACTAGAGAAGATCTGAAGGAGTTATAGAGAGAAGCAGTCAGGAGAATCAGTTCAAGGTGAGAAAAGCATCACTAAGCAGTTATATATATATATTTATGTATATATGTATATATACATACACACACATATATAACACTTGATACATGAACTTGTCAAGTTCCTCCAAAAAGTCATTCTAAAATTTCTCTTGATTTAATTTTAAACTGTTGAAATTTAACTCTATAAGAATGTGGAGTGAAAGAGCATATACTCGTATGGTTCAGCTTCAGATAGGCAACATTCCATAGAGAACTTAATGCAAGGATAGTTCCAGATGACAAAGAAAGCTTTTGTTCCATATCTCCTAAGGATTGAAAAATGTGTGACTCAGTGCTGGTCTTCAAGGCAGTCCACAGTTTATCTTAATATATCTGATCTCTCTTGATTCACGCTATGCCCTTCCAGATGTCTTAAGCCCCAGTAAGCTTAAATTATGTGAAATCAGCTAATATGCTCCATGATGGCATATGTTTGCTCCTGCCACCCACACCATCCAGAAACCTCTTCATATCCAACTATATACATTAAACAAAACAATAATCTTCAAAGAACCATATGAGACAACTCTCTTTTATTGATGCATTGTCGATTTCCTAACCAGATATAAAATTTCATTTGAATATACACACCATTTTCCATTTATAATTGTCATTTGAAACCCTCAAGTTTAGTGATCTGTTGCTCCCTCCCTTCCTCTTCCACCTCTAACCTCTCCCATGTGGCTCAACACCTGAATAATAAAGTATCTTGATCATTTCTGACTCCTCAATAAATACTTTCTGAATTATCATGTGACTCAATATTCTTCACTAACTGCACTGATATTCATTCCTTCATCATTTGTTTTCCGTTTCCCTAAATATTTCATTTTATTTACTCACCTGACTTCTTCATAAATATATTGAACATGAGAGAAAAACATCTGTGATTTCTAATGTCTCTCTCCAACTGTTGAAATAGAATTTATTTGAATGCTCTTAGCAGCTTTTTAAAGGTTTCTCAAAAGCTTTCAATTTAGGTAACCAAGTTTCTTTTTTTTTTAAGATTTTATTTACTTATTTGACAAAGAGAGATCACAAGCAGGCAGAGAGGCAGGCAGAGAGAGAGGAGGAAGCAGGCTCCCTGCTTAGCGGAGAGTCCAATGTGGGGCTAGATTCCAAGACCTTGAGATCATGACTGGAGCCAAAGGCAGAGGCTTTAACACACTGGGCCACCCAGGTGCCCCAGTAACAAAGTTTCAATTCAAAATAGGAAAAGCTTAATTTATTAATACAATCTTGAGACAAGTATATGCTTTCCATAAATCTGTTCCTGTTCGATTATCTTATGTTTAAGAAATATTTAAGTAAATCCATTTAAATAGTTTATGAATGGAAATTGTGGAAATTTTCTTTTATTAACTTCATTGCCCTTTTCTAGATAAAAAAAATTGCTGTTTTTCATGAAAAAATATAATCTGAAGGCTAATGATCATGCAGCAAGATTTTCAATGAATAATCTATAGTTCACATAATTTTAATGGCATTTTTAATAAGCACATGAGGTCTGGAGAAAAAGTATTTCACAAACCTCTTAAAATAAATACATAATTATATTTGCATGTCTCTTTTTGTAAAACTCAAGAGGAACATATCAGAATTTGAGTTTTTAAAATCTCATATGCTTCTGGGGCACCTGAGTAGCTCAGTCAGTTAAATGACGAACTCGTGATTTTGGCTCAGGTCATAATTTCAAAGTTGTGAAATTGAGCCCCATGAAGGCTCTGCACTGGGTGTGGAGCCTGCTTAAGATTCTCTCTCTACCTCTTCCTCTGCGCCTCCCTACCTTTAAAAAAAAATAATGATTCTTAAAAAATTCTTAAAAATTTCCACCATTTTTTGAATTTTTTTAGTTTTTATATAAATTCCAGTTAACAGTGATTTTTTTAAAAAGATTTTATTTATTTATTTGACAGAGGAGAATTCACAAGCAGGCAGAGAGGCAGGCAGAGAGAGAGAGGGGGAAGCGGGCTCCCTGCTGAGCAGAGAGCCCTATGCAGGCCTTGATCCCAGGACTTTTAGATCATGCCCTGAGCCAAAGGCAGAGGCTTTAACCCACTGAGCCACCTAGGTGCCCCAACAGTGAAATTTTTAAAAATATTTTATTTATTCATTTGAGAAAGAGAGAGAAAGAAAGAGAGAGAACAAGACCACACTAGCAGGAGAAGGGGCAGAGGGAGAGGGAAAAGCAGACTTCCTGCTGAGCAGGGAGCTGGAGGTGGAGCTCAATCCCAGGACCCTGGGATCATGACCTGAGCCGAAGGCAGATACTTAACCCACTGAACCACTCAGGTGCCCCAACAAACTGTGTAATATTAGTTTCAGGGGTACAAAAACAACACTTAGGTTGTTTCCTGATCTGACTATTATTGATATGCTTCTATAAACATTGGGGTTATGTCTCCCTTTGAATTAGTATTTTTGTATTCTTTGGGTAAATACCTAGTAGTGAAATTGCTGGGTCATAGGGTAGTTCTAATTTAAATTTTTTTAAGGAACCTTAAAAGAGTGCACCAGTTTGCATTCCCACCAACAGTGCACCAGGGTTCCCCTTTCTCCACATCCTCACCAACACCTGTTCTTACTTGTCTGGCTGAAAGCCTTTCTGACAGGTGTGAGGTGATACCTCATCATAGTTTTGATTTGTATTTCTCTGATGATGAGTGATGTTGATATCTTTTCATGTGTCTTTTGGAAGTAAGTTGTCACAATTTGCAGATAATATGATACTCTATATAACTCACTGCCAAAAAAAGAAAATCCAAAAGACTCCACTGAAAAATGCTAGAACTGATAGACAAATTTAGTAAAGTTTCAAAGTACAGAAATCTGTTGCATTTCTATACAGAAATAATGAAGCCGCAGAGGGAAATTAAGGAATCAATCCCAATTAAAATTGCACCAAAAGCAAGAAGATACCTAAGATAATGAAAAAAGTCAGACATATATGCTGAAAATTATGAAATATTGATGAAAGTAATTGAAGATGACACAAAGAAATGGAAAGACATTTCATGCTCATGGATTGCAAGAACAAATATTGTTCAAATGTTTATAATACCCAAAGCAATCTACACTTTTAATGTAATCCCTATCAAAATACCAATAGCATTTTTCACAGAACTATAACGAACAATCCCAAAATTTGTATGACCACAAAAGACCCTGAATACCCAAAGCAACCTTGAAAAAGAAGAGCAAACCTGGAAGCATCACAATTCTGGACTTCAAGCTACATTACAAAGCCATGATGATCAAAACAGTATTATTCTGGCACAAAAATAGACACACAGATCAACAAAACAGAATAGAAAATCAGAAATGAACCCACAAGTGTATGGTCAATTAATCTTCAACAAAGTGGGAAAGACTATCCAATGGGAAAAATAATATCTCATTAACAAATGGTGTTGAGAAAACCAGACAGCAACATGCAAAAGAATGAAACTGGTCCATATTTTTTTTAAAGTCAAAAAGTATAAAACATGCATAAATTTTTTTCTGGTTTGGAAAATGTTGTAAAGATGTTTAAATATTCAAGATTAGCCTCCAAAAAAAAAAAACAAAACACTGAAATCTTGCTATTTGCAACTACATGGATGGAACTAGAGGGTGTTAGATTAAGCAAAATAAGCCAATCAAAGAAAGACAGCTGTCATATAATGTCGCTGATATGCGAAATTTAAGAAACAAAACAGAGGATCACAGGGGAAGAGAGGAAAAGAATAAAACAAGATGAAATCAGAGAGGGAGACAAACCATAAGAGACTCTTAAGCACAGGAAAGAAACTGAAGGTTGCTAGACTGGAGAGGGGTGGGGAGGATGGGGTAACTGGGTGATGGCACATGATGTAATGAGCACTGGGTATTATACAAGACTGATGAATCACCGACCTCTACCTCTGAAACTAATACTACACTATATGTTAACTGAATTTAAGTAAAAATTTAAAAACTCATATACTCAAGGTTAGGAGTGTGCTATACTTTTTCATTATATTTGAATAAGAGATGCAACTAATTTTATGTACTTGTGACAGTATTTTCAATGTTTTCTATTTATCCTATTTTTTAACACTGACTTGTCTGCACAGAAAGCACAATAAAAGAAAAGAACATCTGTGAGATAAATTGCATTCCATAATCATCTTAGATTCTTTGTCCTAAAGAGTCTAAAATATGTGGAAGAGTGTGCCATATTTTATGGGAGAGCTAAATTTTGATGACTGGAGGGTATCTATTATCCCCTTGAGAGTTCTATGTGACTTCAAATTCATACTTCACCATTTTCTATCCTATCAGGTTAATTTATTAGCAATGTTCATATCTTAAATTTGGCAGCATTCTTCTTTAAATACTGACATTAAGATATGAAATTTTCTGGGCCAACCTATATGGCAGGCAAGCATTTGACATCTTCCATTTAGTCTTCTGGCCAAGTTGAAACTAACACACAGTTAATAAATTAAAAGTAGGAAGTAAATGTATACCTCATATATATTGAGGTTACATTAGAAAGTGGAAGATGAGGGTGCCTGGGTGGCTCGGTCGGTTAAGCATCTGCTCTCTGCATAGGTCATGATCCTGGGATCCCGGGATCAAGCCTAGCATGGGCATCATAGGACTCCCCACTCAGCGAGGAGTCTGCTCCTTCCTCTGCCCCTCCTCCTGCTTGTGTGCTCTCTCTCTCTCTCAATCTCTCTCTCTCTCTCTAGTTTGCTCTCTCTCAAATAAATAAATAAAATCATTAAAAATATTTAAAAGTGGAAGATGAATCATAATTGTATATAAATGTGGTGTAGGTGAAATATAATGGATTGAAGGGAAAGATTTATGTTTGGGCTTCATTTTTTGCCCTTTAAAAGATACTGTCATCATTCAGCTTATAGACTTAAAAATCAGGATTTTTTTTCATGCTGAACTTTACATTCCCCAGGATTTATTTATTTCATAACTAGAGGTTTGTATCTTTTAACCACCTTTATCCATTTTACCCAAATAAGGGTTTTTAATGAGAATAAAATATTTAGTGAAACAGTGCTCCGTAAATGTCAAAATGAAATACAATGGTATTTGTCATTATACCCCATGAGGAGTCAGTAGGTGACGTGCTTAATTTTATTTAATTAAATTATTAAATGTTTGAGTATACCTGGGGGTCTTGTATTTGCAAGAATGTCTGGGAATATTGCTAATTCAAGGATCCACTGAATGAGATTACCTAGAAGCATACCCAGTTCTTTCCAACTTGTGTCATTTTGGAAACTCCTTTCCTTGTACATAACTACTGTAAGATCTTCCTGTCTGCTCACCGAATTCACAGGCTGATGCTCAGACAAATTTTCCTGATTCCCCATTTCAGAACAATGATAGAATAATATTTTCTTGTATCATTATTCATTGAATCATTCAATCATTCATTCATTCATTCATTCAATTCCTTGATAGATGCTCACTCTGAACCAGGCACTGAGAACAAACTCTAGGAAATATATAGCAATGAGCAAAGTCCCTAAAGATCCACGGGGCGGTTTTCACTACACCAAAATTCATTCCACTGAGAGTAAAATAGGGGATGTGAATTAAGACTCACAAGATAGGAGTCAAGTTTAGTCCCTTTCAGGGTGTAATTCTGAAGAAAGTGCCTGTCATTTACTGTGATTTGTAAGTCATTTAAATTTTAAGGAAAACTTAAAATTCAGTAAGTGGTGATCCTTGACACATATCAGAATCATTTTGAAATGTGTAGTCTCTCTAGTATGGATAATTGTTACAAGTCATTATCTATATTAGTATTCCATGGCAAGTTTATCAGTCTTGTGACTATCAATCAAAAACTCAGATGGACAATAATTACTTACTGCTTTATTTGTTTTACTAAAGTAGAATTTAATCTCCATTCCTTAGAGCCTATAAAAAAGAAAATGTTAACCATTTGAGTGTCACCACCACACCAGTCATCTTAAAATTTCCTAAATTCCCTATAATTTTCCAAACCTTCAGAGTGTTTGAAAATGTCCACCACATGTATGGGTCAACTTAGGGGTAGGATGAGGGAATTTGATTATCAATAGGATTTGTTACACTGGAGTAAGTTTGGCTTGAATTAAAAAAAATTAAAAACTACAACTGTATGGACTGTATGGCTGGTGTAATTTACTCTATTAATATAAGATTAGATGCGGTAAAGTGGTTATATCTAAGGCTAATATTGTGATATTTGTTTACTTTTTAATGAAACTATATGAAAATTTCTATTAAAAACAAAGAAATATTTTACCTTATAGAGAAAGATTAGGAAAACCTCACAATCCTCAACTTCAAAATGAGTAATATCAGAACATTATAATACTAGTTAACATCATTGACACTTGCTTACATGGAAACTTTTCATGCTTATTTGTTATATGTTTACCACACCAATTATTAACTGATACTGAATATTTATAAGGGAATAGTATACAAAATCAAAAGGAAAAAAAGGTTAAAATGACTTTTTTTTTTTTTAATCAGTGTGGAGCCAAACAGGGGGCTTGGGCTCAAAACCCTGAGATCAAGACCTGAGCTGAGATCAAGAGATGGACACTTAACTGACTGAGCCATCCAGGCACCTTAAGAATATTTCTTACATATGGTGAAGGATATTTAATATTTTAAATAAATTAAAATCATAGAGCAAGGGAATATGTTTTTTATAATTGAAATTTTATTGTTTCTTATTAGTTTGGAAACTAGTTATATCATGGATTCATCTACATTTTTGAACTTTTTAAAATTTCTAAATATATGTAAAAGATGTATGAATTCATATTTGTAAAGGTATTTCTAAGTAATAACAATTAGAAAAGAAAATTATATTTGTATATTTTTATTGTATAGTCCAGATAAATGATTCTGTAAATTTTTTCTCTTTTCATTTCTTTGGAGTTTTAAATTGTTTTAAATTTGAGCCTAGTTGACATATAATGTGTTTCATTAGTTTCAGGTATAAACATAGTGATCCAACTTCTCTGTTCCTTTTGCTATCTCACCACAAAATGTACCTACCATTGTCACCAAACAACACTATTACAGTAGCACTGACTATATTCCTTATGCTGTGCCTTTTATTGGCACGACTTATTCATCCCATAACTGGAAGCCTGTATCTCCCACTCCCTTTCATCAATTTTACCCTTTCTCTTGCTCTCTTCCCCTTTGGCAACCAACAATTTGTTTTCTGTATTTAGAAATGTGATTCTGCATTTTATTTATTCATTCATTTTTCTTTTTCTTTTTCTAGATTCCACATATGAGTAAAATATGGTATGTGTCTTTGTCAGTCTGATTTATACCACGTAGCATATACCCTCTGGGTCTAGCCATGTTGTTTTCTTAAGGGTACAAGTACATGGCATGTACTCATACGTATGTAAAAGATACTGGCTAGTAGAACAAAAAATATTCTGTCACTCATAAAAGTTGATTTATTGATTTTCATCTAATTGACAGTCTGAGAAAACACACATGGCTTCAGTAAGTAATTATAATTTAGTAATTTCTGGTATATTTCAAAAGTTAATAAATAATTCAAAACCTATTTTGGTAGAAAACGTTTTTATTAATATAATTTCTATTATAACATAGTTACAGATAATGATAAAATGGATGACTTTCCCACCTCCCAGCCAAGGCTAAACACATAGTTGTGAAGGTTGATTTTTATCTGAAAACTAATTAGAAGAAATCTCATCAAAATCATCCTCACTTTTTTTTTTTTAAACTCTCTGAGCTGGTAATTATCCTTTAATCAAGTTGACAATACTAGATGCTATAATAAAGATCAAAGTGGCACTTTTTTATTTTTAATGTTACTTTTTTCCTTTTAATTTTGTAATTAGACAAGACTTATCTTTAAAAGTGATGAATTTGCTTCATATTTTAGGAGATAATAAAGGCCATAGAGAAAAATATTACCATGATTTAAAAACATTTTTAAGAGTTTATATGAAAAGAAAATATTTATATTGAAGTAGAATTAAATTTAATATGAGTAATACATACGTGGATGTCAAATAATAAATGTAAATATTAAATAAGCATTAATTACATAGTAGCATATGTACAACCTCTTTTTACTCATTTTCTTACTTTGAACACCTATTATGTCTCATGTATCTTTTTTGATATTTTGCTTATAACAGTAAATGAGACAAAGTCATAAAACAAAGTCTTTTAAACATACATTCTAGTGGGTTGAGAAAAATACTAAGCAAATGAATAAATCATATAGAAAATTAAAATACTTTGAAGTGGTAGAGACATGGTAAGTAAGTATTAAACAAGAACTCATGGGCATCTTAAGATAAAAAGAAAATGTTGGGTCATAGGGCTATGCCTTCCAGGGATATATAGCCAGAACTAAGACATCAAAGCAGACACTACATTGGCACTTTTTAAGATGCTGTCACAGAGGTAGGGAGGGCCAAGCATGTAGTTTTAATCTTAATTTACATTTTATTCCAGGTATAAAGGGAAGCCACCAGAGAGTTTTAGATAATGGAATGGTACAATCAGAAATGTTATTCTGTTGTGTGAAGAGTGGATTTTAGAACAATAAAATTTAAAATTGGGAGAACAAATTAAGAGAGTATTTCATCAGTTTGGTTGATAGAAGATACTTAATTTGGGATTCCAGTACTGGAGACAGAAAGAAGTGGATGGATTTAACATGTGTTTTGTTAGTGAAATTATTAAGACGTATATTGCTAGACTTGCTTTAGGAGTATAGGAAAAATGGTGCCTTTGTTTTGGTCTTTGCAAAAAAATTTTAATATTTTGGTTTGTTTTGTTTTGAATGCAGGTTTGAGATGTCTCTTAGATTGCCAAAAAGAGATAACAATTAGGAACGTAACAGGAATAAGTTTTAACAGTAGCCATTATTTTAAGATAACTGGCAGATAAACAGTTGTCAAAGAAGACATTATTTTTACAACCTATAAAGTTTTTAAGTAGTTTGATTAAGAATCCTAGAATCTTATAAATGTTTTTTGATGGATTAGGATGTATCAGGGTTTTCCAAAGGAAGAAGATCATAGAATATATAAATAAAGGGATTGACAGTAATATCAGTGGTATAATTCAGACCACATCTTAATGGCCTGAGAACCAGGGAAGCTCACAGTTTGGATTTCAGTCTGGGTGTGAAAGCCTCACAAGCAGGAGTACCCAAGGCGGAAGACCAATGTTGCATCTCAGGCAATCAGACAAAGGGAGAAGAACTGTTCCCTCTTCTGCCTTTTTGTTTATTCAAGACCTCAACTTGGATTGAATGATGCTTTCTCACTTTCAAAGGATAAATTGCTTTATGAGTCCACTGATCCAATACTAATTTCACCCAGAAACACACTCACAGATATATCCAAAAATAATGCTCAAATATCAGGGCATCCTCTGATCCAGCCAAGCTGACATACAAAATTAATTCTAACAATGTGTAACCTATATTTATAAAAGTTCATATGTTATTATGATGCATTTTCACAAATCAGGCACCTTTTTCCAGTATACAATTCCATAAACAAAACATTACCAGGGCCTGAAAATCTCTTCTCCTATTCTCTTTCACTATTTACCTATTTCTTACTTCCAAGTTGAGGCTAAACTTTATCTTGACTTCTAATAGCACAGGATAGTTTTGTCTGTTTCTGAACTTTACACAACAAGAATCATTCTTTGTGTACTCTTTTTGTGCCCTGTTATTTACTTAATGTTACATATAAGATATGTATTCACACTGTGTTGCAACTTATCTACCTAGAGTTTAAACTTAAACTTATAATTGTTTATAATATCAGATTTTATTTTAATTTTATAAAGGGGTTTTGAGGAAATCAAGTTATTTTTCAAAACTTTATGAAGTCTGTATAAATTTATCTCTTTTCTTTCATCCATATTTAAAATTTTTTTTAAGATTATATATTTATTTGAGAGAGAGAGAGAGAGAGAGAGACAGAAGGTCAGAGGGAGAAGCAGACTCCCCGTAGAGCTGGGAGCCTGATATGGGACTCGATCCCGGGACTCTGGTATCATGACCGGAGCCAAAGGCAGTCGCTTAACCAGCTGAGCCACCCAGGCGCCCCTCATCTATATTTTAATATGTGTACATTTATAACCAAACCTTAACCCTAATAACTAATATGAATATTATTCAGCTGATATGCCTATCACAAAAATATTCAAAGAAACACATTTATAAGTGAGTACCAGATAATCATAATATATTGTTTGTTAAAGTTAATTTATCTTAAATTTAATATGAACTATAATTCAGAGAAGCCATCATCTATGAAGATTTTTGAGAAGATTGAGTTACTTCCAACATCAGTTATCACTTATGGAAACTCTTCAACTGTCTTTATATTTAGTATATGAATAATTAACTGGAATTCCATTTGTTTTTCTCTCTTTATCCTTATAGAAAATTTTAGATGGAAATAACACATGATCCAAACATTCATAAATATAAAGAGTGGCTTATTATTACATATAAAGTTAATTATTATAGTTTCAAATTCATTTTTAAGCAATGTAGCTCTATTACTCTAAAATAAATAATGATAAATGTAGTTCTATTACTCCTAAAATAATAAATTCATTCATAATCTATTCCTGTTACATAACTAATTGGCTATCCTTGAGACATCATAAAACTATATGGGAATGGGTATGAATGATTTTATATTTTTATTTTATTTTATAATATTTTCTTATTAAATCTTTAAAAAAGTTATTTAGCTGTTTAAATAAAAATAACAATACTAATATATGTATATGCATAAGTGAAATGTAAGACAATAGTAGCATAAGACACAAACAAGAAAAATTGAAGTACTAATATTATATGTGAAGTGGTATAATATTATTAAAGGTATTTAAATTCAAGTAAAGCTATGTAATTTAAAGTAAAGACTGTGACAAGTTAAAATGTGTACTTTAAACCCTTAACAATCACTGAAATAACAAACAGTTATAGCTAACAAAACAGGAGAGGAGAAAAAATTGATTTATAAAAACATACTGTATTGATTCAAAGGAGATAAAAAAACTAGAGGGAAAGAGAATAAAGAAAAGATAGGACTAATATAAAAACAGTAAGATGATAGACTTAAACCTAATCATATCAATAATTGAATTAATTATAAATAGTATAAGTAACCCATCTAAATGACAAAGATTATCCTAGTGAATAAAAATGGTAAGATCAAACTATAAGTTGTTACAAGAATACTTTAAATATGAATAAACAGGTTGAAGATGAAATAAAAAGTAAAAATATACATCATAACACAAATATATATAATTAAACATAAAATAATTATATAAAAATTTCTACCTGAAATTCAAATCTAATTGGATATCTTATTTTTATTTATTATTGTTTTATAAATCTGGGAACACAAATTTTCAGCATCCAAAGTTTTCTATACAGATAAAGAAAGAAAAACAAATAGATTTCTTAACGTATAATTTGAAAATATTCATAAAGTATTTACTGATATACTATATCTTACTGAGATTTCTAACCTTCAGTTAATATAGGACCTTCAGGAAAATGAAAAAAAAGTAAGCCAATAAAATATCTTTATACTTAACTTTTATTTTTAAATATTTTATTTATTCATTTGAGAAAGAGAGAAGGTGGGTTTACGCAAGTTGGGGAGGAGCAGAGGAAGAGGGACAAGTTGACATCTCACTGAGCTGGAGCCTAACTCAGCGCTCAATCCCAGGACCTTGAGATCATGACCAGACCCAAAATCAAAAGTCGGTATGCTTAGCCAACTGAGCCATCCAGGAGCCCCTCTTTATACTTAACTAACAAGTTATTTAGAGCCAAAGATAGTATCCAATTAAAGACAATCATATCAATATGTAAAAGTTATTTTTAAAATTTCACTCACTTTTCATTCTGATTAAACAGAGGGTTAGCTAATGTACTAGGTAGGACTAGGAAATCCCTGAAAAATACATACATATATACATACATACATACATACATACATATCTTGCTGTCAGATTGTTAGCAGACTAGTGAGGGGCCCAGTTAACTTTATAAGATCTCCAAGAGTGTGATTTTGCTTGACAGTAAAATCAAGATATGCTCAAGCTGCTGTAAGAAAACAGGACAAGGGCAATGATACCAAACTGGGAGAGATAATAATGAACTTCCAGATTGAGTGATATGTGAGAGAAATTTTAAAGAATGAGAATAATTTAGAAAGGCTTAAAAGAGGAGAAGTATATATTAGGGAGCAGGAAAGTCTTTTGCCAAAAATTGGATGTGAGCGAGAACACTGTCTATCTGGAGAGCTGGAGATGTTTCTGTGCAAGTGGAAAAGAATCTGATATATGCGATCGCAGAATTCACTAACCAGATCATGAAGCCCTTTGAGCGTCATGTGCCTTTTTATATCTTCTTTTTATTTGTATCTTTCCTATTTTGCATTCTATTTAATTTTGTCAAACACCTTACTTTACTCTATGGGTGTCAATGGATAAAAGTGTAAGTCTACAATTCTCAGGGTTTTGTTTCACTGTTTCCTCTAGCTCACAGGGAAATCCTGGCAAAGTCACTTAACCTGTTTGAGGTTCTGATACTTCATCTGCTAAATGAAGTTACGTATGTAGATCTGTCAGTACTACAGAAAAATCATCCATTGTCATGTGAGAAATTGCTCTAGAGAAATTAACATGTTGCGCTGGATCCACTGCTAGCTTCTTTACTAGATAATTACATATTTTTGACAAATCAGGGATGTTATCCATTGGAATTAATGAGATAAAGAGCAAAGAGAGAGTTTTCAAGCCTTATAAAATAGTTTTTTATACAGTGTTTACATTTCCCAAACAACTACCACCAAATCTTTATAAAAGGTAAAGAGCATTTTAGGGCAGCTGATTTGTTATTTTAAATTGTCTGTTGCCAAGGTAACCTGTTCTATGGGATTTGGTAGAAAGGATCTTTCCAAATCACAGTCAGACTCTCCATAGGTGTTAGCCAGACAACCACCTGCTACATTATAGATCTGTTTCTTGATTCTGTTCTCTAAAGACACAGTTATTGTTTAAATACTATATGTAAGGTATCTCCAAGTTATCAGAGAGTTTGGCTTTATTTTACCTATGGGAAATGCAAATACATTTAGATTAATCTGATAAGAGCAAGAATATAATTACAAACTAAATACTTTTGAACAGAAATTTCTCTTTGCTACCAAACAGATGTAGTACAAAAAAAGAAAGGGTAGAAATTATGTTACGATGGTTAATAGTTACAAATTATACATAACCAGATTGGGATGATTTTAAAATGGTTACATATAGTTCTAATTATCATATGATAAGTCTGACTGCCAGGCTGTGATGAAGCACGGTCCCAAGGGCTTTTCAGATTCCCTCTTTGTATAATGATGTAGAATATATATCAGTTTGTAAGGATTTGTAAATTATCAGTGAAGATTTTGCCACAAGAGCAATTACAGCATGATGAAAATTATCAATTTTTGATACAAGAAAATATATTTAAAAATTAGAGGTGAGGGGTGCCTGGGTGGCTCAGTTGTTAAACATCTGACTTCAGCTCAGGTCATGATCCTGGGGTCCTGGGATTGAACCCTAAGTCAGGGTCCCGGTCAGTGGGAAGCCTGCTTCTCCCCCCTCTCCCACTCCCCCTGCTTGTGTTCCCTCTCTCACTGTCTTTCTTGTCAAATAAAATCTTTATATATATATATATATATATATATATATATATATATACACACACACACACACACACACACACACATATGTGTATATATACACATGTATATATGGTTTTCTCCCTGCCACACTGCCACAGAGTGGCCTGGTGAATGGTAGGTAGGAAATCTTGAGATTGGGACACCTAGGTGGTTCAGTCATGTGTAAGAGTCTGTCTTCAGCTCAAGTCATGATCCCAGGGTCAAGGGATCGAGTCCCACATTGGGCTTCTTGCTCAGCAGGGAACCTGCTTCTCCCTTTGCCTGCCACTCACCCTGCTTGTACTCTCTCTCTCTCAAATAAATAAAATCTTAAAAAGAGAAAAAGACAAAGAAATCTTGAGATTGAGTTTATGTGTAAAATTCAGTGATAGATGTGGAAGTTGTGTGCCAAATTCACAGTGTAGCTGGAAAGGGAGAGAAAGCATCCTCAGAAAAAGAAGTAGTAAGTCTTTAAGAAGTAGTATGAAACATCAGAGGCTCAGGCAACTTTAGCCTTGTCATTGTCCCACCCATGGCTGACATTGACTATTGACAGACAGTGCCACATGTTAACACCACAAATAAATCAATCAGGTTAGCACCACAGAGGTGGATTCTCAGAAATTACCTGGGAAAGGGAAAAGGACTGAAATACCTGCTATTATTAGAAGTGGTGTCTGAATTAAAATATGGTAGTTATAAATGTCAGTTTCTTAGATTAAACTCCTAGAATTAATAATTGAGCTTAGCAAATGAATAAGTAAGTTTGACAAATGAACCATGGAAATGTAAGATGTTAACAATGGAAGAAACTAAGTGAGAAGTACATGGATTTCTCTGTACTATCTTTGTAACTTTTTTGTAAATTAATAGCATTCTAAAGTAAAAGAGTTTATTAAAATGTACTAAAATTATGGTGATGTAAATGGAATTTTCTACCTCTTGTATTTCCATTCCTGTGGTCAAGAGAGAAATTTAGACAATAACAGAGAATTTGGACATGATGCCATAGTGCCATTTTTATAAGAAGCTTTATAATTAAACCCAAAGCACGAAAAAAGTTGCCACTTTTAACATCTGAAGGCAAGACTCTTTGCAAGCTGTGTTATTAGATGAAATATACATGCATTAGATACACAAGAAAGAATTTTATTCCATAGATGCAGAAAAATCACTTGACAAAATTCAATATGCATTCATGATTAAAACTCTGAGCAAGAATTAAAGCAATTTTTTTAAAACTGTTAAGGACAGCTATAAAAATTTATTGGTAACATCATAATTTATGATTTGTTATAATTTCAAAGTGACTTCTGAAACTGATCTCTAAAAAAGTTCAGCAATCTTAAACTTACTGATTTGTTTTTACTTTAATTACATCAATCTTAGTTAGGGTGTTTCTCTTATAAAAGCAATCTATCTAGGTAATTTTCCTTCCAATTTTGCTTTTAAAAAAAACACTGCAGAATTGAGAGTTTTATGCAGTTATACTTAGTGTTTTCCTTTTTAAAGAATTTGAGGTTATGCTTGTTCAAGTTCTTCAATAACAACTATTATTTAAAGCAATCATTGAAACATATATTAGGCAGTTTTGATTAAAGGTTGTAGCTGATGAATGCAACTTTATTAATTATATTTGGGATGGTGATAATTTCTTCATTAATCTCATGTTCATTGTGTGTCCTCATATTGAACATTGTTTGGATTTTTCTCATTTTAAGATTTGTTTTCATAATTTTATTTTTTTAAAAAAAGATTTATTTATTTGAGAAAGAGAACATGAGTGGGGCTCTAGGCAAAGAGAGAGTGAGACAAGTAGACTCATCTCTGAGTGTGGATCCCAGGACCCCAAGATCATGACCTGAGCCAAAACCAAGAGTCAGACCCTCAACCAACTCACCCAGCCAGGCACCCCTATTTTCATAATTTTCTATATTTTACTTCAGATATCTGATTTTCAATCCCTAACTAATATTGGTTGATGTATATACTCCTCTCCTACAAATCTATTAAAACTGACCCTTGTTTAACCCAAATACCTATACTCCCAAAGTCTCATCAGTTATGGCAGCCAAATCCAAGTTTAAGACTTTCCCATTATAATCATTTTTCTTACAATTTGCCTTTAGCAATTATTAATATATTGCGATTTTGTGACATTGTTAGTTTGGTTTAACTCTATAGTTAATCACCATCAAACAACACAAGGCACATAGTAGGGAGGAAAAAAGCCTGGTCAGCACTCTTTTTTAAAAACGGTTTATGGCATCATTAATATTGATTTAATTATCTCCATTGATAACACACAAGCTGTTGTATTCAGTTAGCTTCCTATTGATAATTGCTTTTGATCAAAGAAAGGTATTATTTGTAACTCCATACTGGGTATACTTTCACTTGCACCATTGTCATATTCCTTATAAGACTACAAAGTCATTTTTTTTGAAACTTTAGTGGAATTCTTGTGTGTGTGTGTGTGTGTGTGTGTGTGTGTTTAAAATAAATAAAACCAACAATGCCATTTCCTTTGATACTAAATATCCAAAGGAATAGATTAAAATAAATATTTACCTAGCATTTGAACTTGGGCTTTTTCAGGAATCTTCTTTAACAGGAGAAAAAAAAAAAAAAAAGAGCAAGTCAGTCCTTCACAGATTCTGGGAACTAGATCAAGTACAGAAGACATAATCTCAGCCAATTAGACCTTCCTACAGGGGTCTTTGAATCTGTCGATGTGATTAGGGACACATAAAACCATATTCTGTTTTCCTAGATTTGCTCTAGGCCCTTCACTATTTTTTAAGCTTTCTTGTTAGCTTTTTTATATATTCAAATATCTATCATCTAACCTTCTAATAATTTCTCATCTAATTAAGTTATCTAGCAGAGTTGTCTACTTTTCCAACAAGAAAGTCAAAATCAAGGCAAAACCTAAAAAAATGAAAAAGATGAGTCTTACATAGGAGGAAATGTTCTCCTTTTAATTGATAAAAATCAGTGTTTGGAACTATAGGTTTTTTCACGGTTCTAAACCTAAACCATCTTCAAAGGAAAAGGTATCTAATTAAGAAATATTTTTAAACTTGGGTGCCTGGGTGGCTCAGTTGGTTGAGTGACTGCCTTCGGGTCAGGTCATGATCCCAGAATCCTGGGATCGAGTTCCACATCGGGCTCCCAGCTCCACGGGGAGTCTGCTTCTCGCTCTGACATTCTCCCCTCTCACACTCTCTCTCACTGTCTCTATCTCAAATAAATAAATAAAATTAAAAAAAAAGAAATATTCTTAAACTTGAGGAAACCATTGCAAATTGACCAATCTAAATATCTATTTTTCAAACATACTTTTTACGAAGAAGTGAAATGAATAAAATAGAATTTAAAAAGGTTCATGATACATCCAACAGGCTATTTTTTCATTTTTGCATGATAAGAAAGAAACATTTTGGCAGGAAATTTCCTCTGATAGTTGCAGAATATGTTGGTTTAAGCAACATATTTACTGAAATATTTCCTCAGTGTTAGACACCTCCCATGTCTGAACGAGTTATTCTCTCCCAACTTATAACCTTTTTGTAAAAATGGATAAGACAGATTATGGACACTTGAAAAGAGACCATAGCTCTGGGATCAAATGAAAGTCACACTGAAAAATAATATGAGCATAGGCAGTCACAAGGCAAAGAATTGGGTTCCATATCAATGAGTTGAAGAGGAAATTCAATTTTATGCTAATTTATATCTTGGTTACCTTTATTGAATAGTGAAGCAAAATAAAAAGGTTGTTAATTATAATTTAGAATATGTTTTATAAAGCATAATTTCTTTCTGTTTAAATGGTACTAATGAATATATAACTTCAGCTCTGATTCTAATGAATTCTCTTTGACATGATTTTTAGTAAGCTTATCAGTAATTAATTTATTATCATTTAGAGTCATTTAATGTCTTCAACAAGTCACATGGTAGAAATCTTTGACATTTAACCTTAAAAATCTGTCAATTTGTTTGAGTCTTAGTTCTACATTTGTATTGATGAAAAAATGGAGTTAGTGTAAATTATATTGTAAATGATTTCCAGATTTTAAAAAAAGAAAACAGAAATCACTTAAGAAGGACTTCTCCTTTGATCTCTGTTGATCAAAAAATATTTTCAGGTGAATATCTAATGCAACTATTGTTATGATACTTGTAGTACACTAACATATATTTTGTTTTTGTGTATTCTACAGTTTTGTATTTGAGAGTGTAAAATGTAAATTTAAGATTTTATATTAGGACAATAACTAAAAATTGATGGGCAGCCAACATTAAGGAAGTAAGTGTGCAAATAAAAGTTTTTTGTTCAAAATATCCAGCCACTCAAAGTACACGGACATACATCTGTGGCTTTGAGTGTTTTACTATTTTAATTGAGCCAAACCAATTATTTTATCAAGATAACAGAATGGCTAAAGTGTATGTTCTGCTGTGTGGTTTAAAAAATAGCAATAAATTAGGTTTTCACTTAGAATAAGATATTATTAAAAGCATGTTTTGACTCTTGGTCTCTTATGTGTTGGGGTTAATGTAGAGCATGAAATCACCGGTAATACCCGGCTTGCTAAAACGTAACACAGAAACTATTGGGGGGAAAGGAAGGTTTCAGAGAAAGGTGTGTGCCTTTGGAATGCTGAGGCCTGTGTAACCACTGTCCTTGGAATGCAGTTGGGGGTTGCTTTCTCTGAAGCTTTCTTAGCCCAGACAGCTGTCCTTTAACCTAAGAGATGTATGCATTCTCCCTTAGGCTATGTTTAGCAGAACTCCTAGAACACGCAGATTAGCATATCGTATCTGTCCTGTAAACAGATTCTCCTAGTTCCAGTAAGACCCCTTGTCACACATCACATGCTTGAGAAACAGTGATAAAGATTTGTGATTATCCTGAAGGACCAATAAAAGAATAAAAGTGGGAACAAAGAGGGTAAAGGGTCCTGGTCTCTGAGCATTGAACCCCTTGCCTTCTCCTCTCTTTCAGAGCAAAGTTTGGAGTAATCTTTCATCCTTCATACAGAGTTTTCTGGCCATTCCTGGCATTTATGTTCTGAAAAAATTAAATGAACAGTATTCCTTATTCAAAAGAAAATACAACTGGCTTCAATAGCAGACTGGATGAAGTAGAACAAATTGAGATGCTGGAAAATAAAGCAATGGAACTCATCCAGACAGAACAGCAAAAAAGAAAAAAAATCATTTTTAACAATGACGAAAACTGAAAGAATCTCTGTGACAACATCAAGCAGAATAACATTTTCATTAAAGGATCTTAGGAGGAGAAGAGAAAGAGAAAGGGACAGAAAGCTTATTTGAAGAAATAATGGCTAAAAACTTCTCTAACCTAAGAAAGGAAATAGACATCCAAGTCCAGCAAGTTCAGGGAATTCCAAATAAGATGAGCCCCAAAAGAGACACACTAAGACACATTATAACTAAAATGTCAAAAGTCAAAGATAAAGAGAGAATCTTAAAATCAGTGACAACAAATTGTCATGTATGAGAGAATCACCATAAGGCTATCAGATTTCTCAAAAGAAACTTTGCCAGTCAGAAGTAGCATTACATATTTCAAGTGGTGAAAGGAAAAAAAAATCTTCCAGCCAAAAATACTTTCCCCAGCAAGGTTACCATTCATATTTGAAAGAGAAATAAAATAATTTTCCAAACAAGCATTAGCTCATTGCTTTCCATTGCTATTAAACCAGCGGTACAAGAAATACTAAAGGGACTTCCTTAAACTGAAAAGAAATTTCATGAATAAATTACAAGGTAAGGTAGCAAACTGACCACACATAAAGCTACTTAGAATTTAAGAGAGAAAAATAGTAAAATTATTTATAACTATAATTAGTTAAGGGACATAGAAAACAAAAATATGTAATAAGTGGTTTCAAAAATAAAAAAAACATGGTGGTGGCTAGAGGGAGCACGGGGTGTAAAAAGTAGAGTTTTGGGATGCTTGGGTGGCTCAGCCAGTTAAGTGGCTGTCTTCAACTGGGTCCTGGGATCGGGCTCCCTGCTCAGCGGAGAGCCTGTTTCTCCTTCTCCTTCTGCCTGCCGCCCTGCCTACTTGTGCTTTCTATCTCTGTGTCAAATAAATAAATAAAACCTTAAAAAAAAAAAAGTAGAGTTTTGGAATATGTAACTGAGCAACTACTAAATCATAGAAAAATTCAAAAGCATACACACTGGGAAGGAAGAACTGCAGATTACATGACATGTCAGAAAACCTTTTTTTTTTTTAAGATTTTATTTATTTGACAGAAAGAGACACAACAAGAGATGGAACATAGGCAAGGGGAGTGGGAGAGGGAGAAACAGGTCTCCTGCTAAACAGGGAGACCGATGTGGGGCTCGATCCCAGGACCCTGGGATCATGACCTGAGCCAAAGGCAGACAGCTAATGACTGAGTCATGCAGGCACCCCAACATGTCAAAAAAACCTTAAAAACTCCACCAAAAACTATGATAATTAGTAAATGAACTCAGTAAAGTAGCATATATAAAATTAATACCAAAAATGTCTTGCGTTTCTATACACTAATACTAAACTATATGAAAAATAAAATAATCCCATTTACAATTGCATCACAAAAAATAAAATACTTAAGGATAAAACTAACTGAAGAGATAAAAAACCCATGTACTGAAAACTATAAAACATTGATTAAAGAGGTTGATGAAGACACAAGTAAATGAAATGATATCCCATGCTCATAGATTATACGAATTAAATTACTAAAATGCCCATACTACCCAAAGCAATATACAGATTCAGTGCAATCCCTATTAAAATTCCAATGGCATATTTCAAAGAAGTAGAACAAATAATTCTGAAATCTGTATGGAACCATAAAAGACTCATAAAGCCCCCCCAAAAAATCTTGAAAAAGGACAAACCTAGAAGAATCACATTCCCTGATCTCAAACTATATGTTAAAGACAAACTAATCAAAACATTAGGGAATAGGCAAAAAACAAAAACAACTAAATGAACAAAGCAGATGTGTAGATCAAGGAACAAAATAGAAATCCCAGAAATAAACCCATGTATATAGGGACAATTAATTTATGGCAAATGAGGCAAGCATACGCAATGGGGAAAAAACAGTCTCTTTAATAAATGGCTCTAGAGAAACTGACATATATGAAAAGGATGAAAGCAGACAACTATATTACACCATGCACCAAAATTAACTCAAAATAGGTTAAAGACTTGAATGTAAGACCTGAAACCATAAAATTCCTAAACACACACATGCACACACATAGACACACAAAGCAAAACAAAACAAGACAAAACAAAACAAACACGAGTTAGTAAACTCTTTAACATTGATCTTAGCAAAATTGTTTTTGGATCTGACTCCAAAGACAAGGAAAAGAAAAGCCAAAATAAACAAATGGGACTATATCAAACTAAATAGCTTCTGTACAGGAAGGAAACCATCAACAAAATGAAAAGGCAACCTGAGAGAAGATATTTGCAAATTATATATCCAACAAGGGGTTAATATCCAAACTATATAAAGAACTTATGCATTTCAATAACAACAACAAAACAAAATCTGATTAAAAATGGGTAGAGGACTTGAATAGATATTTTTCCAAAGAAGACATACTTGGCCATCAGGCACATGAAAAGATGCTCAACATCACTAATCACCAGAAAAATGCAAATTAGAACCACAGTGAGATATTTACCTTACACCTGTCAGAATGGCTAGTGTCAAAAAGAAAATAAATAATAATTGTTGGTGAGGAATTGGGAAAAAGGGAACCCTTGTTAACTGTTGGTTGCTTGGAAGACAATATGGAGTTTCCTCAAAAATTTTAAAATAGAGTGACCATGTGATCCAGTAACTCCATTACTGGGTATCTATTCAAAAAATAAAAATGCCTATTCAAAAGAATATATGCACGCTTTTGTTCATTGAGGCATTATTTACGGTAACCAAGATATTGAATCAACCTAAATGTCCATCATGAATGAATGGATAAAGAAGATGTGGTATGTATATACAATAGAATACTACTCATCTATAAAAAGAAGAATGAAATCTTGCCATTTATGACATCATGGATGGACCTAGAGGATATTATACTAACTGTAATAAGTCTGACAGAGAAAGAAATACTGCACAATTTCATTTATGTGTCTAATTTAAAAGTAAAACAAACAAAACAAGACAAAACTCAGACTCATAGATACAGAGGAAAAACATGATTGCCAGAGAGAAGGGTGTGAGAGGGGTATGAAATGAGGGAAAGGGATTAAGAAGTACAAACTTCCTCTTATAAAGTAAATAAGTCATGAGGATATAATGTACAACCTAGACAATATGTTCAATACTGTTGCATTAACTTTACAAGATGACAAATAGTAACTAGACTTATTGTGGTGACCATTTTGCAATGCACACAAATATCAAATCACTATGTTGTGCACCTGAAAATAATATAATATTGTATGTCAATTATACCCCAACTAAAAAATAGATAAGGTACAATTTATTATTTAAGAAGTTACTCAACAAATATAGTTATTGTTGATGGGTATAAGAGTCACTACATCTCACCAAAGCTGATTTATTCATAGTCATACGCCTACTCAAAAAAGGGCAAAATCAATGAATAAGCATTCTACATATGGCATTATTCCCAGAGAAGTAAAGAATAGAGGAAATGTAAATAAAAATAATTGAGGAAAATGAGGTATGATCTTAATGGCCTACATATTTGTCTCAGCGATCTTTGCTGAATTTATAATTTTATACTTATTTTTATATTCACTGAGGAAGAAAGGATTTGAAATAAAAATGGAGTCCCTGGCTTCATGTAACTAATGCCTGATTATTTAAGTGTAAATCCCATCTCCACAGTCATCTTTACTTTGTATATTTGCCTTTACCAAATTTCATGTAAAATCAAGGGACTTGGCAAGCATTAAAAAAGCATTTAACAGCTTTTTATTTTAAGTCTTTCAACATGATTACTTCATAGCTGCATATTTTTATACCCATGTTTTCCAGTGTTCACTAATGAAAATGAGGGAAATAGACTATACTTAACGAGAAAGGCCAGCTACTAAGAATTTTCTTCATGGAGAGTTTCCTCCACTTTCTTCACGGTGGAGGAAGATACATATTGTCTTGGGCTGCCACCATGCCATACCTCACCCATTAGATTTCAATACAGAAAGGGTGACTCTCTGAGCAGAGGTTTGGGGACAATGGCTTGAGATGGAGAGCATCAGCTGGGTTTCAGTCATGAAATACTGTGTCCTTTCTCTCACTGTGCCCTTTCTCCCATTAATACCTTGTGTAAATTATAAAATATATCTAAGAAGAATAATAACTCAACAATCCTCAGAGTAGACTTAAAGGCCAGTTCTATTTTCTTGCTTTGCAACACAGCCTCTGAAACTGTAAAGAACTGCAAATTGTTACAATTGCTGTAAGACTCAGAGAGTGAAGAGATGTAAAGATGATAAGAATTCTAAATGAATTACTGAATAAAATTATTTTATTACTATTCATTAAATATTATTAGAGTAACATATATTCTAAAACATGAGCTGAGACACAAACAAAAATAAAACAGAAACAAGTTGATAAGGAACAGAACCAAGCCTGAAAACAATCAAAAATACCTAAAATCTAGTAAGAATAAACTTTCAAAAACATATTTTTAAAAGTTCTATAGGAGTACTATAAGTAGTTTGGTTTGGTTTTATATCTCTCCCTCATATCACCAAAAGCGTAGACCTGCCAAATTATCCTTAGTACTTCAATGCCCTACCCAGACATAAGCTTTGTCCCTATTGATGTAGTCATTAAACTTGCAAATCACTGCAAGGTGTAAATAATTGCTATGATTTATACTTTCACTGAAGAAAATAAGAAAAAATGGATGTAAAAACACAATACATGACTACAAAACTTTTACAACAGAACATGATTATTTCTATATTTAAGTTATTTCAACATATTCATTTTCCAATAAAATGAGTTAACACTAACTTAACATGTAGTTAGAATTTTGATACTGTGAGTGGCTAGTTTTTCATGCTCTAGAAAATATCTTGTGTAAAGTATGTGTGTGTGTGTGTGTGTGTGTGTGTCTCTGTGTGTGTCTGTGTGTATGCGTATACAGATAAAATATGAAAACTAAGCAGGGCAAGTGCAAATATTAGTCAGTTTTTCTTAATTTTATTTTTTATTATGTTTGGTTAGCCACTATGTAGTATATCATTAGTTTTTGATGTAGTGTTCAATGATTAATTAGTTCTATGTAACACCCAGTGCTCATCACAAAGTCAATCAGTTTTAAACTAGGAGCAAACAAAAAGGATCATTGTCTTCAATTAAGTAGAAGAAAGGAGTCCAACTGATCCTAGATCTTGTATTTTCCCCTGCTCTGGTAAAAGGAAGCACAGATCTTCTCTGTAAGAAGTCTCATTGATTTGTGCTCCAAGACTTTTCACAGACTAAGATAAGTAAAACTTGAGCTAGGAAACAAACAAATAGAAAACAAAACGAAACCCCAATAAACAGCAGAACCAAGATTGAATCTCATGTAGACTACCTCGAGAATGTGCTCTTAACAGGTCATCATCCACTTGTTTTAGGTAAACTGCTACCTAATAAAATACCATATATGGTGTGGCTTTAACAGCAATTTATTTCTCACAGTTCTGGAGGCTAGGAAGTCCACAGTCAGGATACCAGAATGCTAAGCTTCTGGGGAGAGTCTTCTTCCTGGCTTTCAGATCATTTGTCTTCTTTCTGTGCACTCACATTGCACTTTGAAAGAGAAAGAGAGAATCTCTCCCATGTCTCTTTTAAGAGAACTAATCTCTGTCATTAGGGTTCCATCCATGACCTGATTTTCTCCAAAAGGTCCGACTTCTAAATACCATCATATGGGTGATAAAGTCTTCAATATATGAATGGGGGGACATAAACATTCAGTTCATGCACCAGATTTTCTGCACACTGTCAAGTTGTAACTATTTTTGGCTTTGCAGAACACCAACTCTATAAAACTACCTAATGCTACCATTGCTGCATAAAAGCAGACAGAGGTAATATTTAAACAAATGGGTGACTGTGTTCCAATAAAGTTTTATTTAGCAATCCAGGCAATAGGCCAGTTTTGTCTGTGTGCAGTGGATTGCTGTACTCTGTTTTTACTTCTTTCCTTGGTATATTAAACAAAGATACAACAAATAAAATAGATAATAAATAATATAGATAAATACATAAATAATAAATAAATAATAAAATAGCTAAATTTCATGTGAGATTAACAAGGGAAAAATGAATACACAGGTTAAAAAATATAATGAAAAATGAAAGCAATGAGGTGAAATAAAGAAGTTTGAGAAGTTTGAGAAAAAATAAAAAATAATAAATAAATAAATAAATAATAAATTAAAAAAAAAGAAGTTTGAGGCAGTGCTAATATACAAGCCACTTTCTCCCAGCCCCCTTCCCAATAAGTCCACCAGTACTACACACTGGTGGTGTGGTAACCAGTTTGAACAATAAGAAAATCATGGACTAAAAAAGAATTAAGAGATTATAGAAATCTAGGTATGATAACAAAATATCTATATTCATATTGGAATCCTAGAAGAAGATGAGCGCAACACTGAAAAAGTATAAACAAATAATGGCACAAAATGCCCTGAATTTGGCAAAAGAGATAAATCTACCTATTTGAGATGCTCTATGCCTCAAAGAGTATAAATCTAAAAAATACATGCCAAGGCACATGAAAATCAAATTTCAGAATATTAAAGACAAGTTAAAACAGCTACAGAGAAATAAAGCATTATCTACAAGTGAAGAATAATTATAAATACCATGACTTTGTTGTCAGAAACTCATGAAGATTAGGAGGAAATGACATATTTTTCAAGTCCTAAGAGAAACAATGAAAACAAAACTGTCAACAAAGAAATCTGTATCCATTGAAAATATCCTTCAAGAACATGGGTATTCTGAAAAGAAGGAAAACTAAGGTATTTGTTCCTGGCACACCTACCCTAAAGAATGGCTAAATGAAGTTCTCTAACTATGAAATAAATGATAAAAGAAGGGAATTTGGAATATCAGGAAAGGAGAAAGAGCAAAAGACAGAGCAAAAGTTGAATAAATATGGTAGACCATTCTCTTTAACCTTCTTAATTATGTGAGATGATTGAATTAAAAATTACAAATTGTCTGATGTGATTCAAAGGAAATGTTTAAAACAATACACTATAAAGAAAGATGATAAGGACACGTAAGTAGAAATAACATTCCTATACTTTACTTGAACTAATAAAATGTTGGCACTGATATTATTATTTTTTTAAGATTTTATTTATTTGTGAGAGAACACAAGCAGGGGGAGGGTCAGAAGAAGAGAGAAGCAGGTACCCTGCTGAGCAGGAAGCCTTATGTGGGACTCAGTCCCAGGATCCTGGGATCATGACCTGAGCCAAAGGCAGACACTTAAACGACTGAGCCACTCAGGCGGTGCCCCTTGACACTGGTATTATACATGTATGTTATTTATTTATTATGTATTTAGAACTGATGCTTAGAAAAACCATTAAAAGTCTACAGTGAAATACATTCATAAATTCCATCCATAAATTAAAATAGCTGCATCTCTGAGGAACTATCCTGAGTTAAAAAGACTCAATCTCAAAAGCTTACGTACTCCAATTCTATTTATATAACATTATTGCAATGGCAGAATTGCAGAGATGAAGATTAGAATGGTGGTTGATGGGTGCTGGGGACACCATATTTTATTCAATTGTCAGAGTTTATAAGACAGTGGAGAGAGCACTGACTGGTTTACAATATTAACATCTTGGAAAAGTATAATTATTTTCATTCAAATTTTCTTTAATAATTCTCAGTAGAGTTTCAAATTGTCTTCCAAGAGGTCACCTTTCTTTGGTTTATTCATATATATTTTTCTGTTATTTTTATTTGGTATTTTAAATAATATTAAATTCTATTATATTATTAGCTTATTGTCAAATATATATATGAAAGACATTCAATTTTTATTTTCATTGTACATCTAATCTTACTGAATTCACATGTTATTGATATTAGTTTTCAGTTATTTCTATTGGGAATTTGAGGCATCAGGCATTTCATATATATAAATAATCATTTTTCTTTGTACTTCAAATTTGAAAAGCTATTATTTATTTTTATCCAGATTAGTTGGCAGTTAAAGAGCAATGTGAGATAATCAGGTGAGGAGGCCACCTTTGTCTTATTCCAATCATGGAAGAATAATCTGTCTCTTTTTCTTTCCCTTTCTACCTCTAACTTCATTTCTTCTACTTCACTTCTGGATTTTTATTGGATGAATTTTGTTCATTTATATTTTCATAGAAACTAATAGATTATATGAAAACATTCAGATGTGCATTTTATCAGCAAATTTAATTAACATATTTAAATTTATAAAGTTTGGTGTCTATCATTATCTCCCTTTTATTACTGTAATTTTGTGCATTTTTATTTTTCAATTAAAATATATCAAGTTGCTTTGAAATGTATGAACTTCTATTATTTTATTTTTATATTTATACAACTATATAAACTTTCATTTTTATATTTTCTTCCCAAATCATGAATAGTTTTCCTTAAATCTATTTCTTTTTTTTTAAGATTTTATTTATTTATTTGACAGTGAGAGATAAGGAGAGCAGGAGCACAAGCAGAGGGAGTGGGAGAGGGAGAAGCAGGCTCCCCGCTGAGCAGGCAGCCTGATGCTGGGCTAGATCCCAGAACCCTGGGATTATGACCTGAGCTGAAGGCAGCCACTTAACAACTGAGCCACCCAGGCGTCCCATATTTCCTTAATTCTCCTCTTAGCTTTGTGCAGTGACAGTATTTTAGCCAGTGAGGTTTATCCAAGGCGCCATTATTATTAACTGAAAACTTAATTTTTCTTTAAAAAATAAATTTATTTTTTCAAAATCATGGGATTCAATAGTTTAAATTATTTGCACATTCCTTCTCTCTCTGTTCCTCTCTGACATTTTTTAAAATACTGAAAAAATTAAATTAAATTAAAAAATTATAAACTATTTCATCCAAATATTCTTCTAATGACATTGAGTAGACTCTGACATTGAATGTGTTAATAATGAATGTTCTTGTTTACATACTGTGGGTTTGATATAAATGTCGTTGTGCATAAAAGAGTACATAAAATGTTATAGATGGTTGATTTTTTAGTTTAATCACTCTTTAAATTTTTAATTTGTCTAAGATCACCCAGCTAGGATGTAGTAGAATTAGTACTTTAATCCAGAGTCAAACTCCAGAGACCATATGCTTAACTATTATGCCGCATTGCTTGTGGATATCATTTAATTGTGCTTAACTGAATTTCCCTGGGTTTCATTATATCTAAAATGTGATGATCTAAGGAAAAGTTTCACTATCTCTGTCTTGTTATGAAATATCAGACATAACAAAAAGTACCAGTTTCTCTTTACTTTCTTTATTTTAAATATGTTTTCATACAAATAACAATAGCTTCATCTTTTCTATAATTCCACAACATTCTCATTGTGTAAAATATTTTAAGAATTTGGTACAATTTAGCATCATTCAGAAATATTTTTTGAAATTCACTGAAAACAGGCTTGCCACAAAGAAAAATGAGACTTTATTGCCTCTCTAATGAGTAGAACTAATTTATAATTGGCTTAACCCTGTAGGAATTCTAAACTAAAACAAGAAAATGGGGCTCTCAGTATGAGCTCATTTAAGTTCTGTGTACACAAAAAGAATAGTCAATTGTTTTCCAGACAATTTCTAAAAATTAACCTAGTACTTTGCTAACAAAGCACAGACTTGCCCAGCTTGATAGTTCAAGATTCTTATCCCTGCAAGCTAAAACTTGAGAAAGTTAGGGGTTCCTGGGTGATGCAGTCAGTTAAGTGTGGGATACTTCATTTCCCCTTGGGTCCTCCCCTCTGGGTCATAAGCCCTGCATAGGGCTCAGCTCAATTGGGAGTCAGCTTCTCTCCCCGCCTCCACCCCTCCCCTTGCTCCTGCCCTTCTCTAAAGTAAATAATCTTTTTTTTTTTAATGTATTAGAAAAAGGCGAAAATTAAAGTGACAGTTGCTGCTCATGGTGACAGTCCCATGCTTCTCAGGTCTTAGTGGAGAGAAGGTGGGTCCAAAGTGGAGAGGGAGAGTAGACTGAGGTGTCAAAGATACCTTCTGAAAATAATTTAAAGAAATACCAGCAGAGACAAAGGATATGATGACTCTGGGGAAAGAAACACTTCAGAGGATTCGGATATTTACCCCAATTTTCTTCAAAATCCCTACTGAAACAACTCCCTTAGTGAGTTGTTGCTTACAGCCACATAGGAGACTCCCAGGGATGGTGTTCTCCCTTCTTCTTCGGGTTTGCCCAGCGGCACAGTCGGTTCCTGGTTGATCACACTTATCAATTCTTGGAGAAGCTGTTTCAGGTCCCTTGTTGGATCTTCCTTCAACATGTTAGGAGGTTTCATAGAGTGCTTATCAAAAGCGACTTCCATATTAGCAACCTTTTCTTTCAAACGACATTCCTGGGATCTCAGGACCTCTAGTTCTCCAACCATCTTGTTTTTTTTCTGTTGCAACAGTACTCAATTCCTGGCTTAATTTATTCTTCTCTTCTTTTAGAAAATGCTTTTCCTTATTTGCATTAGTCATTGCCTCCTCCAAAAACTGTATCGTGCTCTGAAGGGCGTCTGTTTGACCTCTTTTAGCCCTGATTTGCTTTTGCATCCCCATTGCCACTTTCATAGCATGACCATAGCATTTCCATTGACTTTAATGTATTTCTTGTTTGTTCAAGTTCAGACTGTGCAGCCTAAGACAGTCTTTCTGTCCTGGTCTTTAGTGTTCTGGTTGACATCTGTCTAAGAAGGTTCAAGCATCTTATACAAAATGTTCTGTCCAAGACCCAGTGATTTCATAGGGTAGGTCTGAGGCAGTTTTACGATCCTTTCCTTATCCTCTGTTTTGCTTCTGTCTTGGATTTAATAGATGTGATGCTTTTTCTGATTTTTCCCTCTGAAGTATATTTTAGAGAAAGAAGAGCTGCTTGCTTAATTGACATGAAAGCCCAAAATTTATCTTTGTTTTAACGTCAAAATCTTTAGCAGCATGAAAATAAGAAATATTTTTTAAAAATAACAGAATCATATCCTATGATAAGATGTACATTTAATTCAAGGAAAGCAATAAAGTTGGAGGTGCTGTTTTTAAAGGAAAACATTTTTAGCCATTTTGTTCATATTTAGAAAAACAGATATTAGCTGAGGAATCATGTAATTTTCTTTACTTTTCTTACCTCTTCTGCTGAATTCTGAAAAACATTCAGATATGGTGAGTTTATTATTATTATTACTATTTGTTCCCCTTCTTACTAATGAAAAAAATTCACAGGGGTTTAAGCAGAAAATATATTTTAAAAATATAAGTGTTACCTTAAAATTATTTTTAGTGAGCATTGCACAAGCTTAAAATCAATAAATGCAGGTAATCATGATTGACATAATTTTAACATTTAAGCAAAGAGACCAACCAAAAAAAAAGTGCAACATTTTAAGATTATAGTGTAGAAAATAATAGAAATGATATCTTTCTTAATAAGGGCTCTTCTTTCTTACAATAACAAGGAAAGTATATAGAATAAAAAAGAGCATGGAATTTGAAACAATTTAGGGTTTGACTGAAGTTAAGACTGAGTATGTAAAGTCCCTATGATATAAAAAACAAGTGGTAGATAATATATAAAACGTTTAAACACATTAAATGGATTGGAAGGAAATACCAAAACACGGTTAATAATTATGTGATTCTTGGGGCACCTGGGTGGCTCAGTTGGCTAAGCGACTGCCTTTGGCTCAGGTCATGATCCTGGAGTCTCAGGTTTGAGTCCTTCATCAGATTCCCTGTTCGGCAGGGAGTCTGCTTCTCCTTCTGACCCTCCCCACTTCTAGTGCTCTCTCTCTCTTTCATTTTATTCTCTCAAATAAATACAATGTTTTTTAAAAATGTGGTGTATATGTACAAAAGGCAAATGTTGGCAAGATTGGAACACTTGTATACTTACTGTTGGAGGGAATGCAAAATTGTGTGGCTGCAGTGGAAATAGTATCGAAGTTCCTCAAAACATTAGTAGAACCACCATGTGATCCAGCAATTCCTCTTTTGGGTATTTATTCAAAATAATTGAAATCAGGATCTCAAAGAGATTTTAAAACTTCCATGAGCAGGGAGCCTGAGACATGGGGCTCAATCCCGGGACCCAGAAATGATGACCTCAACCTAAGGCAGACACCTAATGCACTGAGCCAACCAGGCACCCCTACACTACATTTTTTTAAATCCAATCATGTGTCAATGGACATTTAGGTAGTTTCCTTATCTTGGTTTTTGTGAATAATGCTGAACATGTTCCAATCTTGCCAACATTTGCCTTTTGTTTTTCTGGTAATAGCCACCCCAACGGATGAGAGGTGATATCACATTGTGGTTTTGATTTCCATTTCCATGATGATTAGTGACATAGAGATTTCATGAATATCAAAAGTATAGACAACAAAAGCAAAAATAGCCACGTGGGACTACCTCAAATTAAAAAAAATTCTTCTCAGTAAACAATCAACAGAGTGAATGGACAACCTACAGAATGGGAGGAATTATTTGCAAAACATAAATCTTCAGAATATATAAGCTACTTCTACAATTCAATAGCGAAAAAAAAAACCCCTAATAATCTGATTTTTTTAATGAGCTACTGGAATAGGTATATCTCCAAAGAGAACATACAAAGATCCAACAGATATATTTTTTAAAAATGAGTAAATGCTTTGGAAACACTTTTATTTTGAAACAAAAGTGTTCTTCATGCTCTTCCATTAAGTCAGTATTTATATTTTTAAAATATAAATTTTAAATTTTTCTTATAGAATTTATTCATAGGGCTTTGTTTATATGTAAACATATGACCCCCTCTTCAGTGTTTCCCACTGACTTGAAGGTTAAAATGAAATAAAATATGAACAAGAAAACCATCTTACTCAAAGGAAATTGCAATTTTAGAAAAGTGGAGCAGCAAAAAAAAATGAGTTAGATCCCTCACTACCATGGCAGCATCCTATCATCCGCAGGTGTTTTATGCTCAAAATATTATATGAGGAAAGAATAAACTGCTGTTTTATTTCAGCCACATAGATTCTGCCCTGTCACAGCAGCCAAATCAGTTTCTCAAGTAATACAAATGTTTATGAAATATGTCATTTATCAGTTCTAAAACATCAATTATAAGACATTATTGGCTCAAATAGCCTTTGGAGGGGCCCCTAGGTGACTCAGTTGGTTAAGCGTCTGACTCTTGGACTCAGCTCAGGTCTTGATCTCAGGGTTATGAGTTCAAGCTCCAGGTAAAAAATTAAATCAACAAAAAAACAGCTTTTAGACAAAGATGGCATGCTGGTTATAAATTGCAATGATGCTATTTTAAGATTTTTTTAAACTATGGAAACTCTTGTTTATAACCAGGAGGATACTCATTAATATTTCTATACTCCATTTTTAGTTTGAATTCTTGATTCATCAGAGTGAGAAATATAGTATTTTTTCCTTCAAATAAGTTTTGTTTTTACATATTACGTGTACTTAATTCATGATCACAAGCTGATAACAGTACCTTTATTCATTTTTGAACTATGTATTGGTATAAATTTATCTTTTTTGCTTTATTTATTGGTATAAATTTACCCTTTTTGTAGTTCATCCTATCCACCTTGCATTCAGCTTATTTTGCTGTGATCAAAGCCATTGATGCTTCATTTTTTCTTCTGTTTGAACTCTTTTCATAATATTTTTTTCACCTTGGTGAGTTGCCTTATATACAGAACCATGTATTTATGTGTTCAAAGTATCTTTGTTTTGTTTTATTTTATTATTTTATTTTATTATTATCTTTAAGATTTTATTTATTTATTTGACAGAGAGAGATCACAAGTAGACAGAGAGGCAAGCAGAGAGAGAGAGGGGGAAGCAGGCTCCCTGCTGAGCAGAGAGCCAGATCCGGGGTTCGATCCCAGGACCCTGAGATCATGACCTGAGCCAAAGAAAAGGGCTTTAACCCACTGAGCCACCCAGGCACCCCAAAGTATCTTTATTTTAAACTTTTGATATGTGTGTGTTGAACCTCCTTGGTAGATTTGTATCATTTAACTTACTTCTTTCATCTTTTTATGATTACTCAAAAATTTCTACAGTTTTCTAGTGTGAAACGAATTTGTTATAACACTTCCCTGTGTTTAATAGTGTTTAACAAATCTGTTGCTCTGGTTAGGACTCTCCCACTGTTTACATTAAGTTAAAAAAAACCAAACATTAAATTACTGGGTATTTTGACATTTTCAACATTTTGAGGAACCTCCATACAGTTTTCCAGAGTTGCTGTACCAGCTTGCATTCCCACCATCAGCGTAGGAGAGTTCCCCTTTCTCCACATCCTCACCAACATCTGTCATTCCCTGACTTGCTGATTTTAGCCATTCTGACTGGTGTGAGGTGGTATCTCACTGTGGTTTTGATTTGTATTTCTCTGATGCCAAGTGATGTTGAGCATTTTTTCATGTGTCTGTTGGCCATTTGGATGTCCTCTTTACTGAAATGTCTGTTCATATCTTCTGCCCATTTCTTGATTGGATTATTTGTTCTTTGAGTGTTGAGTTTGAGAGGTTCTTTATAGATTTTGGATACTAAACCTTTATCTGATATGTCATTTGTGAATATCTTCTCCCATTCTGTCAGCTGTCTTTTGGTTTTGTTGACAGTTTCCTTTGCTGCGCAAAAGCTTTTAAACTTGATGAAGTCCCAGTGGTTCATTTTTGCCCTTGCTTCCCTTGCCTTTGGAGATGTTTGTAAGAAGAAGTTGCTTCGGCTGAGGTCACAGAGGTTGTTGCCTGTGTTCTCCTCCAGGATTTTGGTAGAGTCTTGTCTCACATTGAGGTCTTTGATCCATTTTGAGTCTATTTTTGTGTGTGGTGTAAGGAAATGGTCCAGTTTCATTCTTTCGGATGTGGCTGTCCAGTTTTCCCAACACCATTTGTTGAAGAGACTGTCTTTTTTCCATTGAATATTCTTTCCTGCTTTGTCGAAGATTAGTTGACCATAGAGTTGAGGTTCCATTTTTGGGCTCTCTATTCTGTTCCATTGATCTATGTGTCTGTTTTTGTGCCAGTACCACACTGTCTTGATGATTACAGCTTTGTAATAGAGCTTGAAGTCTGGAATTGTGATGCTGCCGACTTTGGTTTTCTTTTTTAACATTCCTCTGGCTATTCGTGGTCTTTTCTGGTTCCATATAAATTTTAGGATTATTTGTAGAGCTACCCTATGACCCAGCAATCGCACTACTGGGTATTTACCCTCAAGATGCTAATGTAGTGATCCGAAGGGTCACATGCACCTGAATGTTTATAGCAGCAATGTCCACAATAGCCAAACTATGGAAAGAACCTAGATGTCCATCAACAGATGAATGGATAAAGAAGAGTGGTATATATATTCAATGAATACTATGCAGCCATCAAGAGGAACGAAATCTTGCAATTTGCAACGACGTGGATGGAACTAGAGGGCATTATGCTAAGTGAAATAAGTCAGTCAGAGAAAGACAATTATCACATGATCGCTCTGATATGAAGAATTTGAGAGTCAGGGCAGGGGATTATAGGGAGGTGGGGAAGAGAAATAAAACAAGATGGGATGGGGAAGGAGACAAACCATGAGAGACTCCTAAACTCACGAAACAAACTAAGGGTTGCTGGGAGGTGTGGGGGGTAGGGATATGGACATTGGGGAGGGTATGTGCTATGGAAAATGCTGTGAAATGTGTAAGCCTGATGATTCACAGACATGTACCCTGGGGTAAATAATGCATTATATGTTAATAAAAAATTTTAAAAAATTACTGGGTATTTTGAAATGTCACACTACATCCCTGACACACTCTAGCCTTCCAATTTCCACCCAGTTAAAGGCAAGAAATCCTGTGGATTTTTTTTTCCTTTCCTCTTCTCAAAACTTTTTCAGGAATAAATATAATATGGTATTTTTAATCCAGATAACAAATTGAAAATTATTTTTACATTATATATTTTGTTCTTCAAGTATGTATTTCAATCTGTAAGTTTATATCTTAATTTTTATAACTTTTTTTGAATTAGCTTTATATTTTAATCATTTCAGAATTTATTAGTAGCCTCCTAGCAGGCTGGCAAGCCCACAGGATTCAGCGGGATAGCTTTCCGGTTTCCTACAACACATTTAGCTGTAAAGATTTTACCTGCAAAAAAAAAAAAAAAAAAAAAAAAGATTTTACCTGCAGATAGGCCCTTATAGGGCCTTTTGGTTATCAGATGCTCAGACGCTTAAAGATAATGTTTCAGAGTCCGCTTATCCCATCATGAAAGCCACCAAGTGGTTCTCCAGAGATATCTGCAGAAGTGATAGATGCATGGAAAGGGAATCTAGATTCCAGGAGATTAGGGGGTTGGCATATATCAGTTATCATCTTTGGGACCAACTGAAGCTGCAGAGATTCTAGCTGGTCACACTAATGTTCTTTTTATTAATTTTCACAGAAATTCTCAACAATTGTGTTACTGATAAACGAGTTAATCTCTATGTTGTAAAGGAGGGAATATAAGGATGACCTGCACCCCACATAGCCCCTTCACTGAGCAGTTGCACTACTTCCTGTCTGCTTTGACTGTTGACTGCTAATGGCTACCAGTTGTCTCTGACAGAATGTGGTCCTCAGGTAAGGGAGGTGTCCACCCAGGAAGCTATGCTGCCACTCCTCACAGGACACCCATCCTTCCAGTGTCTCTCTCACTGTTGCAGGGGTGTAAAAACACCAACTTTATAGTGCAATTTATGTTCCAGATGACTTCATGAAGCTAACCAAAGCTGAAATCTCATTCTCGCTTCATTGTCTGGCCTGCCCTATCCAGCTTCTCTACTCCCTTTCTGAGGACACCACCTCAAGAATTACATTTATAGGAATTCCCATCTCAGGCTTTCCTTATAGGAGGACTAACTTAAATCTGTATTATTTTGATTCTATGAGATGTTGGATAGCTGAGATTATCAGAGGTGATGAAAGACAACCTCATCTCAGAATTACAGAATTACGGAAAACCTGATTACTGTAAAATTTAGAAATGTTACCACAGTGTGATCTGCAGTTCATTCCCACAACAAAGAAATCTTAGGTTAATCTGATTTGTATTACCCTGGTTATTTCTCTATGCCTTTCTTTAATTTAAATTTGCTAGTGTTGCCATAGTATAGAAATTGCTTTGGTTTTTGTTTTGTAACATTTTGATTTTGCTTTTTTTAAGAAATATGCAGCTACCTTTCTATGTACATTTACAAGGTCCCCCCATCAATATTTTTGGTTTAAGTAATGGAAAATTAATATGTATTGTCTAAATAATCTTGGTTATTTATTAATATTATAGTAGGCTGTCATTCTCTTTCTACTTCTTCATTACTTATTTCACTTTTGTTAACATATTCTGTATAAGAAAATGTCATTTCAAGCTTTTTTCTTCTTTACAAATTCAATATTTTATAATCTCTATATTATTCCAAATTAAGTGTTTATTGCATTCTAATTTTCATGACAATTACTCTGTTCCACTAATCTTACTTTAGGCCTCAGTTACTGTATTTTCATATCAAGCAGTTATCTCTGTGTGATTTTTTGATCCTAGCTCACATGAAATGAAAACACTTCTTCACCTCCCAAGCCTGGGACAACCTGAGAAAAAAGGCACTTTGTATGGAATTAAAATAGCTTTGCTGCAGAAAAACTAATTTGGTAAAGTATATTTAGATCTGTGGCCAAAGTGTTTGCCAACTGTTCCTATTCATCACCCCCCCCCCCAAAAAAAAATACCATTCTAGACAACAGGATATCACTCCTAGGAGAAGTGGCTATCCTTAGGGTTGATGCATTTAGCCAGTTTTACTGATAAGGAGGGAAGAACAATAAAATGAGAACATGAATGGTACACTAATGCGTGTTGCTTTTAATAAATTTCCTCCACCCAACCAAGATATGTGAATTAATAGACACTATTCACCTCCATGGTTGAGAGGCACAGCAAGAAGGTAAAAATGTTCCTCTAGAAGTTCTCCCTCATAGAAAGAAGAGTCCATATACATGGAAATTTCTCTTATAAGAATCTGCTGAGAAATTTTTCCAAATGTTAGTAGAATCTTCTATAAATTATTTGCTAACAATAATTTTAACCCTGCACACCCTTGTTCTTTCCTATGCTTTTCCCTCATAGAAAATCCACATTTGAATATTTTAATACATTTGTCTCTAATGCAAGTTAATTTTTCATAACATATCATTTATAAATACATATACTCTTCTTCTAATCCCTGATTACTTCTCTGGCACATCAACTTGAGACACAAGTGAAAAAAACAATCTCCAATAGGCAACACCTCTGAAATTATTCCTTTTCTTCAAATGCTCCTTCCTCTTTAAACCTGTTTTAGGGTGCCTGAGTATCTCAGTGGGTTAAAGCCTCTGCTTTTGGCTCAGGTCATGATCTCAGGTCTTAGGATGAGTCCCACACCAGGCTCAATCAGTGCTCAGCAGAGAGCCTGCTTCCCCCTCTCTCTCTGCCTGCCTCTCTGCCTACTTGTGATCTTTCTCTCTTTCTGTCAAATAAATAAATAAATAAAATCTTTAAAAAATAAACCCTGTTTTATTGATCAAAACTATATGTTTCTTTTTTTTTTTT
>CM052799.1:176920713-177024852 GCA_028533885.1 Nasua narica
AGATCCCGGGGTTAGAAATCTTTCTCCTCAGGGTGATTTCATGGGTGTTCAGCGTGTTCTGGTAGATTTCCAGCTCACTTTTGGGGACCGGTTGCTGCAGGATCTCTTACTTCTCCGCCATCTTGCCCCCTCCTCAAAACTATATGTTTCTGCTTTCATTCTTCAAAATGAAATGCCTCCTTGCACTACATTTTCAAGGATATGTGGTATGTGAACTAATGTTCAAACAGAAAGAAAGCATGTTAAAATTAGGAAGGCCTCAAAAAGTATAACCATCTCCTCCCCATTTTTTTGAAAACTGTTGTTCTCTAGTTTTAGTGGTCGGTATTGTTTGAAAGAACATTGGAGCTACTACAATTAGTCTAGTGAAAAATTTTAAACCCTGCTATAAAGTAACTATTCTTAAAGATATGTCCCTGGCTAGGTTTATTTTCTTATTTCCGTTTTTAATTATTATGACTTTTTTATTTAAGGAAAAAAATGAGCCTTAGAAAATATTTAATAACTTTCTTATAACTACAGAGTCATTAAGTGGCAAAGCTAGTGGGCCAGTCTGAATCCAGAGATCTGAATGTAGAAAGCTATGCTTCAACATGTTCTACTATCATCTCTCTTCATCTCCTTCAGTTTCTTTCTCTCCCACCCACATTTCTATCATATGGCTTTCCAGTGATTAATGTTATCTACATATCTATTTGCTATCAATCTGATCAACTGATGATATAGATATAGATATAGTTGATATAGATACAGATATAGTTGATATAGATATAGATATATCTTCCCTCATGTTCAACTAATAAATTTGATGGAGCAATATAATTCAAACATGGTGTTTTCACACATTTATTGAATAAATATTATGTCAACAGAACTGCTAGGAAATTAAAAAGGCAATACCCAACATCAAGATGAGTTGTCTATGTTTAGAAAAAAATGTATTTCTTTGCAAAAGTGATTATAAGAAACATTTCATACATACCCTCTCCCACACAAACTTTGGAGCGCACTACCCCCCAACACACATGCACACAAAAGTGTTTGATATATAAGCACGTAAAAGTAACCTCTGCAACAAATGGTTTTACCCAAGGAAAAGCTCTACCAGTGCACCTGAAATTTGCCCTACTATGTGCAGTGCATACTATTATGCAGGGGAATTATCACCCATAGGAAAGAAATATACTACTAATTAGAGTAAGTGAAATAAATGTCACCAAACAAAATTTACATCAAGGAATTGGTCTGAATTATTTAAATATGTCTGATTAATATATGTTTTCCTTACTTTCCTTTCTAATGTAGAATCCCCAAATATATTTGCCACTTGCCCATTAACTGGAAATTGAAAATTTCTTATCTTCAGGACATTAAAAATCTCTTTACTAGTACCTTATTTTTATTATGAAGCTCTGTTAACTTCTGAGAACTTGACATTACCAAATAAAGATCAGAATTTGATAATGGGATTTTTAAGTTATAACTATGTATATTTACAGATATTTATATTTTTGTAGTATATATGTTATGCATGTGTATAAATAAATAGATGGTGCTAACTATGCCAATATGAATACTTTTCAGCTATATTCAATAAAGTTTAACTTATTTTAGCTATTGCATTTCAGACAAAAACAATCTATAACATGGAAAGAAATCTCTAAAAGAGTTATACAGAATATCATGAAAATTTCAATTGCTAAAGTAGGTCACAACAATTAAATTGCCTTCTTAACAGGTTTACTGGTAATTCTATTTTTCCTGTAAGTTACATTTTTACAAAGTTCCTTTGAAAATATTGCTCTTCTGTTTTTAAGCTTTTAAAGACACATTCATGTAGACTTCTTATTGCCTGTCAACCATTTTCTTTCATTATAAAAGTCATTTTGTTAGGGTCTTGATTTAATTAATAGACTGTATTCATTAGGGCAACTGACCAACTGAAGAATCCCTGCTGTTTTATTCAATATAAGTAGCTCCTGTAGTTTTGTGTTTAATTTGTTCCATTTTCCCTGGTTCATAAACCATGAAAACTTTGATTTTCAGTATTTTTCCTGGCTCTCTGATTGAATCAGTTTCCAAGAAATGAGACATATGGGTGACTTATGTCTCCTCTATTGATATTCTTTCTTGCCAAAGCTTATTATTTTTTTTTAAATGCCAACACAAGGATTTTCTAGGCTAGGTACTTATGTATGTCTATTGTGCAAATGTAATATATTGAATGGCTTTAAATCTTCATGCTTCTTATCAGAACTGATAATAGAATATTAACAAAGGATATTGCCAAAGCCCTTTTAAAAATTTAAATATGTGTATTTGTAACGTTAATTTGACTTAATTGCTGGGAGTATACTAACTCTGGCTTCTAGGGGGTGCCTCCATAACTCCATCTGTTAAGTGGGTCATGAGCTCAGCATCCTGGGATTGAGCTCTGCCTCAACTCCATGCTCAGCAGGGATCCAGCTTGACATTCTCTTCCTCCCTCTGGCCTTCCTGCACCCCAGCTCATGCTTTCTGTCTCTAAATAATAATAATAATAATAACAATTCTAGCTTCTAAAGAACTTTAATAAGAAGACTTCTAAAGACTTTGATAGAGTTGTGTCTTCTACTATGTAGCCTATTTTCTGCATCATGTCAGTTCCAAGATCCTTAGGTGTGGGACTCTTTTCTAGAGAATTTTAGATAGCAGGCTCCTGAGTGTGTGGCAGGGGAATGGTGTTCAGAGGAGCTTAGCTTTCTTAATAGCAACTGTTAGATTTCATGCTTAAGCATACAGAAGCAGTTTTTTATCTGTAGCCAATGGGACTTAATCCATGAACTTTGATGGGAAACGAACAAATGCATCTTTTATGTTTAATATCATCTAACTGAAATTTTGGACATCTTAAATATACATACACAATGAAAAGTAGTATGAAGTTACCTTAGCTTATCACCAATTAATATGGTATATAGATTCATATTATATAACAAGAGCTTTAGGTATCTTGAAATATGTTGTTAGTCATCACGACCTTTATATATTTTATTCTTATAATATTAATATGATATGGTAATTATATATTTACATATATTTATATTTATTATTTTATAACTTTTATTACATTATATTCCACTTTTATATAGATATATTTATTATATTACATTTTCTTTTATGCTTCCTACCATAAGAATTCATCATTTTATCTATCAATATGAGCACATATATAATAGTATTTCTAGTAATTTTAATTAACATATTTTAGTATAATATGACTCTACAAACCTAAGTATTTTAGGAATTTACAAAAATTATAGTGAGTGCACAGGCAACAAAAGCAAAAATAGATAAATGGGATGATATTAAACTTACAAGCTTTTGTTCATCAAAGGATATAGTCAACAGAATGGAAAGGAAAGGCAATCCACAGAATTGGATAAAATATTTGCAAAGCATATATCTGATAAGAGGGTTAATATACAGATTATATAAAGAATTCTTACAGTTTAACAATGAAAAAATGAAGTAATCAGATTAAAAATGGGCAAAGGGCTTAGATAGACATTTCTTCAAAATGATATACAAATAGATAAGTATATGAAAACATGCTCAAAATCACCAATCATCATAAAATACAACTAAAATCTAAAGTGAGATATCGCCTCATACTCATTGACTTGGCTACTGTTAAGAAAACAGAATGTAGCATGTTGGCTGGGATGTAGAGAAGTTGCAACCCTTGTGCATTGTGGATAGGATCGTAAAATAGTGTAACCACTATAAAAACAGTATGTAACTTCCTTAAAAAAATAAAAATAAAACTAACATAGGATCCAGCAATCCCATTTCTGGCCATACACTCAAAAAAACTGAAATTAGAATATCAAAGAGATATTTGTCTGCTTATGTTCATTAACACCATTCACAATAGCTAAGAAGTAGAAGGAACACAAATATCCATCAGTGGAGAAATAGGTAAATAGGGCACCTGGGTGGCTCAGTTGGTTGAGCAACTGCCTTCGACTCAGGTCATGATCCTTGAGTTCTGGAATCGAGTCCCACATTGGGTTCCCAGCTCCACGGGGAGTCTGCTTCTTCCTCTAGCCTTCCCTCCTCTCATGCTCTCTCTCACTTTCTCTGTCTCTCAAATAAATAAATAAAATCTTTAAAATAAATAAATAAGAAGAGAAATAGGTAAATAAATATGGTATCTACATACACTGATACAATGGAGCCATACAAATTGAGGAGAACCTTTTGTATGCTACAACATGGATGAACCTTGAATGCATAATACTAAGTGAAATAAGCTAGTCACAAAGGGACAAATACAGTATAATTCCACTTTTATGAGATATCTAAAGTAGTAAATTTCACAGACATAAAAATTAGAATGATGGTTACAAGTGTATGGGGAGAGGGGAATTGTATTTAATGGATATAGAGTTTCATTTCTACAGTATGAAAAGGTCCTGGAGATCTGTTTCATGACAAAGCAAACATAATTAATACTACTGAACTGTACACTTGAAAATGATTAAGATGGTAAATATAATGATATGTGTATCTTACCACAGCAAAAGAAAAATACAGCAGAAAGTTGTCAGCTTCTTTCGACTTCTCAAGACTCTATTTGGTGTGAAAATGGTTACAACTCTCTACTGTGGAGCAATATTGGACATGCCTGATTAAATCATCCTCTGATATGAAGGGGACATGCTCCTTCATAGTGATTCTTTCTTTGTGCCATAAATTATTGATCTTCTCAGATGAGTCATCATGTAACCCATAAAGTTTAAAATAATATCTCTGAACACCTTAGAATTTTGAAAGGACAACAACATAATAAATCATGACCTTTGCCAACAAATCATCTAGATTTCAGTGAGACCACCAGATATACATCTGAAAAGTTTTAAAAAACATTCAGAAAGGAATCTTTCTTTTTTCTCACAAATTGAGTACCCACTGCTCCTATAATTTTCCTCATATTTTTCAGAATTTTCAAATTCAAGTTAATTAGCAGTTCAAGCAGAATAAGATCTTTTAGAAAATCGCTGCCAGGTATGAGGATAAATGACATGATTATTTGATTAGACCTGAGCTTTTGTAGCTGAGCATTTGAATAAACCAAGACTTACTATATTCCTGTACTCTATAACACTTTTCTCTCCTAATCCTTTTCTCTTCTGAAAAAGGCACAAATTGAAAGGGAGTTTATAAGTTTCATCTCAGATACAAGAAATAACTTGCAATACAGGGCAGATTGATGATAATTATCTCCAGCTCCCTATAGTACTATTATTAATAGTAATGGTGATTCAAATTGGAAGCCCTTTGAATACGAGTAAGTGGTTGTAAAAACGGAAATTTCAACCTGATGAATTCACATGCAATCACTTATATTTATAGAATGTCCCAAAAGGATGGAACTAGCAATAGCACTGAATGTATTCAATTGGGTTTGCCCTTTCTACTTTATGTTTGGAGCTACTTTTATATAGCACTGCATTAAAAAAAAAGTGGTTAACAAAATTAAATACTGGATTTGTTTTTGAAAAAGATACATCCAAGCATAAATTTTTTTAACCCTTGCTACTAATTATTGTAGTCGATGATGACAATAATACCTTTATGACTTTGGCCATGTTCCTGCTGAAAGTAGAAACTTAGGCAGGGTTTCAATGCAATCAATTTCTCTGGGTGGTTATCTCAGTAAGAAAAATTGAGAGATGAGTGGACAGGAAGTGGGAAAAGCCAACATGATTGTCTGTGATTAAGGACAGTACCTATACAATCAGAATTGTTCCTATTAGTACTTCCTAAGTGGTATATAGCCTACCTTCTTGAATTGTCAACTGAAAGAAAGATGTTTGAAGTATTCGTTACTGTCTTCTGTCCCACTGGTTGAGGTTGAAGGTGGTGAAAAATTAACTCTTTCACATTACGAGATTGTATGTGCATATTCATAATGAGTAAGGATCTGCATTGATTAAAAAAAAAAAGCCTGGTGACAAAAAGTTAAAAAAAAAAAAAGGAGTGGAGTACAGAGTAGTCTTCTTGAGGTCTGAGGAAAGTCTGAAATGGCACAGATGTGTTTGTGGAAATAGGAGTTGCTCAAAGTGGAGGTTCTGCAGGGCACCCAAAGCTTCTGTTATAGTCCATCCCTTTAAGCACTTGAATCAACTCAGGTCCTACATTATGTCGGTTCAAGTAGTGAGTCTGCAGGAAAGTGACAAGCTGCAAATTTTCCAGGAGAGTCAGTATAAAATGATTGTTGTAAACATCCTTGATGCTGTAACTGATCCTGAGGCCATAACTAATACTCTCCAATGCTATACGTCAGGAAACTATAGCTTTCTCTTATTGGCTATTCTAGGTAGTATGAACCATACTTTTGTATTACCTCTGGCAGGTCATAGTTGCTAAATTATATATTAATTTAAGAGTCTTAAAATAGTGAGAGGAAATGTTCTGGATCATACTTTTCCTCTCCCAAACTTTTAGCTATAACTGTAGCTTTCCTTTCTGGGACCCAGAACCTCTAAACTAAGAGAGCTCATGACTATAAGAGTAGGAAGATTAAATTCAACTATTGGGACACTGGAGTGTAGTGAAAAGAACCAATCCTGTTTTCACTTATTTATTCTGTCACTCAGTCATTGGTTTCATGATTATACTACATCTTGAATTGCAGAGTCTTAAAGTATTCCCTGAGCCCTGAGAGAAATTAACTCTACCTATAAAAAGATATTCCATTATTTTACTAATATGGTTGTCTTCTAATGATGTGGCATGTGTTTGTATCACTGGACACAAGTTGTGTCAAATGTTGCTATTCTTTCAAACAAATGAATGGTGCCCTGAGCCTGAGCCAATGTTATACAGGATCCCATACTGTCAAATTAGATATGCTGTAGAGACGCATATGGCTCCCATGGCTTGAATTCCAGTAGGGATGAACTGCTGCCATGACATGTGGTGAGGAAGAGTGGGTTGAATAACAACCTCCCAAAACTCATATATGCCTGGAAATACCTAGATTGTGATCTTATTTGGAAATAGATCTTTGAAGCTGTAAGTGGTTTAGGATCAGAATGGGATTATACTGGATAATAATAGGCCCTAAATCCAATAACTGCTATCTTTTTAAGAGGAGAGGACTTAAAGACAGAATCTCATGTGAAGACAGGGTCAGATAATTGGAATTATGTAGCCACAGACTTCAGACAGAGTGAGGCCCTGCTGACACCCTAATTTGAAACTTCTGGCCTTTCAGAACTGTGAGAAAATAATTTTTGTTTGCTTGTTTTAAGCAACCCAGTTTGTGGTGTGATTTGTAACAGCAGTCCTAGGAAACTAATACTTAAACATTCTGCTATGACTCACTTGCTAATGTCTGGACAGTATCCTCAAGGGATGATATCATACAAATCCACGGTGTGATATTTTCTGCTGGGGATCAGATGAGGCATTCAAAAACAGCAGAAGCTGGATGTTTGCTCATTCTGCTCTCTTTTGCTTAATGTACACATCCTTTTCCATTCTTTTATTTTCAACTGACTATTTAGGCATAGGATTGCTGGATCATGTGATATCCTTATGCTTAATACTTTGAGAAACTGCTAAATTATATTTCAAAGTGTCTGTGCCATTTTACACTCCTGGCAACAATATATTGGGGCACAGGGATGCTTGGATGGCTCAGTGGGTTAAAGCCTCTGCCTTCAACTCAGGTCATGATCTCAGGGTCCTGGGATTGAACCCCACATCAGGCTCTCTGCTCAGCGGGGAGCCTGCTTCCCCCTCTCTCTCTGCCTGCTTCTCTGCCTACTTGTGATCTCTCTCTCTGTCAAATAAATAAAATCTTAAAAAAAAATGAACAATGTATTGGGGCACAAATTCCACTTTATCTTTGCCAGCACTTCCTATTCCTTGTCATTCTATTATAGTCGATCTGTTGGGGAGAAAGTGGTGTCTTGTTTTCATAAACACTTTCATAATATATGATGAGGTTGGGGATCCTTTTATGTGCTTACTGATCCTTTATAAAACTAGAGGCTTTTGAGAAGCCAGCCCTGTATCTACTTAGTTTTCTGATCAGTGAATGATTGTTCAGAAGGTGGGATAAAACTCTTTGATCTGGTAAGACTTTCACCTTTTGCTAATGATCTACATTTGTGTTGCAGAGCAGTTTCAATTTCCAACTTGTTTTCAACTTTGTCTTGGTTTTTCCATTTTACTGGACTGTCTCATGTTCACCTTATGTGTGTGCACAGTCATGTGGACTCTGAGCAATGAGTCCAATGTATTTATGACTGTGTCCTCTGCAAGCTCTCTTCTACATGAAGCTGTTTCAGTCAGCCAAAGATGTCTGGTAATTTAGTAAATCCTCCTGTGTCATGATTTTTGGATCTCCCTAATACATAACTAGCTATTTGGCTACTACTTGCCCCAGCAAGGATAAAACTTCCATCTCCCCAAGTCACTCAATGTTCCTATTATTCACCACTGAGGTTCTGACTATTACTAATAATTTCTCTGGATGCAGTGTTTTGCACTGTGTTCTAAAAAAGTGACATCCTTCCTTTTAGAAGATGTTGATTTTTATGGCCAGCCCTCTCTGGTTAAACTATAGTGCTAGGCGGGAAAGAGGAGAAATTTCAGGCAGTAATACAATAGATTCCCAGTGTTCTTACACAAAGTTCAGTAGTTTTCTATAAATAACTCTTTTCCAAGTTGATGAATGCCTTTTGTTGGTTTTCATAGACCTGAAGTGATTGTTTTAGACATTTTATTTGTCCAATGTTATTATTGCTTTTTTATTATTTACATGGGTTGCCAAATTCATTTGGCCACACTACACTATGTCTTTAAAATCAGGAACATTTTGGAATAAAATTTGAATTTACTACAGTTAAATTGTTTGTGAAATTCTTAATAATTTTGTTTTTCAATACCCTTTAGTCTTCCTTTTGTATTACCTCCTAAAGTAACATTTTTTAAAAAGGGCTTATTGGACCCAGATGGTGAACAGAGATGGCTATTTATTCTGGATTTGAGGGTTAAAGTTTTAAAATAAGACACACGTAGACCATAACCACATGTGAGCATGAGTGGCGTTATTGCCAATAGTGCCACCATCCCAAATACTGCCTTACTATTCAATGAAGTAAAATTTGCTATTTATTCTAGTGACAATGATTATGTTCTCTCATGAGTGTTTAAGAAAGAGGGCATTAATTCTAAATTTTTCCCAAGTGTATCTCTTTTCCAGAATGAAGACTTCTACCCATCATATAGAGACATGGATGGCTAAGTTCAAGAGCTAAGGAAAGAGAGGGGAAAATGTGTTCCCCAACCTAGCTCAAGGTTATTTTCTAGTGATGTGTTAAGAAAAGAAAAGAGCGCAGTGGGATAAAAATGCCAATCTGTTCTCAAAAACATAGAGTATGGGTTATTTTAGTGATGTGTATTGTGCAAAAATGCTTAGTAACATGAATACTTAGTAGTACATTCTTTGAAATGTATTGTGCTATTAAATGTAACATATTAGAATCACAATTTCTACATATGATTAAAAGCAGCTGTTGTATTTATTCTCCTACACCAAATTCCTCTTATAAATACGCAATGCTTATTTTAAAATCTGCCATACTCATTCAGAAAATATTCATTGTATCATTAATTTTTACACTATGACCTACATGTTATCAGAATGGTCACTGCTCACCATTACCATAATTAATGCTAGGTCCAGAAAAGTCACATGTCAAAAATATTTTGCAAATCTAATATTCAGACAGTGACTCAAAATTATAAGTAAATTGGTACCAAAATTTAAACATCTATATAACCTCTACTATTAACTTCCCAGTGACATCAAGTAACAATAAATGAATAACATTAGAAGATATATTACTGATAGAGTTACAATACAAGATTTATTTCTAAAATGAAAGACAAAGATAAATAGCTACTAGAGAAAAGTGCCTTCTCCTAAATCATTTTTATAAATTAAAGAGTGATCAAGAATAGCTTTCATGTGCATAACTCATTAAAATAACATGACACCATGCATACATAGTGAAGGAAATAGAAAATGTTAGAAATAATGGCATTTTTACAGAAAGCCCAGAGTTTATGTCCAAAATGAATGTAGTCAAAATGTGCTGGATATTGTAAAGTATGCTTGGTAGATAGTAATAAAAGCACTGAGATGAGAGATGATGTTAAAAATAGGTAAACAGCTTGATAATATATGGATAAGTTTGAAACCTATTTGGAAAGCAGAATAGTTTGACTTGATTTGCAATTTTTCTGAGGTTGGGTCTGTCAACTCTATAGACGTTGCTGGGAAAGGAATAAAGATAGAATTTGCAGAGCACACAGAAGTCCACTGCTATAGGCAAGAGACAATTTTGTTTAGACTTAGATTGATAGTATCAGAGACATGAAAGATTTTTGGTTGGCAGATATGACTATGGTTTCCAGGATGATACTGATTCCCAGCCCTTCATCTATTGTTTTATCTCTAAAATATCTGTCTGGCACCTTATTACTTCCTTTTCTGTCAGGTAATTTGACATTCTATACCTCTTACATAAAAGTGGACCCAGTCATGGACAGAAATTAATGAAGATCTCATTAAAGAGGAACCATCTGAGCTGAGATATAAAGGTTGAATAGAATTTTAACATGTAAATATATTATATAAATGACTTCATCCTGTCTCACGACAACTTGAATTTGCATATCAGTTTTTAACTCTTAATTATGAGAAAATAAAACTCTTGAAGATGAGAAAATCATTTAAGGCACATGGCCATATATTAGTTTAGATACCTTAGTTTAGATCAGGTGATAATGAACCTTATCTCCTGGATGGAGTGGGAGAGGAGGAAGCAGACTCCTCACCAAGCAGGGAGCCTGATGCAGGACTCAAATCTAGGACTCTGGGATCAATGCCTGGGCTGAAGGTCACTTAACCCATGAACCTCTTTCTTGGACTTTCAATGATAGTAGTTGTGGTATTGACTGTGCCTTTACCTGCCAGGGCCACTCTCGGTTCACTGGTGCATGATTTTCTTCACTTACAAACATTTTGAACTCCAGAACTTGTATCTCTCACCTTTTTTTTTTCAATTATCCTGAATATCTACTGTCTTTGCCAACCTTGTCAAAATGTATATATGATGTAGAATATTTTTGTTTACACAGGTCCTGGCAATCATCTACAGATGTTAACAACTCTACTAAGAACTCTTCTGAGACCTTAAGATTCTTCAAATTCCTGGGGTGCCTGGGTGGCTCAGTGGGTTAAAGCCTCTGCCCTCAGGTCATGGTCTCGGGGGTCCTGGGATCGAGCCCAACATCAGGCTCTCTGCTCAGCAGGGAGCCTGCTTCCCCCCCCCCCCTCTGCCTGCCTCTCTGCCTACTTGTGATCTCTCTCTGTCGAATAAATAAATAAGTAAAATCTTTAAAAAGAAAAGAAAGATTCTTCAAACTCCTTAAGGCAATAACATTTTAACTTCCTTTTATATTGACATGACTTCAATTATTGCAAGGCAACAAAATTTAATTTCCATTCCTCTTTTTCTTTCACAGCATTGTTACTTGTCCTCTCTCTTATTCCAATCTCACCCATATGCTAAACACACTTTTGTATTTAAAAGGGTTTACTTTTAAAGTAAATTTGCTCAATGTGTTCATTTCCCAAATTGTATTATCACTAAAACATAAATATCAAGTAAAAGTTTATAAAAATGAAAAAAAAAACTTTATATAAGAGAGGAGATCTCATAACACAGCAAACCTATAATTGCCCAGTGCAGGAACCTCAACCCCCAAAAAGCACCTGAGGCTTGTTTTAGATTCATTTTTCCTGTACTTCAAGAAGTTATGAAAGAGATCCTCTAGAAATGAATCCATAGAAAGAATGTCATACAGTTGGAAGACATTTTATTCCTTTATATAATACGCCAAAACTACAGGAGTATTCTAGGGGTGAATTGGGCTTCCCTAACACAATACATGCATATCTAACATGTGCAGAATAGAATGCCACAGAGACACTCAGTTTTGTGCTGCTGATAGATAATTTTCATGTAAGTTATGATTTATTCCAAACTACATATGTTCACTCATATCTGTGTTTAGACTACTGTTAAGCAATGCAACTTACTATGACAATAAATTTATTCTATATCTTCACTTCTCTCTGGTAACCACCAGGCCCATATGACTACTGAGTGCATGAAATGTGGCTAGTCCAACTGAATTTTTAATTTTGTTTAATTTAAATATGAATTTACATACTCATATCATTAGATATCAAAGCTCTAGAGACATGGCCTTGCAATTATGTGGCATAAACTAGAATTTGAAAAGTTCACTCAGCGTTACCAAAATATTATTTTCTCTGACAGACATTTTATATTTTCATATAATAAATATATGTATATTTATATATATATATATATATAGCCTTTTTTCTTCTTTAACGAGTTCAGATCACCTGTATTAAAAACAAGCAAAAATCAGCAACAATAGCAAAACTGAAATTTTATCTTGACTCAGCTCTTAGTAGAATGGTTAGTTTCTGACTCCACTTTATTCAGCTTTGACTGCTGGCCAAGTCCTTACCATGTTGTAATGTGAATTCCAGTCTCATATATTTCTTATTTCAAAAATACTTGTTTTAAGAATTTATTTGTATAATTTTTGGCATTCTAGATGAATAAGATACTTGTTCTTCCTTTAGAAAAGAAGTGATGTAAAGAGAAAATGATGAATTTGCTTTGGGACTCCATTTATTATGTTGTAAGCATCTGATTTTATCACTATTCTGTGAATATAAAGTATAGAAGTATGGAAAATATAGAAAGTATAGGAATATACTTTCTATAGAATATACTTTCTATAGAATATACTTCCTATAGAAAGTGTAGAAAAAATAAATTGTATTTACAACTTGAAGTATTAGAGATTACCCTGAAAAACAGGCAAAGTTACACTGTAGGGACATAAATATAAAAGTGTGAATTGAGAACACTGTCTTGAGAAGAACAGTTCAAGTACTCACTTGTCCCCTAAATACCTGGACAATAGTTGATAATACCATCAGTGCCCTGAATCTTTTTTTTTTTCTTAAAGTGAAACTATTACACTTGATGATATCGGAGTATCAATTTATTTCTTTTTTTTCCATTTAAAAATGTTAAGCTTGCAACTATTTCAATAGCTACAAATGTCTCCAAATATTCTATGATCATGATTAATATTTGGTGAAGTGATAGACATCACACTGCATTTTCCTGTTTCCTCTCATTCCATAATAACGACTTTGTTGTTGTTGTTGTTAAACTATGGACAGCTTTGAAGAAAAAAGAAGTTCCTAGAAAGAAAACTGCAGAAGTGAGAAAGAAAAAAATGTAGAAGTGATTCATGCCACTTTTCTTAGTAGCAGTGAAAAAAGGAGCAGGTCATAATTTCTATTTTCATACCACCAGTTGACAGCACTACCTTTTGCTACCCGCTAGCCTTTAGAGATGACTAAATTAATATCCATTGATACAGTCAATTTTGGAAACCTTCAGTGAATTAATTATCTTATCTGTTGTAATATCTTCTACATTTCAACACAGGCTGAGTATAAATGTTGAAGCTGAGGAATTGAGAATTACACAAAACTGGTAATAAAAGGTTTATAAATTCAAGATACATAAAACCATAAGAACTGGTATCTAACATAATTTTGCAAGCCATTTGTTAATATGTAATATAATTTATTTGTTAAAATGGTACAAAACCATCATAGATATTCTTGCCAGATTTGAGCTCCTGGTCATTTCCTTGTAAGTATTCCAAAATAGTATTTCTATTAAATATCATGCAATCCATCCAACTTTTTCAAACAGCAGATATTGAGCATGTATAATGTTGTAGGCATTTGGTAGGTACTAAGGATAATCAAAAGTTTAAGAAGACAGAAAAATAGACTTCATTACTGGCAAAGAGGGAAATCGAAAAAAAATTAAGAAAAACTTAACAATGTAGTAAATCCAGATTATAACTTTACTACTCATCCAAAAATGTCTACATCTGTTTGAAATTTTCATTGTATAAAATGTTTTTTTAAATTAAATGTAAAGAATCAGTTAACTGTAGCAAATAGAGAAATATCTTCAGAAAGAATGGGTCATGTTGCTAAACCTATTCTTGTCACATGTTTGATTCTTACAGAAATGATTTTAGGTTCCAACATTGTTACTCAGTGAACTGAAAAATTCTTACAGACTCTCAAAATATTATGGTTTCACATTTTCATGGAAACATTTCCTCTTCTTTTTCCTCTTTTTTTTTTTTTAAGGCACTGTTGATCTTTATTTTCACCCATTAACTCTTGAATGTTCTATCAATATTACTCTCTCTTTTTAATTAATCATAGTTCAAAACTCAGTGCCTGTTTAGACCTATTATGCTAACAAAACACTTGTTATCTTAATTTAGTCAATCAGTTCTGAGATTGTGTTCTAATCTTTCAACTGACTGCTTAAATCAAATGACAGTTAGACCACTTTGTGGCATTGTAAAGGCATATCCTAAACCCCCTAATAAGTATATTAAGTATATACTAATTGTCAAATATTATTCATTTCCCATTTGAGACTTCACATTTTGTGTGGCAGATCAGGGGACAGAAATAAATTATGATATCAGAATCTTCATTAAGCTAAAGGGATAGTTAAGCTTATTCCTGTTCCCTATCATACCAATTTGAAAATGTCATCTGAAAATCAAAACAACTAAAATCTTAATTCCTTTTTTTCTTTTTTGCATACAGCATTTCTATTCATACCTGGAAGGGGCTCCTGAAGGGCACAGCTGTATGAAATTAACAGATGCTTCATCATTCTTGATGCAAAAATTGTAAGGATGGTAGAGTGAGAATTTACATGTTCACTGTAACTGAGAACTTCGATACTATTTTATGATGTACATGAAATGTTTGGCATTCTTTGAGCCAAGAATCCTTGGTCATTAAAGGGGTCTGCTACCTTGGTCATTAAAGATAATCCATTACCGGGGCGCCTGGGTGGCTCGGTTGGTTAAGCAACTGCCTTCGGCTCAGGTCATGATCCCGGAGTCCCGGGATCGAATCCCATATCGGACTCCCGGCTCTGCGGGAAGTCTGCTTCTCCCTCTGACCTTCTCCCCTCTCATTCTCAGTCTCTCTCTCTCTAATAAATAAATAAATAATCTTTAAAAAAAAAAAGATAATCCATTACCTAATTATCTGGTAGGTCTATAAGCCAAGTTGAGGACACAGCTACTTTTATTGCTTCTGAGGTTTTCTTTAAGAGCAAATATTCTCATTTCCTATCCACACTCAGCACAACTATCATATTTAAATGTTTATATTTCATGAAATACTATGTCAAATTCCTACTTAAACTAGATCTTTTAACCAAAGAATCCATAACTCATATAATTTCAACAAATGGCAACACCACCTTTTAATGAAGGCTCAGTATGTCCATTAAGCTTTCTACTTGTTTCTGGCTTTCTCATTTCATATTAATTGATCATAAAAGTCTTCGGTGACCCTCAATAGCTTTCAGGATAAAGTCGAAATTTCTAAAAAATTAGTGCATATGATGAGTAAACAATCTGATAGCTTCCTAACTTTCTAAGACTACTTGTCCCTCTCCATGTACCACTTGCACCAAGAAAATCAATCAATTTGAGTTTACCTAAATGAGAATGACAATAAGAATAGCATATCTGCTGTCTTATCTTTATTTCCTGCCCCTCATCTTAGTCTAGCATTTTTCTTCAACCTTCACAGGTACTTCATTTTGATTTAGAGTCTGACTTACAAAGAATTCTTCCCTCCTTCCATAGGATCCTTAATGCACACATCTGTACCAGGTGTTATTACAATACTCTTGCTATTATTGCAGTAAGTGGTGTGAGTCACTCCACAATACTCACTCAGAAATCATTCTACCCCAAATGAAAAATGGTTTTTGATTCAAACTATTTATTAAATAATGTAGGTAGATACATAGATATATGTATTATAAATACATATGTATATATGAATTGATACACATATAAAGATAGACCAATTAAATAAAGCTAATGTATTAGTTTTTTATTGCTACTGAGAAATATTACCACAAAGGTAGTGGGTAGTAATTTGAAAAACCACAATTTCTTATCAAATAGTCCTGGAGGTAACGAGTCCTAAAGTCAAGGTACAACTGCCTTCCTTCTAGAGGCTATAGGGGAGAATCTGTTTCCTGACCTTTTTTAGCTTCTAATGGCTGCCTGCATTCCCTGGCTCATGGTTCCATCTTCTATTTTCAAAGCTATCAGATCAGTATCTTGAAATCTGTGACTCCAACCCTCTGCTTCCCTCTCATCAAGACACCTGTGATCACACTGAGCCCACTTGGATAACCTAAAAAGTCTCTTCATCTCAATTTCCTTAACTTAATTACATCTCCAATGTCCCTTTACCACGTAAAGTAATATATCCACTGGTTCTGGAGATTAAGATATGGGCATCTTTGTTGAGGGGGGCATTATTTAGCCTGTCAAAGTTAAATAACTGTTGAAATAAGTGAATAGAATACTAGATGATGGATAGATGTAAACACAGTAATATGGATTCTTTAAGATCTTTGAGTTTAGCAGTAGAGATAAAATTTTCATATAAATATATAACAAAACATTGATGCTGTCATATAAGAATGATAAAGTGCTATAGGAGTATTGAGAATGGATAATGTATTTACAATGAGGCAAAAATTATAACTTCATAATCTTGTGCTACAACTGAAAAACTAGTGGACTTTAGACTTGCAAAAATGAAGCAATTGCTAAGTTATATAAAAGAGATAAATGCATTAACTGTTTTGACTATTGCTGAGATCATCAAAGCATTGTACTCCTGGCCATTTGCAAAGTGTATTTATTTTGATCTAGAGAATTCATTCTAAATAAATTTCAGAATTCATTATAAGTAAATTGCTTTATATGGTTTGTGGCATGATTCAACCTTTGATACTATGCATTTTTAAATCAAACTGGTCAGCTATTGAATCAATTAAATGAAATAATAATTCCTGTTTACAAGTGTTACTATCATCTACTATTTAACTTTTAATTGTATGATCCTCAAATGAAGGACTAATTCTTATGTTTAGCTAGAATGTCAATTATGGAAATGCTGAATGGGCTGACTATTCACTATTAGTTAACTGTAATGCTCTAAGATCAATGTCTAAGTCTTCTGCTAATTGACTCAGCCATTTTCATAGAGCAAATATATCACCAAAAATCATATATATATATATATATATATATATATATATATAACATAAAATACATTAAACACAAAAATAAACCTGCAACCCAAGACACTGTATAAACAATAAGCAGACTGCAGTAGATTATTTTGCTATATTAGAAACCATCTTAGTTTATAATATCTTACTAATAGGGAAGTTATAAACATATAGTGGAAGAATTTAAGTTGTATGAATTCAATATATGCTTATCAGTATTTAATAATTAATTCTAGAGACAATATTATGTTAAAGTATAAACTAGATTTTAACATTTAAGAAACAACTATATTATTAAGTCAATTGAATAAGTAGTTGTTCTGTTGTAAGCTGTTGACCAATAGAATTTGTGCTCCATCAGAAATTAATCAATTCTTTGGAAGAAAAAAGTGGCAAAATTTCCCCCAAATACTAAAATAATAATAAAGACCCAATGAAAGCAGATCTGAACCTTGTTTTTATCTAGAACTATGATATGTGTGGCATTATTACTTTCAGTTTCTTATTTATAGAACTATGAAGCTTGAATAAATTTATTTTTATGATATTTATTTCCAAGGTATCTTTTAAACTTTAATGATTGATTCATGTTTATATAATTTAAAATTGAAGCAATTTGAAATTATATTACATATAAATATCACGATATATGAAATATATCATCTGATATATCATAAACTTAGCATTTAATTTATAATTAACTTTATTATTAACTTATAATTAACATTATATATCATTTTCTCCTATTTATTTTTTAAAGATTTGTTTTTATTTATTTGAGAGAGAGAGAGATTGAGCACCTGAACAGGGGAAGGGACAGAGGGAAAGAATCATCAAGCAAATTCCCAGCTGACCTCGGAGCCCTACCTGGGACTGGATACCCCGACCCATGAGATCACAACCATGACAGAAACCAAGAGTTGGCCACTTAATCAAATGAGCCACACAGATGTCCTTACAATATACAATTTTAAAAATAAAATTAATTTTTCACTACACATATCAGAAGGGTTGTAAGATATTTCGTTAAGTTGAAAAGTAATGTGTTGAAAAATAATTGTTATTTAATACCAAATTTATAATTCATAGAGTTGTCCCAGAGTGGGCAATCATTCTCTAAACATATGGTCAAAGAAGCTTCTTCCAGAGTGAACACAGTATGAGTGAATGAACACAACTTAACCCTAACTTGTGATTTCCTAAAGCAGGGTTTGATTGAATATGGCTAGGTTGTGTCAAATCATGTCTTTCATCTGTTTTTATAAATAAAGTTTTATTTGAACACAAGAATACCCATTTTTTTTACATATTATCTAAGATCCTTTTCACTCTACATTGACAGAATTGAGTATTGGAACAGAGACTATATTGCCTCTGCAAAGCCCCATAGATAGGAAATTTGCCAACCCCTCCTTTGGGGATAGTAAATATTAAATAAGCATGCAAAACAACATCATGGCACAACATAAAGCAAAATGCTAGAGTGTGTGACTAACAGATGAAAGTTGGAAATTGAGAATGTGTAAGGGATTTTTTTGCATAAGGTATTTTCTGAATTGAGTAAACTGAGTATGCTTCAAATATAGAGTTACATAAATAAATGTTATTTGCGAGTGTATGTGTGCAACATTAATTTTATAAACAGTTTAGTCTATGAGTTCTTTCTTACGGTCTATGAGCTGCAGGAAGGGTAAAGAAGTGCAGCATCATGCATCTGGGTGGCTCAAATTTAAAATAATAATAATAATAATAATAACAACAATAATAATAAACAAAGGATTTCTAAACCTGAGAGTCTGACATAGTATCTCTGAAATCAGTAAGTTGTGTTTAAAACAGCAAAATACCCAAGGACTTTATAAGTGTAAATGTCAAGAGGGATCCCTGGCAACAGTCACAGGTTTTGAAGGATTTCTCATCACTTTACAGTAGCTCACTTTAGAGCAGCTCGAGCTCAACAAGCAAAAGCTTTGCTTGCTGAGCAGTGCCTCTTGCATTAATGAATCTCATTGGTTTTTGACATGGATCCCTTAAGAGCAGTGTAATCTAAGAGTCACACAGAGCCCTATCCTGGAGGATCCAGCATTCACAAAACTAACATCCTTTCCCAAAGAAAAGAAATAGGAAGCTGATGCAACCTAGTGAAATTAACTGTGAATCCATTCTTTGATCAATTTGTATTATTTTAATGCATTTTAGCTTTTGTAGGAGAACCCTAATAATGAATGATATTCTAGATAGTTACTGTAAATCCACATTGATTTGGGTGTCCAAATTTTTTAATTGTGACTAGTATGTCAATTCTATTTGAAAACTCTAAGCTATAATCAAGGGAACAAAGACCCATTAGGGAAAAGAGAAAGGGGTTCATTTCCTTGCCTAATGTAATAGGTATCGTGGCCCAGTGAATGGTGGTTATTATTCATTAAAAATTTAGTGAGTCTACTACATGAGACAACATTGCTAGTGTCATTACTTTAGAAATACTCTAATGCCTTGACCATCTGTAATATATGAGGGAAAAAAAACATAAGGAAAAGAAAAGGTTAAGATCTGGAGATAAAAAATGATTTGCTTTCAGTGAAATTGACATATCATTTTTATGCAAATGTGCCTTCCTCTTCCTATTCTGTGAGCTCTTTCCCTCACAAAAAGATTTTTAGACTAATTGTTGTATCAGCCACTTACTAAATCTGTTTTCTAAATTACAAATTCAGCCTTCACTGCGGGTGTACAGCCAGCCACTTCTTTCACAAAAGATCTTTGTACTAATTGTTTTATCTGTTGCTTGCTAAATCTGTTTGCTAAATTATACCTTTCTTTGAAATAACACCAAAACCTACTCAGGAAGCAATTAGTAGGTATTGGAATTTTTTTTTTTTTTTAAAGCAGAGCTTATATGTTTTAGATTATGTGGGAGGGTCTGAAAGATGGATGTACAAATAATGCATCAGTCAAGAGACTACAGGGCTTTTAGGACATAATGTTATTTCACAAATGCCTTTTCTAAGAGATTTGTTAAAAGTAGGTCTCCCCGACAAACCGTAAGAGACTTAACTATGGGAAACAAACTGAGGGTTGCTGGAGGGGAAGGGGATGGGAGGATTGGGTAACTGGGCGACAGGCATTAAGGAGAGCATGTGATGTGAGAAGCACTGGGTGTTATATGCAGCTCTTGAATAATTGAACTCTACCTCTGAAACTAATGATACACTATATGTTCATTAATTGAATTTAAATAAAATAAGATGTTATAAAAGGGCGGAGTAGGTCTCTTTATGCTCAATGTGCCTAAAACCTTATAAGGATTATATGAGACTTTCTTAGAGACTATTATTAAAAATAAATCTTATAATCTGTTCTGAATTTAACATAGTGAAGCTCCTTCCCAGATTTTAAGTTTTCATATATTTTTTTTCTCCAGATCTTAATTAGGATCTGCTGAGTATATTAGAATTTTGCCTTAGGAAGAGAAATACTACGTGTTATTCTTATAGCTAAAAAGGCATAACAGAATGACTCATATAAAATAGGCTTCTATTATCATTATACCTATATTGCCACATTGAATTTTAACCTTTCTGAACTAATATCCATTTGTCACTCAGGTAGACAGTCTGGACCAGCAAACCTTCGAAAGTTAAGGAGATTGGTGCCTAGATGCCAAGTGCATTTTTACATAGTATGAACATGAGGAACTCACTGCTGCCATAGAAAAGAGTTTTGGTTCTTTATGAAACATGTGATTTATTTCACTTTGTTGATACTTTCCCAGTGTTTCACATAATGAAATATATAAGCATATTATTAAAATGGATTTTTTCAGTCCAATTGCATTTTACTCATAGTCAAAAAATTTTTAAATTTCACTATAAAAACAAGCTTCTATGTTCAAGATTTGTTCTTCCAGGGGAGATTTGTTTAAAATTAATGTTTCATATTTCAAACCCACATGGACAATGATTTTAAATTTGAACTTTTAAACAATTCAATTTTGTCATGGATTCCCAATATATGATAAAAACTTTCTAGTACAAAATATATATCTAAATGGAAATGGATAAAAAAGCGATAAAAAGTTACCTATTAGAGTATATCTGTTTAGAGCATGTTTTGCAACATAAATGATAGATTTATCAATTAACTGGTGTCAATTAATTAAAAAGCATTTATAATGTCTAATTTCCTGAGGCTTTTATAAGGAAGAATAATTATTTCCATTATTTTAGAAAGTATAGGTAGTGAATTGTTATTGGTAGACAGATTAAAATAAATCTGGGCTTGAATGATACTGAGAGTACGAATACTTTATTAATGGTCAAAAACAAAAGCATCTAGTCAATTAAGTGTTTAATTTTTCTTTCCAACAAATATCTGGGAATAGTAATAATTGAAAGAAATTAGAGTATTGCTTTTATTTTTATCACGGTTTAGAAGCAGAATGACCAAACACACACATGATAGATGTTTATAGATTGTACGTGTATACATATATTGATGTAGATAAATACATGTATAATTTCCCACGTAATTTGCAATTTTTACTAAAATACAAACAAAACATTTTAAAAATAAGATTTTCCATATAAATGCTAACTCAAAAAGAAATTAGGTGTTTAAGTTGAAATGTAGTTCAAAGATGTGAACCGAAACTTAAAATGTTAAACAATATTAGTAAAATATTACACTTTCCATTTTTTATTGGGCATATAATGATACAGCTCGTTTACTTAGCATTCTATTATTCTTTTACTATGATAATACATATACTTTACTGAGCAACTCTACAGAGCATTTCTTTCTTTCTTTCTTTCTTTCTTTCTTTCTTTCTTTCTTTCTTTCTTTCTTTCTTTCTTTCTTTCTTTCTTTCTTTCTTTCTTTCTTTGTCAGAGAGAGAGAGCATGCACGATCAGGGGTTGCATCAGGCAAGGGGAGAAGCATGCTTCCCGCGGAGCAAAAAGCCCAATGCGTGACTTGATCCCAGGACTCTGGGATCATGACTTGAGCGAAATGCAGATGCTTAACTTCCTGAGCTACCCAGTCATCCTGAATTTTATATTTTATATAAATTGGTCATGCTAGAATTTAAGGATTTCATTTTATCATACTTTATTCTAAATTACAAAAAATAACTTTATTCATTTTTCTTGATATAAAATTTTCATTTGTCCTACTTAATTGAAACAAATTAAATTATGAGACACCTGGGTGGTTCAGTTGGTTAAACATCTGACTTCAGCTCAAGTCATGATCAAGCCCCATATTGAGCTCCACACTCAGTGGGGAGTCTGTTTGTCCTTCTTCCTCTGCCTCACCCACCACTCATGCTCTCTCTCTGTATCTCTCTCTCAAACAAATAATATATTAAAAAAAAACAAATTAAGTTATAAAGAGCATATAATCATAAAATTTCAATATTTCTCTTAGGCTATTTACAATCGATTAAATAACTCAAAAAATCGTCTTTCCTTTAACTGTTGGCTATAAGATATGTTTTAATTTGACCTGTTCAACCAACACTTTACTAAAACTACTGTCTAGAAGGGCACAGGGACTGAATGGTTAGCACAATTAATCTCATTGCACCTTACAATCTTATTTTTATTTTTCATCTTCCATTCACCTCTTCTATCTGGAACTTTTGCCTCCTTTGTAATATGCGACAGAATTTTTCAACTGACTATTATCCTAAGTCAGTAACAAGTGGACTTCTTTATTTTCTGTTGATGTATGCACATCTTAAATATAAGTATTTTCTGAAGATTTTTTTTAAAATTTCACATACTCTCAGAGTTCTCTACACAGATGATTCTGAATTCTAAGTATTTTATATATTTCCTCATGTCTCTGAAACCCAGTTCCATATTAGTATTTGTTTGTAGATACACTCACATGCTAATTTTAAACTTAATATCCTTAAATAGAGACCAGCATCATTCTTTCAAACACAACCCATGTACATATATATATGTCACCAACAGCACTGCACATAAAAGCTATGGTTTTGTTTGGTCTAACAGCTGGATGATCACTATGTGTAGGTCTGTTGACTACTTTATCTCTTGACCATGCTATCTCTCACTTTATTGTATAACTCATCTTTTTAGATTTTATAATGAAAATTGTGCATAAATGAAGAATAGAGAATGAGGTAAGTATTATTCACTCTTTGAAATGGGAATGCTTTTTTTTGCCAAGTTGTGATTGTGAGACATTTAGTCAATTTTGTCAAGAGTTCGTTTGGGTTTGGGTTTTGTTGTTGCTGTATCTGTCACCTTTGTATTGATACTTCAAATTCTTTCTGCCTCAGGCAGCTAGTACCATGTGCTGACTGTGGGGTTTGGAGTTTCAAAGAGATGTTGGTCTTCGTACTACAGTCTCACCTTTCATTGATCCATGAACACATAAATGCGACAGAGAATCCCTCTCTATCCCTCTATCCCTTTAATTGCCCCTCCACTTATGAGTGGTAGAACACCATTGCTGTTTCTTAGTGCAAAAATCAAAGTGAATGTAGGAGTGATTCTCTCTTCAACTTCTTTAGTTTCAGTGCCTTGTCCTTTGGGAGTGGGGCTTTGCAGGTGTTCCTTGAACAACCAAAGCCTGCCTTATGTCTAGAAGATTTTAGGTAAGAACGAGTTTTCACTACTTATGGTAATTCAGATCTCTCTTGAATCAATGCAGAATTTTCAACCCAAGTAGTTTCTTAGCCTTCCACCAGACACTATTTTTTTATTAACATATAATGTATTATTTGCCCCAGGGTACATGTCTGTGAATCATCAGGCTTACACATTTCACAGCACTTACCATAGCATATACCCTCCCCAATGTCCATAACCCAGCCACCCTATCCCTATCCCCCCTAACTCCCAGCAACCCTCAGTTTGTTTCGTGAGTTTAGGGGTCTCTTATGGTTTTTCTCCTTCCTGATCCCATCTTGTTTCATTACCCCCCACACCCCACAACCCCCCGCCCTGCCTTTCAAATTCTTCATATCAAAGAGATCTTATGGTAATTGTCTTTCTCTGATTGACTTATTTTACTTAGCATAATACCCTCTAGTTCCTTCTACATCATCGTAAATGGCGAAATTTCATTTCCTTGATGGCTTTATAGTATTCCATTGTGTGTGTGTATATATATATATATATATACACCACATCTTCTTTATCCATTCATCTGTTGATGGACATCTAGGTTCTTTCCATAGTTTGGCTATTGTTCCACCAGAGACTAATTTTTACTTCTATTCTTCCCTGAGAATCAGTGTAACATTGCCCAGGATGAGGGCTAGCATGGTGGTCTCCTGACCTTTTCCGAAGTCCTTGGAGCAGAAAAGTGTCTAGGCCTTATCAAGCCATTCATGATGTTGGCTTTTCTATGAAAGAAGGGCCCAGAAATGGTCGGGGCTTTGTGCTTTTGTCCAACTGAGGGTGATTTTCCAGGTTTCTGTACCGCCCACAATCTATCTTGTGACAGAAGTAGAAAAGATCTTATAAGTAAATGTGAATTCCACTAGCACTTCACTTGCAATTGAACTGCAATTCCACTTGCACTTCAAGGAATTTTAAACGGCCCCATTATACATCATTTAGCGCTTAAGAATTTGTTAAATTCCGTTGTTTTCTTTCACACTTTCAGGACAGTCTTCTCTACCATGCTCTCTTCTCTCCTTGGAGAGTCTTGTCATCTGGTTGACTTGGTAATCTTGAAATCTCAGCTCTCTCATGAACTTGAGAAAACTTAGGATTCTGTTGATACTCCTTTTTTCTTATTTTAGGGTATGAACAATCTTTTCTTGTTTTTTCACCTTCTAAGCAGAAACAGAATTTGGGTGCAAGTAATTTATTCAAGAAATAATTCCTGGAAATGATGCTGGGGTAATAGGAAGTGAACAGTAAATGGAAAAATGCAATACAGATGGCATCAATGAGCAGATGTAACTGCATAATTGGAGACCCCTGTAGGACAATGGAGCATGTCTCAGAGCTTTCCCACCTGAAGGGTGGGGAAACTGTAATACTTCTCCACGAAGCATTATTCTCCACCATTGTTTGAGGACTGTCTCCATCATATTACATTTGGAAATATTCTCTGCTTTAAAAATTTTCTGTCTGATTTTCCTACAGATAGATAGATGATAGATAGATAGATAGATAGATAGATAGATAGATAATAGATAGAGACAAAAATATGGTATAAGCATGAAAGAGTTGCTTGAAAGAGTATAAGCATGAAAGCATATAACCACAGAGCAGTGGTTATACTTGATTTCATTCCAAATAGTCCAGAAGCATAAGACCTCATTTCAAAGCAATTTTATCACTTTTCTTCTCGTGTCAATGTCAAAAAGTATCCTTGTTATCACATGTTAGCAATTTTCCAGCATTTATGGGTTTTCTACCTAAAACAAATTAGTCTCTAAGGTTATTCTGATGAGCAAATTGTTTATTGCAGAGTACAGATTTACTTATCATTTATCATTCTGAGACTGCTGATTTAAATACTTTGTTCCATTGCTTTTCTTCAAAATCATTATGATTTTTCATAATTATAACTTATCTACATATATTTTATGTATTTTTGCTGGGGCAAAAATTTTTGAGAAAAGCATTTAATTTTAAGAGGCATATATAACATTTAATGATAGGGGTTGTTATGTACTTTGAGGTTAAAGTTTATTGTAATTCATTTATTTTTTGTTGAACTCTGGGAATATGGATGGAGGCTAGTGGTAATTTGCACATTTCTGTTAGTACATTACCTGTGTTATCTGTCCTCAGAATAAAATATAAACCTCTCTGAGCTGACTAGAGTTTACAGTTTATTTTAATCAACCCATTACCTACTGGGATGAGTGGCGATGACTGGAAATATGATCACTGGCAAATCTGCAGTAGGAAAAGAGGGCTACGTGTGCAGCTTATATCTTCATTTCTCCTAAATGAGAGTCCAAGATTATGTTACACTCAAAGCTCCAGGTGTGATCCTTGTTATATCAGTAGAGCATATTATGTGATTCCCAGGAAAATAGATAATTTAAATGATTAAATGAATGATTTCAATCAGGAGTTATCACAGATGTCAATAGTAGCTAGAGTTTCACAATAAGAGATCAAAAGCTAATAAGAGATTAGATAAAATGATCCCAGAAAAGGAACTATTGCATTTGTCAGTGTAGAACTCAAAAAAATAAAAAAATAAAAAAAGCAGTTTCTAAACATTTGGGTGGGGGGAGGTGTAATTAAAAGGACTTCAAGAGAGAATGTGAGTCAAGTAATGTATTAGAAACAGTATTTTTTTTCCTGTGAATGAAGACAGAACTGACGATGTAGTTTGTGGGGCACTTTTGTATGTTTGTTTACTATTTTGTTTTGGAACTCCTAGAGCATGTTTATATGCTGGTGGAATTTTCCACTGAAAACAAACCATTGGTGATGCAAGTTAGTGAGGGATATGAAATGCTGAAGTAAAGTTCTTATAATGGACATAGGATATAAGGACCAAAAAACAATTTGATGAATTGATTTTTCTTACATAGGAGCAAGAAGACCATGATGGTGCAGAAACTTCACCATTTGCAAAAATAGAAAAATGATATGTTATCACTCCGAATGCACAGATTCATGATTTCATGTATAATGATGAACAAAAGATACAGTTTGACAGCTTGTATTGTTTCACTGAAGTAAAAACTTTGGGAATAATGGCACATGAGTTAGCAAATACAAAAGATTGTTCTAAAACATGAAACATTACCTATTGTACACTCATTCTATACATGACCAGAACTTTAAAAATATGAAAATAGTTAACTAAGGAATATTAATTTCACCCTCTGATATAATTTCCCTGAGCTCTGAAATAGATACAATTATGTCTCAAATTTCTTTGCTTGTATAAATGTAGATAAGATTTCTAAGGCTTTTGTATATTCTTTATATTCTCTTAAAAACAAAAAAAAAATGTAGCATTTTCTTCTGAATATTTTCAACTAATAAATAGCAACATTCACTTGATTATAAAAATAGGTAATGAAGACTTATACTTAAGCACAGATTTAGTTATGTATACTTAAGATACTTAGGCACAGATTCATTGGTTGCAGGCATGAATAATCTAAATTATTTTCACAGACTCTAAAGCACCAAGAATATCATACATTTATAAGAAGTGACAAAGGTAGGAAAGCATGGGCAACAAATTTTCAATTGAAATATCATGTAATATGATGATTTTTGAGTAATTATCAAAGACTGACATTGGGAAGTATTCTCCTAATCAGAGAATTTTGATTAATCTAATCACTCCTTCACTGTGCCTATGCAAATAATGCTTCCACTAGTGTTCTAATTTGAAACAACAGGTTTTGTTTATTAATGAATAAAAGGAAGTTACCAGTGATAATGGCAGCATTATGGCTAATGTTAAACTCTGAAAAGCAATGTCACAGAAATAATGAGGATGATTACTGAAAGAAAAATGAAATTTCATTGACAATATTTACTCAGGAAAAACCATAGTCATCACTAAGCAGGACCATGCTGATAATGGAAAAAGACATCCTCAAATTAAATATGATGTTCGGGTTCTGAGTCTTTTGAGTACCAATTATTTTCATCCTTTTTATAAACAAATCACATGTTAGTATATAATAAATAAATTATTTTGAAATAACTTTAGATTACCATTAAAAGTAATTATTATTGGGACGCCTGGGTGGCTCAGTTGGTTGAGCAACTGCCTTTGGCTCAGGTCATGATCCCAGTGTCTTGGGATCGAGTCCCGCATTGGGCTCCTTGCTCCGCAGGGAGCCTGCTCCTCTCTCTGCCTCTGCCTGCCTCTCTGCCTGCTTGTATTCTCTCTCTGTTAAATGAATAAATAAAAAAAAAAAATCTTTAAAAAAAAAAAAAGTAATTATTATTTAATACATTGTCAACTTTATCTCCCTTCTCTTCACAACAAGAAGTTATCTCACTTTCATATTATTTTGTTAAACATAAAAGTGATCAGAAGGGCTCATGTTGTGATGAACACTGGGTGTTATATGAAACTAATGAATCATTGAACACTACATCAAAAACTAATGATGTACTATTTGTTGGCTAACTGAACATAATATAAATAAATAAATAGATAGACAGATAGATAAATAAATAAATAATATCCCCAAAAAAGTGATCAGAAAAAGTTAATTCAAAGAGAGAATTACAGATACATGACTCTTTTTTTAATCTGGAATCTATAAATACAAGAACTCTAGAAAGCACAAAATTTATACACAATAAGAAGTTGAAGTAAGGCCTTGAAAGTATCAGCAATTCCAAGGTTCACCATATCCAAAGCACTTCAAAGCTTTAACAAAGAAATTCAGTTCCTCCTTTATCAAGAAGCCCCTGTTTTCTACAGCATGTTCATTACTACCATAAAGCTGTGACTGCATGAGAAGTACTATAAACATTTGACATAGGAATCACCTATATTTGAAAAGTGAGACCAGGAAAGCTTCTATTTTGGCTTGTTTCATTTTATCCTTATCTCTAGAAATGTTTTTGCTCTTCCATTATTATTCTACGTGATTAACAAAAGTTTTTCAGCAGGATGACAAAAAAAGCAGCTAAGTCAACAGTCTTTCTCCATTTTTGGAACTAATTAATCCTTCAGGAATAGAACATACTTGTTTAACAAAGTTTTGAGAGCTGTAGCAACTGGTTTTAGGGATTACTCTTTGGGCTTCATAAGCCAGATCCAGCAGGTTAATAGAACAACTAATTTGGTTTATTGACCAAGAATACTTGAAACAGAAGACTTTGTCCTTGAGTATTATTAATTATCAAAGTTCTTAATAAGGTAATTAATGTTGGTTTTATCATGACCTGATATCCATTTCAAACTTGTTTGCAAGTGACACAGAGGCATCCACACTGGTAATGTGTGTGTGTGTGTGTGTGTGTGTGTGTGTCATATATAATATAATACATATTTATTCCTACATAATTAAAAAAACTTTTATATGCTTATAAAATTTTGTGACTTTTTCTTTTTAATTCAATCGACATATTCATTTGAGTTATTATTTGAATACTATACGGTTAGTGAGGAAAAGAGATTGTTACAAATAGAATGTTACATCAATCATATTTGGAGATGAATCAGTTAAAAAGAGAGTAACCGTATATTTCAGGCATACAGGAAAGTATTTATGTACGCCCATTTTCCTGACATAGTTATTATTATAACTAATTTTTATTACCAGCAATGTCCCAGCATAAATGATAAATGATATGGGCTATCCCAGTGTATGTCATTCAGTTTTCCAAAATGTGGCACAAGGCACAGGCACAAGGCACAAGGCACATCACACCGATGATCTGAGTTGACCAGAATTCTAGGATTTTATTTTCAGAGTGTCAGATTGGTCATCCTTAAAGAGAAAATCCTCTACAAGAATGGTTGAGCCTAAAGTGAAGAAGTGTAAAAGCCATATCTCTAAGTCTTCAATAAATGATAGATAGTATAAGTGAGATTTTGTACGTCAAGTGGATAAAATAGATTTAAAGTTCCTTTTTTAACTTGATAAAGGAATGATGGTCAGGACATGGCAATAGTGAGGAATTAGGACAACAAAACCGTGTAACAATTCTCAGGTATATAAGATAGGGTATAAGAGACTGCTATTTGGGAGAATTTCAGGGAAATGGACTTCTTTGGAAAAAAGCTAAGTTTCAGTTAAGATGAAATAGTAAGGCATCATTTTTAAATAGCAGCTTATGATATTACTGTATTTCCTGGATATGGAGTAGCAGTTCCAAAAGCCACAAAGGAAGAATCTGGTTTTGGAGAAAAGATGAGAACCAAACTGGAGACGGGGCAAGATAATAACATAGAATATTCAGGCAATGTTAATACAGTAAATAATAGATTTCTTAATATTTATTTTTTTGAATTGTACCTCAATAAGTTACAAATACTATTCACATAAGATTTAGCCATTTTAGCAAAAAAGCTTCTGCAATTAAAAAAAATATAGTATCAGATTTATAGACAATAAAGAAACACATGGGATGACTGAAATCATTTGGTGTGTATAAAAGATCATAGGAATCAAATTAATGATTATTTTTATGGTTTAGATTACTATAAAAATTATACAAATGTAAGAGAAAACCAATTGGTAATAGGTCCTTATCCACATTAAAATGAAATGATAACAAAGAGGTAGAGATGGCCAGGAAAAGTTCCTGTGAGGGGAGAGCTAGTGGGCATCTTGTGAAATCTGGAGTGAGAATAAAAAAAGATAGTGATGATGATGATGATTATGATGATGATGATTACTATTATTGCTATCTTTATTATTATTTGAATGAATTCTCACAAAGGCTCAGAATGTGTCTGAGACTATCTGACACAGAGTTGTTTCTCCCAAGTCTTCTGATTATGTCTGTGTACTTAGTGCATAAGTCCCTATTTTGACCTGTTTCTAATACTTGATAGCATTCCATACAGACATTGTATAATGAATTAGACAGAAAATCAGCCTTCTGGTGGTTTCTATTGGTTGAGCTGAGTTAAATGTTCAAGGTACTCAACTGTTAGATTGTTTTCTCTTTCCATACCCCTGCATGTGAAAGAAATATTATTTCTTCTGATACCTAATTGTAGATCTATACATATTACTCAGCATTAACTAATTTCCATCTCAACGTATTAGTATCACTTCAGGGACTGGGATACTGTAGAATTTCTTTTTAATGATATATATATGATACATTGAGATTATTCCAGCCATGGCAGCCTATAGCTATGAACTCTTCCATATTTTTTTTTTTTACTTTTATTAAGAACTGATGACATTATTCAGAGTAGAAATTGACAGGGTCAAAGTCATGATGATACATTTGGTCCCAATAGTCTCTTGGAGGAGGTGGCAAAGAGATCAGAATACTTTTTTCAATTGGTCAAAATCTACCTATATGGAATGCTCATCTAAGCCAGACATACTATCAGTAATTGTCTTGAGAGAAGTATAGAAATGTAAGATAGCCCAATAAAAGGATATTGGTATTAGAGATGTTTTGAAAAATATGCTTGGAGCACTGTTATATTTAGTTTAGAAGAATGGCTGATGTAAAGTACCTAACTGATTAAACCCTTTGTATGGTAACAGCAAATTCTTCCTTTGAAAATGTTTCCCTTGTTGAGTCTACTCATGTGTATCTTATTGAATAAGGCAAATCTGATGTTTTATGTTGAATACTGGCAAAAGATGGAGTATGAAGAAAAACCCACTTTATATAGACATAACTTTTTTTTTTAAGATTTTATTTATTTATTAGAGAGACAGAGAGAGGGCACAATCCAGAGAGAGGGGTATAGGGAGAGGGAGAAACAGGCTCCCTGCTGAGCAGAGAGACAGACTTGGGCTCAATCCCACACCCTGAGACCATGACATGAGCCTGAGGCAGATGCTTAACCAACTGAGCCACCCAAGTAGCCCCAGATATAGCTTAACTTTAACTAAATATCTTCCTTTAGATCAGAAACAAAATGATAAAAAATATCATTGACTACCTCATCTTTTAAATGAGTGTCATGTAAAATATTTAGCTTTGGCAAATGACTCATGGGTTGTGTGAAGTGCTAGAGGAAAAGCAGTATATCAGGAGTACACTGTGTTTTCTAACCCATCATCTCAAATAAGCTCAATGTGAAAGTGAGTGGGCTCTATCATTATACTATGAATTAAGGGAAATAACCACATGGGGACTAAAAGGTAGAAAATGTTATCAGTAAATCTGAATAATCTAACTAGAAATAAAAAATTATCCATCCCATTTTAGCAAATCAATTAAAGTAAGTCTTAATGCCAAAAATAAGCACAAGTTTAAATTTTAAAGATAAGCTGACAAAGCTCTCTGTATAGAAGGACGTACTTCTGCATTCTCTCTCTCTCTCTCTCTATATATATATATATATACACACACACAGACACACATATATTTCACATATCCATGATTAATTTCAAAAATGATATGCCAAAGAACTAACTTATTAGAATAGTGAAGAAGGAAAAGAAAAGTGAATTGGGGGAAATCAGAGGGGGAGATGAGCCATGAGAGACTGTGGACCCTGAGAAACAAACTGAGGGTTTGGGAGGGCAGAGGAGTGGGGGGATAAGTGAGCCTGGTGGCGGGTATTAAAGAGGGCATGTATTGCATAGAGCACTGGGTGTGGTGAATAAACAATGAATCTTGGAACACTGAAAAAATAAAATTAAATTAAAAAAAAAGAATAATGGAGCATACTGAAATGCTACCATTTCTGTATTTGTAAGTTGGCACTAGAAACATATTGCATTTATTTTTTTAAAAGATTTAATTCAAATAACTCATTTTTAATTTTCATCAAAGTAATATATATCAACCACGACATAAAAGATTGAAATTTAATTGCTGAACCATGCTTATAAATCTAGCTTGCATTTAATTTAGAGGAAACAATGGCCAAATTTGTGATTTTTAAGAAATCTAGAGTCAATATATCATGGACTGTACAAAAATATTTTTCCTTCACATTCATTATTTGACTAACCAAAGTTTATCTGGAAAATATCTTTACTTTTTATATTTTCTTTTAGTGAATTTCCCGTATTTCTTCTGCTGATTACTATTACTTCTACCAAAGGATAAGATTTCTTGAAATGTAAACCACTTAACATTAGCTTTTATAAGCAAAAAATGAAATCTGCCCCTTCACTGCAATTGCATGTATTTTTTCTGTAATTGTAGTTGGTGACAAAAATTATAGTACTCATCATAATTTCTCCAAATTTTATGTAAAAGGTTAGAGCTGCCTTAACTTTTTTAGAATCTTATCATCACAATATTTTTTATTTATAAATAAATCATTTTCCAAGCAACAGAGTACATTTGAATAATGGCTGTTAAAACTTCGGCTACTGGGGCGCCTGAGTAACTCAGTGGGTTAAAGCCTCTGCCTTCGGCTCAGGTCATGATCTCAGGGTCCTGGGATTGAGCCCCACATCAGGCTCTCTGCTCAGCGGGGAGCCTGCTTCCCCCTCTCCCTCTGCCTGCCTCTCTGCCTACTTGCGATCTCTCTCTCTCTGTCAAATGAATAAATAAAATCTTAAAATAAATAAATAAATAAAACTTCAGCTACTGAAAGTTTTCTTCTCTGATCAGAAAGAAATAGTCTGGTTACCAGTATGTGATAAATGAGGACAACTTCAAAATGAATTGATGAGTAATAGATAAACATAATAATAATAAAAATCCTATCACTGAACATTTAGGATGATAGACTGATCTAAAGGATTCACTTCCCTGCTGTTTCAGAATATTAGCAATATGATGATTAAATACCAAAAGGAAAACAATCAAAATGGTTGAAAAAAGAAAGAGTAACCTCAGTCTCCCATGGACTGGTGAATTTTTGCAAAACGGGAAGAACTATGAGACCCCATGATCAATAAACTAAAGCTGTGGAGCTTCGTTTCAGAAAATGTAAAGGAAAATGACATGCATTGTGACGGGGAAAGCAAAAGTCAGAGAAATCATGATAATTGACTCAAGAACTATTAATGAAATTTCTTTTAGCTCTGTATTTACATTGAAAAATAACTTCATAATAACTAATTATTAAGAGAGCTAACTTGGATTGGCATATTTCTGCTGGAAAGTCAATTCCCAAACTCTATCTTCCTCATTTTGACACATTTATCTCCTTATGACCCAATTTACACCCTTAAATGAATCATCATGAAAATGCCCTAGGCACAACACAAGCCAAAAGTGAGCTGTTTAAGGGGAAAGAATTAGCAGAGGAATGAAAGTGACAGCCAGTACTTGTATTCATCAACATATCCTTTTACATATAAATAAAAAGAGACTTTCATTTTACAAAATAAATTAAGGAAGTAAGTAGCAAAATAGGGAAAGGATAAAAACGAGTAAACATAAAAACAAAACAAAACAAAACAAAAACAAAACCCTGGCCTTAAAACATCGAGACATAATTTGAAAGGAAGAAAGTAACCTTAAAAGTAAATATGTAAGCTGCCAACAAAAAAACAAAAGCAAAAAACAAAACAAAATGTGATTAGCAGTAGACCTCTTTTCAGCAAAGTGGATTCTAGAAGTTACTAGAAAACACAGTTTTGAGGGAAATGTTTTTATAATTTAAAGACTAAAATAAATAAATAGACTAAAATAAATAAATAAAATGTATATATTATACGTATTTCCTGGGAAAGCTAATTACATATGTACATACTCTGGCAAACCACAGAAGAAATCTAAGATGGAAGAAGGCATGAGATGAATTCAAAAAAGAACAAATGTGAAAGTAGGAGAGAAAAATATACAAATCTAGCATATCAACTCTACGAAAGGTCAACACTGTCCTCATTTGTGTTGGAGGCTTTAGCAAATAATAGGATCAAGAAGCTACATAGCAAACATGTACAGTCAAATATTTCTCTTGTAATAATTACAAAGAAGAGACAAATTAAGTCAGCCCAGTGTGTAAGAATGGGTGAATAAAGACTATAAAAGAAATTCCTGGTATCAACCCGATTTGTACCCATGATGATGACTTATGCAAAGATTTAAAACATTCTCTATTTTATTACTTTCTGCTGTTAGGTTTATTATTTTCTTAATTTTATTTTATTAGTTTGCCTCAGTCATTTTTTCCTACATTTTAAGAGTTACTCAACTTATTAATAATAAGTCTTTCCAAAAAAAATAATAAGTCTTTCCAAATATTTGCATTAATGGTACAAATTTCCTTCTATTTACTCCCTTGTTTTATCTCTTAAGAACTGTTGTATTTACATTGTTTCCTGTTTTAAATTGATCATGACTTTCATTTTCCTTTGACCATTGTCCTTTTATTTATTTATGAGACTATTTTATTTTATTTTTCAATATTTTATTTATTTATTTGACAGAGAGAGAGAGAGCACAAGTAAGCAGAGCAGCAGGCAGAGGGAAAGAGAGAATCAGGCTCTCCGCTGAGCAGGGAGCCTGATGTGGGGCTTGACCCCAGGACCCCGAGATCATGACCTGATCTGAAGGCAGTTGCTTAACCAACTGAGCCACCCAACCACCCTGAGAATATTTTAATACTTTATAGTGGATGAGACAATCTGTAATCATGAACATGTTTTCACAGACATCAAAGAATTTGAATGGAGACACAGTTCTTTGGATTACATCTAGCCTCCTTTTGTGGCTTGGTGTGTCAGCAGCAATCAAAGTGGACCACATATGACTATAACAAAATGTACATACTCTTGTTATAAAGAATTTAGTTTGTATTTATCATTTGTTAATATTTTTCAAGTTATTTATATCCTCACTGCTTTGTACTTACTTAATCCATCACTTTCAGGGAGAACTAGGCTAATCTCTCACATCATAGATTTGAATACATCAATCTGTCTTTAAAAACTTGCTAATTTGAGAGCACTTGTTTGGCTCAGTCCATTAAGTATCTGACTCTTGATTTCTGCTCAGGTCATTATCTCAGGGTTGTGGGATTGAGCCCCGAGACAGGCTCCACACTCAGTGGGGAGTCCGTTTGCATTCTTTTTCTCTCCCTCTCTACCACTGCCCACCTCCACACACATGCTCTCTCTTTCTCCTAAATAAATAAATGAATTATTTTAAAAATTGTCAGTTTTGTTCAAGTATATTTTGGGATCATATTATTTAATGGCACATCAGGATTCCTACACAATCCAGATGAATTGTTCATTTTATCATTAATCCATGATGCATTAAAAACATGTCTTATTTTCTATTAAATTATTTTTCTGATATAAAAAACACTAGGCTAGCATTTGCCAAATATATTATTTTGTGGTCCTTAAATTTTTGTCTTCTTTTTAAATTATAGTTCATGTATGGTCTCTTGTAGATAGTCTAAATAACACATGGGTCAAAAATAATATAAAGGAAATTAAAACATTGTGAAATTTATATAAATAAAAACATAATATATCATAATTTGTGAGATACAAAAAAAAATCTATAGAACTACAGCTTTCTATTAAAATCTAAAAACAAAAGGGCGCCTGGGTACTCAGTTGGTTGAGCAACTGCCTCCAGCTCAGGTCATGATCCTTGAGTTCCAGAATTGAGTCCCACATCGGGCTCCCAGTTTTGTTTTTTTTTTTTTTTTTTAGGGTTTGCACAAAGCTTCAGTTTGTAAAAATGTAAAGTCAAGCGAGCCTTTCGGTGCCATTTTTCCAGCAGCATTTGCTCATTATGCAGCTCTGTGTCACATTTTGGAAATTCTCTTTCAGATTTTTTCGTTGTTATAGTTGTTATGGTGATCAGTGATGATGCCTCGCGGAAGACTCAGACGAGGGTCAGCGTTGGTTAGCCATGAAGTATTTTTAAATTAAGGTATACACATAGTTTTTGTAGACCTGGAGCTCTTGCACACCTTAATGGACTACAAAAGGAGTCTGCTTCTGCCTCTAACCTTCTCTCCTCTCATGCTCTCTCTCACTTTCTCTGTCTCTCAAATAAATAAATAAAATCTTTAAAAAAATTCTAAAAACAATGATCTCAGTTTCTATCTTAAAAATCTAGGGGAAAAAAAAGAATAAATTAAATATATAAAGTCAGGAGGTAAAGAAAATAGAAGTAGAAGTCCATAAAATAAAGCAGATAGTAAATGCAGAAAAACAATAAAATCAACTTCTGTTTATTTAAGTAGAATAATAATAATAAAACAATGGCTAGTTTACCAATACAAAATAAGAATCAATGAATTACAAAAATCACTAACAAGAAATAGTCCATGACTATGTAATAAACATAGTGTTATTACAATGAGATGACAATAAAATTCTTTTTATACCAATGGTTAAGTAGACAGATTGAATACAAATTACAAAAACTGTCTAAAAATTAGAAAATGTATATGGTCAACAAACATTTTTTCAGACTGCTCCAGATTCATTTTTCACTGGTAAACTTTGCTGAACATTGAAGGAAGAAATAGTCCAATGCAACTTAAAATCAATCAGAAAATGAGAGGAAAAAATGTGTACTGACCCATTTTTATTATTTTTATTTTGAAATCATTTGAAATGCAAAAATTTGTAATGGTAGTACAGACATTTCCTGTGGACTCCACTAATCTCTCCTTGTGATCACATCTTACATAATCATAGTACCTGCCAAAAACAGAAAACTGACATTTGCATACAAACTATGTTTGGATTCTTGTATTTCACCAGTTTTTAATTTTTTGAGTATAGTTTTATGAAATTTTATATGTATAATTCCACATAGACATCAGCACAATCACTATATAGAACTGTTCCATCACCACCAGGAAATCACATTGTGTTGTATCTTTATAGTCATATTCTTACTCCAAACATAGCTCCTGGCAACTACTTAATTCTGCTCCATGATTATAATTCTATTACTTAGAGAGTATTCTATAGATTAAATTTTGTATTTAACACTTCCAAGTGTTCGTTTGCTCAGCATAATGCTCTTAAGATTCACTTAAGTATTCATGTATATTAATTTAACTTTCAACTATAAAATACAATTAAAAACACAAAAGAAAAGCATAAACTTTTCATTTAATATGTATTTATTCACACCTTGCTATTTCTTCATTCTTGATGTTCCAAGTTCATTCCAATAATATCTCCTCTTTGTCAATCTTTTAGAGTCAAGTATGTTGGTATCAAACTCTTCATTCTCTTCCTTCCAAGAATGTCTTCATTTCACCTTCACTAGTGAGGATATCTTTACTGGGGATAAAAATCTATATTGTCAGCCATCTTCTTTCAATACCTGAAAAATATTGTGCTACTTCCTTTCCTTCTAAAATCCATATCAGAATGCTTTGTCATTTAAATTTTTGTTCCTTAAGGGTGCCTGGCTGTCTTGGTTGATAGGAATGTGTGACTCTTGAACTTGTGGTTGTGGGTCCCACCCCCATGTTGGGAGCAGAAATTACTTAAAAATAAAATCTTTTTTTTTTAAAGGATATATTTATCTATTTGGAAGAGAGAGAGAGCACACATGAAAAGAGCAGAGAGAGAGGGAGAGAGAATCCTCAAGCAGACTGGATCATGGAACTGGACACTGGGCTCAATCCCAGGACCCTGAGATCATGACCTGAGCGACAACCAGAAGTCATATATTCAACTGACTGAGACACCCAGGCATGCCAAAAATAAAATTGTAAAATAATTGTTTCTCAGAGATACTACATTGTTTCTCTCTGATTACCTACAAGATTTTTCTTTGTATTTAGTCTTCAGGAATTGATTATGTTTCTTTCCACAAATTTCTTTATATTTACATTATACAGGGGTTACTAATATTCCTGAATCAGTAAGTTTATCTTATTTACTTAATTTGAGAGGTTTTCAGGCATTGTTCAGGCATTTCAAATGATTTTTGCTGCCCTTATTCTGCCTCTTTTCCTTCTGGATCTTTAATATTTTGTTAATGTCACACATGTCCTGAGACTCTGAACTTTTTTAAAGTTATATTTCAACTCTTTTCCAGACTGGATAATTTCTATTAATCTAAATTCAAGTTCACTCATTCTTTTTTTTTTTTTTTAATAAAATAGGGAATTCTGGGGTGGGGTATCTGTATTTATTTTTTTAAGTTTTCTATTTTCTTTCCAGTATAGTTAACATACATTTTACCATTAGTTTCAGGTATACAATATAGACATTCAATACTCCTATACATTACTCAGTGCTCATTATGATAAGTATTCTCTTCAACTTCATTTTTCTATTGAACCATATAATGAAATTCACATTTCAGTTATTGCATTACTCAGTTCTAAAATTTCAATTTGATTTTTCTCTCTATGTCTTATTTCTTTGTTAAGATATTCTATTTTTATCTTTCATTTCAAGGCATCTACAATTGCTTCCCAGAAAATTTATTTACACTAGTTGCTTTACAGTCCCATTCCAATAACTCTAACATCTGTGTCATCTTGCTCTTGGTGTCTATTGATTCTCTTTTTCTCATTCAAGCTAAGATTTCTTTGGTTCTTAGTGTGGTGAGCAATTTGGACTATGTTTCAGATATTTTATATCTCATGCTACAGGAATCATTTCTATTTGTCTTCTAGTTTAGCAAGTAGTCATTGCATTTAGTTTTAGAATGCATATTCTGGCATTATCTTGTCATTGGTGGTGTTAAGTAAAAATTGAAATTATTTCAAGTAATATCAAATACATAAGATAAAATATCTAAAATTATGTAATTCTGGCACACTGATTATTATAAACTATCATTGAAAAAATATAGAACATTTGAAAATGGAGAAATATAGCATATTCAAAGACTGAAAGCCTCTATATTGTAATATATCATAGGTTTGTTGAAATAGAAATCAAAATCCTGTAGTTTTTTTGTGAAATTAATAACCTGATTATAACATTTATAAGGAAATAAAGACCTATGATTACCAAAACAATTTTGAAAAGAATATAAAGTGTTGAACTTATATTATCTGATCTCACGATTTACAATAAAGTTACCAAAATAATGTAGTATAGGAAAAAAAAAAGACATAGAATAGTGGAACTGCCTAGAGTCCAGAAATTGCCCAGCACTTACATGGGCAATTTGTCTGTTTGCCAAAGCTCCCCTGGAAACACATGGGAAAAAATGTAGTTTTTAAAATAAATGATTAATATATTCATGATGTACAAGTTTCCATTCCCTTACTTTTAATATATCCATGTCTTTATAATATAGTGGGTTTCGGTAGTATATAGTCAGGCCTTACATTGTGTTGAGTCAGATCATATTTTTTTTTCCAATGTGGTGCTTTGACCTTTACATTTAATATAATAATTGATACATTTAGATTAAAACCTACCATCTTGGTAGTTGTTTCTATTTATGCTATCTCTTTTCTGTTCTTTTATTTCCACTTTTTCTTCCTACTTTGGATTTGTTCAGCATTTTTCAAAATTCTCTATGACTCAATTACTGGCTTATAATTTGCACTTCTTTAAAAAGATAGTGATTGTACTAGGGTTTGCAATATTATCTCTAATTGATATGGGGAGTCCTCCCTTATAAATTTGGCAAGCACAAATTTCTCTGTTTAGTAATTCACCACAATATGTTTTTCTATAATTATAGATACAAAAATGAGTTCTTGCATATATACTTAAATCTACTCATAGCTTTATGTTTTTATGGCTTTAAGTTTGTTTTGTAATATTTATAACTCCATACAAAGAATTCCAAGTGTTGTAATCCTTGAGTCATTTCAATATCAGACTAGTTAAACACTTGTTTATAAACTCCTCTTGAACTAGTCTCAAATGGATTACTATAGTGAATATTTACAAATAAATTTTAAACCTGTCAAATAATTGAATAATACTGTTTTATTTATATTACATATAGATAATCATTTTGAGATACAAATATTTTGGACATTTATCCAGATGGGATGGAAAGCTTCAGAAACTACATCCTTCTAAAGAGATTTTACTTGATGTTCAAAATACTAAAAAAAGAACAATAGTTTCATACTGATGCATAACAGTAATATGATATCAAATATGTGTTCCAGTAATAGAGATTCATTAATTCACTCAGCAACCATTTATTGAAAATTCTTCTCTGTATGCTAGGAAGTAGTTACATATTGGCATAAAAAGAAAAACATGTGGCTCTTACCTATATAAAGCTCCAAGTCAATAGAATGAGATATGTAATACAAAAGAAAATGTGCAAATAATTATAAGTTTATAAATCATAGGGGATTGACTTTAAGATGGTATTTCCCAAACTTGGCTAAAGAAGAGGTCATAATTCCTAACTTGTAGTTCAATATTCTATTAATTGAAGCATTAAAGCATAGTGATCTTGTCTAATTATGAGATTTTGCATAACAAATATTAAAAAAAAAACAGTAGTAGCCTTTTGCAGGTGGGTATCATCAACATCATCATCATCATCATCACAGCTGTCATTTTGGTATGTTTGAAATCCCTTGTAGTAAAGTGCACTGCAGTTCAGTGTTAAGTGATTCAAACGTCTAACCTTGTATTGGAAAAGGTAGCCTTGTATCTTATTGAAAAACATTTTCCAAAGAAAAATAAATAAATGTCATGAATTCTTTTTAGATATTTCCATCACTGTCTGGAAGCCATTCATCACCTCTAAAAATAAATTTCATGCTTTTCCTCTTTAAAGAAACTAAGAATATATGTTTTGTTTTTCAAAATCCATGAGCCAGCATTCTCTGACAAAGAAAAATAAGGCAATACTTACTGCTGCATTTTCAAAGCATGGGAACATAAGACATCTAGAGACAACTTAGAAATTTGTGGGAATTTTTCATTTTTAAGAAAAATTTCAACTTGTCTTCTTAAGAAGAGAAAATTGAAGCTCCTATGTCAAACCAAACAATAAAAATAAAAGGCAGAAAAAGAACCCAGATGTGAGAAGGAATGCAAATCACCATACTAAGAAGCTGAGAAATTTACTCAGCAGGATCCAAAAATAATTAGGAACTGAGTGAGCAAATTGGTAAAATATTAAAAGTACTTTAAAAACTCTTAAGTGATAATATATTTAGAAGTTTTTTTCTTCCTGGACAGTGTGATGAGACTTTTTCTGAAAATAGATTATCAGTGGGGGTTGATAGCTATTGCAATATTTATTTTTCTTTTTAAATAAAATAGGGCCAGAAAGTGAGGTTTATGTGAAGTTAAGTCCTAATACAGAGAAAGGTTTCCATGTGTTTGGGTACTATCTACACTAGAATTCAGGGACAGGAAAAACCAGAAATTTCAGGCAAAAATTTGCTTGCTTTATCTAGATTTCCAGACTTCAAAAACAAAACAAAACAAAAGATAAGAAAACAAAACAAACAAAAACAACAAAATATGAGTTCCTTTGGGCAAAGTTCTAGAAACTTGTTGCTGCTTCAATTTAAAAGAATTTTGATTTTTAAGGGCTCCATTATCTGATGCATTATAAAAATAATATTTCTTATGCAAGATCTTAGCAAATGCAATGGCGTCAACTATAATAAATCTTTCTAATTATAACAGAAGCCTAAATTTTCAAATTTGTTGGAGGGTTAAAATTTAAAGTGATATTGAAACTTGAATTAATTTTAAAATCACCTGTTAATATGTATGTTTCAGTAATGAAGATATTAAGCTATAAGGTAATTATTTTCCTCAGTTTTGAGGAAAGATTGGAAACTATCAGGGAGAAATCAAAGAATAAAGGTCAGTTGGAGAGGTGCCTGAGTAGCTCAGTAGGTTGAGCCTTCAACTCTTGGTTTCATCTTAGATCATGATCTTGAGGTTGTGGGATCCAGCCTTGCGTTGCACTCTACGCTCAGTGCAGAGTCTACTTCAAGTTCTTTCTCCCTCTCCCGCATCACTTCCCCACTCTCTTTCTCTCTCTCTCTCAAATGAATAAAACAAAATATATTTTTTTTAATTTAACAAAACGATAAGTAGGATGGGCACAATTATGTGTCTTAGAGAAGAGGGAAAGTCATGATAACTAACTTAAATCATATACAAGTGAAATAATTTATAGATCGATAATGAAGAATCCAAGACAGCCCATGAGGGGCTCAACAGACAATGGAGATGAAATACTAATTGCAAAAATTGGTATTTAGAAACCTTAATGCTCTTTTGAATGTTGAAATTAAAAGGTTGAAATATCTTAGAGCCCATGTTTCTCTGTCTGGCCTTCCATATTCCACCCCAATTCCTCTAATTGCTTCTAAATTACTGACTTTTGTAGTTACCTAAAATATATACTATGTCAATGTGTCAATTTTTTCTGTTTCTCCTCAGGATAGCTTTTATTGATATTATCAGGAAAGCCATATAGAAGGGGACTGACTCAGTACTGCTCTCCTGAACAGTGGTGCTTCTTGTATCCTAATGACATCTCCTCAAATAATATTTTGCCAATGGCATTTTCTAACAAAAGTGCACAGCTAATATGTGGAGAATCTTTTTCCATCATTCAACGTATATAAGTGTGTTTGGTTTCACTTCATCTAGTCAAATAAGCCAAGTAATGGCTAAATAAATTTCAAGCCATTACTCTGAGTGATGACTTTTTTATCTCAGAGATATGATGACTCATATCTCTGAGTAATGACTTTTTAAAATTGATAATTAAGTACTTACTATCTAGTTTTTAGACAGGAATTCATGTCCAGCCATAGTGACCATGGATGGTCACTAGACTACTCTCTCAAACTCTGTTCTAGCCACAAAATTCCTCTCACCTGGCATATAGATATTTTCGCAGGTGCTTGGGCCACTTCCTGGCAGGGAATCCCTTGTCCTCCCCATGCATCCATAAACTTCCATGTTCAGTAATTATCTTACTAGAACAAGACTAGTGTTTTGTTTTGAACTCTCATTATAGTAGGTTAATTGTCCTTTATGCTACTAATAACCATTTATTTTTAAAACCTAAGCTAAATAGAACAAAAATATCTCTTCCTTTCTGGTTGTCACACCTGAAAAACAGATTATAATGCCTGAATTATAATTATTAAGCAGTATAATTCAACTTGATTCAATGACCAAAAATATCTAGGTAGAAAATATCAATTTTGACTTGCTGTGACATCTCAAATCTATAAAAAGTGGATAGCACTGCAGCACAAATCAGTATGAATATTTTGAGGCTGATCATATACAAAAAAAATAAATCAGCTGTTCATTTGTATGTAACTGTATGTGTATGTGTGCGTGTGTGTGTTTTATATCATTTCTTGCCTGGAAGATTCTTGACAACAGTCATAATATTAATTTTGTAATTGCAAATTCTAACAAAGCTTATTATAAGGTAGCATAAAAAGTTTTTAAAACCTGAATTGTTACCAGTAGTGGTTTAATCAATCCTTACCAATGAGTTGATATTTATTCAGTGTAGAATTCAGCAAAATATGGCCAGTGAATTAAATCCAGAAAATCACTGGCTATGGATTTATTTTTCCAACGTACAAAAGACTAGAGGGAATAGAATAACGGATCCTGGTTTGCAACCATCTGGCTTCAGAAGTTGTCGTAACATATCACTAATCTGGTTTTATTTATTCATTTCCATTTCAAAGCATTATTATATTACCTGTAAATTCCTCAGTGAGTAACTCTTAAAGGTTGGTTTATTACCAACATAAAACAAATGTAACAAAATTCAGAGTAAGTCCTTAATATCTAATTTTTTACATGTTCAAGCTTTTCTAAATATCTAATAAATGCATTTTTATGTTTGGTTTCTGAATCAGGATCCAGAGTAACCCATACGCTATATAATGTTGCTATCTTTTAAATCTCTTCTAGTTCATAGAAATTATCTCTTTATTTCTTGTCACTTTTCGTGGAACAAACTAGTCATTTATTCTGTAGACTATCTTACATTCTTGATTTAGAAACTTGTATCAACATAGTGCTCCTTATAATTCCATATAATTACATTTAGACTTAGAATCTAGGATATAGTCAGATCCAATTCATTGGGAGAAATAAATATGTGGACCATTTTATCAAATCCCTATTGCATCATTCAGGAGACACATACTGTGTGGTCGTCTTGATTTTAGTGCTATTAGTGCTATTAGTGTGAATCAGTGAGCTTAGGAGTTGTCAATTTTATATATTCATAATTTTTACACAAATCTTTCAGAACTAGTTTTATACTCATTAATGATAGTTTCCTAGATTATTTCATTAATATTTACAAAAAGGCAACTTTCTAATTCTGTCATTCTTTCTGAATTTATTACTTAGAATTCTTCAGTGAAGAACTTTCTATCATCATCTATTTGGTTAACTTGAAAATCAAACTGTACAAGAAAAATAGAATAAATGCTTGATTGTTTCTTTCTCTATGCTTATCAATATCCCCAAAAATTCCCTGTAGCCCTAGGAATCAGCAAAGATGACAAATCTGTTTCTTAAAGTATAATTATTTTCTTTATATGCATATTTGATGTATGTCAACCCCATAATAGATGTTAATTCTTTCAGCTCAAATTTTGGCAGGCAAATTTCTTAAATGGATATGAGATCCCTATACCTTAACACTGCCTTGTATAATCTCCTGTTTTTGAGTGTTGGTAAGACCTATAAATATGATGTGATATCAAGCACTCTATAGTAAATGGGATTTTGTATATGTAATTAAGTCCATAGTTGGTTGACTTAATTAACCAAAATGGAGGTCATCCCTAATGGACATCCCCTAGAAGAGATAGCATGAAGCAGCTATCATCAACTGGCTGGGCTGGAAGGAAGCAAATAATCATGTTGGGATTTGTTTATGAGAAGGATACATGGCAAGGAGATGAAGAAAGCTTTTAAGACCTGAAAGCAGTTATCCAACAAGCAACTAGCAATAAAACAGAAGCAGGAACATACATCCTACAACAAGAAGAAAATGAATTCTGCCAACAACCAATGAAATTGGAAGAAATCTTCAAGTCTCAGATGAGATTTAAGACCCCATCAGCACCTAAATTTCTGTCTACTAAGGACTGCATAAAGGACACAGCTAAGTCATACGTAGGTTGCAAAAAAACTAAAGTATTTTTTTAAAATGTCACTAAATTTTTGATAATTTGTATTTGACAAAATTTCACACCCTTTCATGATGAAAATGCATGATAAACTAGAAATACAAATAAACTACCTTATATGTGAGAAACACAGAGCAAGCATCATATTCAATGGAAAAAGACTAAATGCTTTTTCCCATGATTAGAAACAAGGCAAGGATGCCTGCTTTCAGCACTTCTATTCAACATAGTGCTGAAAGTGCCAGCCAGAGCAATTAATCAAGAAAAAGAAAGAAAAGACATCCAAATCAGAAAGGAAGAAGAAAATGCATATCTGTTTGAAGGTGAAATGATATTATCTGTAGAGAATCTTCAAGTTTCCAAAAGAAAATTGCTACAACCTAATAAACAAATTCAGCTAGGTAGCAGGAAACAAAGTGAACACAAAAAAAATCAGCTGCATTTTTATACACTAACAAAAAACAGTTTAAGAAGGAAATTACGTGGATCAGTCCTTAAGTGTCTGCCTTCAGCTCAGGTCATGATTCCAGCGTCCTGGGATCTGAGCCCCGCATTGCATCGGGCTCCCTGCTCAGGGGGAAGTCTCTTTGTCTTTTTCCCATTCCCCGGCTTGTGTTCCTTCTTTCACTGTGTGTCCCTGTCTCTGTCAAATAAATAAATATAAATAAATAAAATTTTTAGAAAAAAATTAGAAAATTAGAATCTAAAAAATACTTAGGAATTAAATAAGGAAGAAAATACTTATGTAATGAAAACTACAAAACATTGCTGAAAGAAATTAAAGAAGACATAATAACCATGTCATTCAATATCACATTCTATGTTCATAGATTCAAAAGTTTAATATTGTTAAGATATCAATACTACCAAAAGTAATCTACAGATTCAGTGTGATCCCTATTAAAATCCCAAAAATATCTCTTGCAAAAATAGAAATACTCATTCTAAAATTCATATGGAACCTCAAAGACACAAAGTAAATAAAGAAAATTTTAAAAAGAATAAAATTAGAGAACTCAAACTTTCTAATTTCAAAACTTACTATGAAGTTGCAATGATCAAAATAATTTGGTAATGGCATAAATATGGATATATAGAGCAGTGGAATAGAAGAGAAAGCCCAAAGTTAAAGCCTTGCATATATGACCAAACAATTTTTGTCAGTGGTGCTAAAACCATTAATGGGAGAAAGGACAGTGTTTTCAACAACTGGCGCTTGGAAAACTGAATATTCACATGCAATGGAATAATGTTGAAACTTCCCTAAAACTGTGTACAAAAATTAACTCAAAATGGATCTGTGGCTTAAATTTAAGACCTTAAACTATAAAACTCTTAGGAAAAAAATAGAGAAAAGAACTTTGCAACAGAAACTTGGCATGATTTCTTGTATGTAACACCAAAAGTAGGAGCAACAAAAGAAAAAATAAACAAAGTAGATTTGTTATTTTTAAAATATTCATCAGAAGATACTATCAACAGAGTAAAAGAGAAATCCACAAAATAGTAGAAACACTTGCAAATCTTACATCTGTTATATAAAGAACTTCTAAAATTCAGAAACAACAACAAAGCTCAGTTCAAAAATGGGTAGGGGCTCCTGGGTGGCTTAGGTTAAAGCCTCTGCCTTCAGCTCAGGTCATGATCTCAGGGTCCTGGGATGGAGCCCCGCATTGGGCTCTCTGCTGAGCAGGGAGCCTGCTTCCCCCTCTCTCTCCACCTGCCTCTCTGCCTACTTGGGATCTTTCTTCTCTCTGTTGAATAAATAAATAAAATCTTTTAAAAAAATCAGTAAAGGACTAAAATATGCATTTCTCCAAAGGAGATAAACAAGTCACAAACACATACAAAGAAGATGCTCAACATCATGAATCATGGAGGGAGATGCAAATCAAAACTACAATAGGTTATTGTCTCACACTCATCATAAAGTCTACTATTAAAAAAATGAATAGATAGCAAGTGTTGGCAAGGGTGTGGAGAATTGGAACTATTGTGTACTGTTGGTGATGTTGCAAAATATTACACCTACTGTGAAAAGCACTACAATGATTTCTCAAAAATCAAAAAATAAAATTACCATATGATCTAGAAGTTGCACTTCTTATGTATACACCCCCAAATTAAAAGCACAATCTCAAAGAGATATTTGTATACTCATTTTTATAGCAGCATCGTTTGCAATAGCTAGAATGCAGAAGCAATGCAAGAATCCATCATCAAATAAAAGGAGAAGCAAAAGTAGTACTTACATATGAGGGAATATTCTTTGGCCTTAAAAAGGGGGAAACTCTGACATATCCTACAATATGCTAGACCTTGAGGAAATTATGCTAAGTGAAGTAAACTAGTCAAAAAAAAAAAAAGGCAAAGACTGTATGATTCCACTTATATGTGTAATTAGAATAATCAAAATCATGAGAACATAAAGTAGAATGGTGGCTGCTAGGGGCTGGAGGGATGCAATAATGGAGGAGTTGCTTCATGGGTGGAGAGTTTCAGTTTTGCCAAAAATTCAGGAGATAAATGGTGGTGATGGCTGCACAACAACATGAATACACTTTATACCACTGAATGGTACACTCGAAAATGGTTTTTTTTTTTCAAAAATGCTTAAAATGGTAAATATGTTATATGCATTTACCACAATAAAATTTAAAAAACATAAAAGGAAGGCATAATATTACCCACCCATTTTTTCCATCATCACATTATTACCAACACTATAATTTGTTTTTTTAAAGGAGCACATTTTGGGGTGCTGGGTGGCTCAGTGGGTTAAAGCCTCTGCCTTCAGCTCAGGTCATGATCTCAGGGTCCTGGAATGGAGCTCCACATCAGGCTCTCTGCTCAGCAGAGAACTTGCTTCCCTCCCCACCCCCCGCCTGACTCTCTACCTACTTGTGATCTCTCTGTGTCAAATAAATAAATAAAATATTTTAAAAAATTAAAAAACCAAAGGAGCACATTTTTAAACACATGTTAAAAAACATAGGTGAACAATAATTTCAAAACTTTGGCAAAGACAACCACAAAACATATCTATTTTTTTGCAGAAAAAAAAGTAAAGGAGAGTAGTATTTATAAAATTAATAACAATTCAATATTGAATATTTGTATAGTAAAATTTGCTAATTCTGGATTTTAAAAGTGCCTCATGTCCATATTTGTCAGCATTTCAGTTTATAACCGGAGATAATTATTTAATAATATGTGATATTTTGGTATTTTACAAATTTATATTAATTTCTCCTTTTAAGTAGTTTTTCACAATGGATGGTTGCTTAAATATAAAAGATAAAACTGTGTAGTAAGCTCTATTTTCTACTAAAGAATAATATGCCACATATATATTTCTAGCCTTATATATTAATATCCTTGCATTTATCTATCATTCAACAAAAAAATGAAAAGGATTTTTTAATGAAAAATGTCTATAGATCCATACTTTTATATCCTTAGTATAATATTCTCTTTTAGATAAAGAAAGGTATGGCCTTTGTTTTACATTTCTATACTCCAATATCCAACCTTCACTTCATTATTTATTTTCTCTTTGGTTACTTTTTAAATCAAGATTTGTGGAAAACAATACCATAAAGAAGTAAATGAGAGGTGTGTCCCTTTCCTGTTCCTAGTATTTGGAGTCTTGAAAGAAATAAATATAATCAATGAATGCTTCCTATGAAAACCTGTAATTCACTTAAAATAATTTAAAATAATTAAAGAAAAAATGGTTTCCAGTATTCACTAAAGACTGTCATTTTTGCTTTCTTTTGGTTTTAAATTATAAATCTCAATGACAAGAATAGTTCTTGGAAGTGTTATCATTGGTATGTGTTTTAGAGATCATGATATATACTACTTTATGGAATATAAATATAATTTATTTGTAAGCAAATACATACAAGAATTAGGTATGACTTTTAACTATCTGTATGTGCAATAACCCACAGTAATTATTCCATCATGACATTAAATAACTACAGTAAAAGAATAAAGGTCCTATATGATTAACTAACTGCTAAATTAGTGATAACCTTTGTCAAAAATTATAAACATTGTGGAGCTAACAAAATGTAAATAGTAAACAATTTTCCCCAATGTTCCCAATAAAATTCCTATCTGAATTTTTAAAACTAAACCTAAAGAGATTTTGCTGTATTATTACTGCAATTTTATAAACATCATACTTGTGATTTGTTTTTATAAAGCCTTATTCATGATTCTCAATTTCTTTTGTGTTTTATTAGCTTCATATGGTTTCTAAAATGTTTTTCCTGGAGAGTTTTATGATCAAGAAAATTTGGATAACAACATAAACATGGAATGAGATATAGATGTGACTTAACATGTTAACTTATTATTTGTCATTAAAAAGTCAAATTAAGGGCGCCTGGGTGGCTCAGTTGGTTGAGCAACTGCCTTCGGCTCAGGTCATGATCCCGGAGTCCCGGGATCGAGTCCCATATTAGGCTCCCGGCTCTGCGGGAAGTCTGCTTCTCCCTCTGACCTTCTCCCCTCTCATTCTCAGTCTCTCGCTCTCTAATAAATAAATAAAAATCTTTTAAAAAAAAAAGTCAAATTAATAGGCATAGCATGATAAATGATATGAACTACTAAAGCTATAGCTTATTCCAATTTCCTTTATTAGATAATATATTACTCTTTGGCTACCAAATTTGATTGGTTATTTCTCAATCCACATCTCACTTGACCTATTGAAAGCATTAAAAAAACTTGATCATTTCCTTGTCTTTCAGTTTTTTTTTATTTAGCTTCCAAGAGACCACAATCTTACTTAATCCTTAACCTTCACTCTGCCCTAGCACTCCCTCTCTTGCCTTCATTTCTTCTGTGGACTCCTCCTAATCCCTGTGAGCAGTAATATTAAAGTGCCTCAGTAATTCCACATGCAATGACTCCCTAATTAACCTCATTTTGTCTTATAATTTATTATATATATATACATATATATATGCGTGTGTGTGCATGCATGTGCAAGTGTGCTGATTTAAAAATAGATAAATATATATAATATGTATAACATATATATATTATATATATATATACTGATTTTTTTAAAAGACAATTATCTACGAATATTTTCACTTCATTTTGCAGGCTGGGCTTCCTGAGTAAAGAGTACTAGCAAATTTGACTCAAAGGTAATTGGATAGCAAACACTCCACGTGTGGTAAGAAGAATGGCTTCCAAAGATGTCTATTTCCTTATCTTCATATTTTGAAAGTATGTTATATTACATGACAAAAAGGATTTAAAGATGAAATTGGTAATGTTAATCTCATTATCTCAAAATGCATGGATTAGCCTATATCATTTGGGCGGGCTCAGTAGAATTGTGAGTAAATGTATAAAAGGGAGACAGAAAACCCAAGATCAAAATAATGCAGTAAGAGAAAGAGAAAAGCAACCACTGCTTACTCTGGAGACAAAATGGAGCCTTGATCCAAAGTTCAGACTTTAATAGTTAGAAAAGGCAAGAAAATAGATTCTTCCCTAGATTCTCTAGAAAGGAATGCAATCCCGCTAACAACTGGATTTTAGCTTAGTGAAATCTGCATTACATTCTGACCTACAGAACTGTAAAATATTTGTGTTATTTTAAGCAACTAAACATGTAGCGATTTGTTGGAGAAGCAAGAGAAAACTAATACACCTTGGAAGCTAGAGAGATTGTACAGCTTCAGAGAAATTTAGATAATCATCTCCTCTGCATCTATTGTATTACATTCCAGGTGAAACTAGACATTTTCCTCCTCTCCTGGGTATGATTAGTTTACAGAATAAAAGTATTTAATCTCTTATTCTGTCTCTCTGGAGATGAGGAGGAAATGCTGTGCCAGTTGACTTAAACAAGGTCTGAGGGTTATAATTTTTTTTTTAAAGATTATTTATTTATTTATTTATTTATTAGGAAAGAGAGAGAGTGAGAGAGAGCATAAGAAGGGAGAAGGTCAGAGTGAGAAGAGGACTCCCCATGGAGCCGGGAGCCCGATGTGGGACTCGATCCGGGGACTCCGGGATCATGACCTAAGCCGAAGGCAGTTGCTCAACCAACTACGCCACCCAGGCGCCCCTGAGGGTTATAATTTTGAAGCTGCTCTCTTGATGTGCAAACTTGTTGCATGTGAAGAGTAGCATCATGACTACATTTTATCACCTTACAGAGGTTGGAGAACAAAGGAACATACACTGAGGTGCTCTGTAAGTAATAAATAGGCTGTTCTCTGATCCAGAGATCTCATGTTTCCTGTAAGAAGGGAAGAATCCAGGTAGAGGAGAGGAAAAACCCATTATCTTTATTTTGAAGAACTCAGTGGAAATATTATTAATATTATTATTGTTATTGTTATTACTTAAGGTTTTATTAATTTGAGAGAAGGAGAGTGTGCAAGCGTGCATGCGTGCAACAGAAAGAGAGAGAGAGGGAGAGAGCACGGACCACAATGGGGGCTTGATCCCCATTGTGGGAACCCAGGATCCCAGTATCATGACATAAGCCAAAGGCAGACGTTTAAGGGACTGAGCCACCCAGACGCCCCTCAGTGGAATTATTTTTGTCACATAACAAAAAGAATGCTGATGACTAAAACTTGTATAGTAACCTTTCACTGTTCTCAAGTTCCTAGGTCTTGTCTCTTTTTAAATCATGATCTTATGGCTGTGGCTTTCTTCTTTGTGTTTACAAGTTGGTTGTTCTATCTCTGGCACCATTTTAACATTTCAGAGAAGACTAAGAAAGAAGTGTGAAATCAGTAGTTTTAGATAGATGAGTTGGCCTTTTTCATTAGGAATGCAATTTTTCCAAAATCCCCATCCAGAACACACATTCTTACATAGCATGAGCTAATATTATATCACACAGTTATTGTCTTTTGGAGATACCCATGAATCAGTTCTTCTTTGTGTTATTTTTTAGTCTAAAAAATGTATGCTCCAAATAAAATTTAGATTAGTTTGGAAAGAAAATGGATAGAAGATAGAAAACAAAGTGTACCTGCCACTTACAGTAATGTGTTGTCTAGTTCTATTTTTTCTACCTTATTCATCCTCAATAATGTAAATAATTTCTAATTTTCTTGAATTATTTTAGAATATTAACTCATTGGAACATCCTTTTGTAGTATAGACTTATAATTGTTGGTTTTCTACATAAAAGTTTGAGCAGGTACTTCAAACTCAATGTACTAAAAGTTGACGAAATTCCCATTCTTTTTTCCATTTTCCTGTCACTTTATGGGGCAACCTCATTTTTAATTTCCATATAGATTTAGTCACACAATTGTCTACTCAGCTCTTGAACAAGAAACCTTGGGAGGAAACTTGGACACCATCTCTTCTACCAGGCAATCAGAGAGTAATTTTATCATCTTTAGAGATGAAACATCTATTGATTAATTGTTTATTTCCATTCCATTCTGTTAATGTTCTTGGATCTTTTATAGGATGAAGACAACCAGTAATTTTCTCATTCATTATTCTAACCCTATATCTTTTTTATCTAGTTCCTTATCAATATTCTGGAGTTAATTTGTCTAGATGATATCATGTCCATCTTCCATGCAAAGTACTACAGGAACTCTTATTGTTGGCTTTTATAATAATGTCACATCCACTCAGCATAAAAACGTAAAGCTTATCGCGTTTTTGCTCTAGTTTATGTTTTCAATCTGATCTATCACTGTTCTCCCAACCACCATATTGCACACAATGTCCTTTATACACCAGCGATAAGGCACTTCATGCTCTTTTCAGCACATAGTCCAAGGTTCTGGGGCTCCATCCTTCTACCAGTGTACTTCTCCTTACCTGGTATTTGTTTCATAAAGGTCATCTTTCCCTTAGGCTCTCCATGAAACCCATGTCAGATGTAATTGCCTTCTCTTTAGTACCTTTGCAAGCAAGCATTTTGTAATCAAGCCTATTGGTTATTTCTATAGATGTCTGTCTCACATGCAGTAATTTCTTAATCAAAGCAGATCATATTACAATATTCTTTATACTTGTTTCAAAAGTATCTAAGTACGTGGCCTGTCAAAGAGTAGATGCTTCATAAAATACAGTTTTATGAAAAGAATAATAGAATTACAGATGAAAAATTATCAGAATTCAGATAGCATTTAGCATTATTTTTTCTTTCCTCTATGATATTAGACATATTTCAAAAAATAAAACTATATTTCAATGAATTAAACAAATTAACTTAGGCAAACAGTTTTGAAACTTTTGTATAAGTCTAGAGAGAAAAAAAAAATTCCAGCTGGGAAAAAGCTAAAATGAAGGGTGATCATATGAAGTAAGATTGTACTTTCGCACACACACAAATACATGTACATGCCTATTAAATTACTTAATTTAGATATACTAGCTATTTAAAATTTTTGTACAGATTCTATTATGATCATTTGTGCTTTTAAGAAAGCCTAAATCTTGGGCACCTGGGTGGCTCAGTGGGTTAAAGCCTCTGCCTTCGGCTCAGGTCATGATCTTGGGGTCCTGGGATCGAGCCCCACGTCGGGCTCTCTGCTTGGCGGGGAGCCTGCTTCCCTCCCCCCCCCCCGCCTCCCTCTCTGCCTACTTGTGATCTCTCTCTCTCTCTCTGTCAAATAAATAAATAAATAAATAAAATCTTTAAAAAAAAAAAAAAGAAAGAAAGCCTAAATCTTGAAAGAAGAAAAGAAACAAAAATATTTTGAATTAACAAGGAGGATATCTTAAATTTTAGTTATTTTAAAAATCATTTCTTTGGATAAAAAATATGGGAAATTGCTTAAGGAGACAGCATAATTTTTATTTAGCAAACTGCACATTTCTTAGTTAAAATATTTACCATAGAGTACTTCTCTTATATTATTTCCTTATTTTATCAGAAATATTTTGTTTGTTTGTTTTTAAGATTTTATTTATTTGAAAGAGAGAGAGAGATCACAAGTAGGCAGAGAGGCAGGCAGAGAGAGAGAGGGGAAAGCAGGCTCCCTGCTGAGCAGAGAGCCTAATGCTAGGCCAGATCCCAGGACCCTGAGATCATGACCTGAGCTGAAGGCAGAGGCTTTAACCCACTGAGCCACCCAGGTGCCCCAATATTTTATATTTTAAATGTGATTTCTGAGAAAATGTACAGGTTAACAGGAATGTTGGTTAGAAAAACCAAGGTCATGTGTGTGACTTCACCCTTTCATTTTATTTTTTGTGCCATGGTGATTAATAGCTATAAAAATGAATAGTATTACTTCCTTTGATAATGATATCAAGGGAGTTTGATAAGAATATGGAAATGCATGACATTTTGTGACAGACATTTGATCTAGGAGCCTTTATTCTTTCTTCTTTCAACGAGTGTATTACACTATTTGCATATTTAGTGTAAAGATAATAGGTTTTCTCTATGGCAAAACTCTTTTGGTAATTTATCCATAATTGAATTGGGTTCTTAGTTGGTATCTTGTGTATATGTGAGTTTATGTAGTTTAGCATCCTTGTATTATATTGCATGGGTTACTGCTTTAAAAAAATTATGCACCAAGGAGATAAATGTCAAGCTCAAGAAGTTCAGATTCATAATTAAACCACCTGCCTTTCTCCTCATACATGGCACATAACAAATAGCCCTTTTAGTTTTAGCTAACACAAAGTTATCCTATCCAATTTGAGTAGCATTTTCTTAGATCTGATATTACTTACTTGATTAATATTCCTTTGTCTTTAAAACAATAACACAAATGTATTGCATGATAATCTTAGTTTGGGAAGGTATGATAATTTTCAGGTACATGATATTTTGCAGGTTGTTGGGGGCTGTGGTATAGTAACAGTGACTGGACCCTTCCTTTTAATGCCACATTGCCTTTTAGGAATGGGAAAATAGTTATAACTTGACAGATACCAAAAATTTAGACAAGCTATACAGAAGCTATTCCATGGGCTTTGTATAAATCTTAGACACCTCTCCTGGTTCAGCATCAGTTTAAATGAATGACTGAATAATGCTACCTTCATATATTGCAATTACCTTAGATTCTGTGATCTAAAAAATATAGCATTTTCAATAATTCACAATAAGTTATTTTTATAAAAATAGTATTGTCTCATCAAACTTAGTTGGGAATAACCTGTTTCTATAGCCACTGAGTATATTAAAATAAATCCATGAATTTATCAGTTTTATCTAAGATATGAAACTGGGGAATGAATGCATTGTCTATATTTGACTCCCCCGAATCTCTTTGAGATGCTACCACTTTATTTCTCCATTTGATTGTGGTGAGGCTATCAATCCTATGATCCTGCCTTTCATGCCATAAAGATATTTATGAGAGCTAAGCTGTGTACATACATATATATGAAGCCTATCTGTGTATAATCCCATCTTCTTGGATATACAATGATTGTACCAGGGGTGGCTAAGTAACTCAAGCAGGACCAGGAATCTTTTTCTGATGGAGAGCTAAAGATATCATATACCTGAAATGACAAAAGATAGCTTCACAATGTGAAAAGACTCACTGAGAAAGAGGTTAGTATAAAAAAAAAACAGAGATGATGGAAAGAAAAGTATGAGGATGTGCATTTGTAAGAATATGTATGCAGATATGTATATGCATATGCATATAAATATGTATAAAAGTTTGGCTTAAAGGTAAACACCTGGTGATCTTATATTTTTTAATTCTACTTTTAATAAAGCCCTTGACATCATGAGCCAAGTTTTTGTTTTGTCTTGTTTTCTATTCTTTTCAGAAATTGGTTCAAGTTAATATATATTACTTACATCCTTCACTAATTGGGACTCATAGTCTCAATTCAATGAAATGCCTTAAAGAACTTCTGAAAATCAAATATCTAGAACAATAGTATTTTTTATATAAGGTGAAATTATACAATTTACTAATTTAGTTTGTTAAATGTCATTAGAAGAAAGAACACTTTTGCTTCAGAATATTCATTTATGGGCGCCTGGGTGGCTCAGTTGGTTGAGCAACTGCCTTCGGCTCAGGTCATGATCCTGGAGTCCCGGGATTGAGTCCCGTATCGGACTCCTGGCTCTGCGGGAAGTCTGCTTCTCCCTCTGACTTTCTCCCCTCTCATTCTCAGTCTCTCGCTCTCTAATAAAAAAAAAAAAGAATATTCATTTATATGTTCTTTCATTTTAATAAATAACTTTAGAATTGTATAACTTGCCCTAAATAAAAAATTTATTATGTATATACACTATATATAATATACACTATATATACATATATATAATACACTGTACAATATACATATACAATGTGTATACACTATATATAATATAATGATATATACACACATATAATAGAAATATTATAGATCTTTATCTATATATTTTAATATATCCGCTAGGTTCAATATACCTATTTAACTCTACATATGCAATATATTTATATATAGATCTAAAACTAAGATATGCACACACACGAAGATTCTCTCTTTGACCAAACTCTACCCAGGTTCCTCTGAACTCTCTTATTAATCCTTGACTTTTGGGCTTCTGTGTTAGTCTCCTCATTGTTCAATTTTAGCAAAATCCTATTTAAGTCAGTTTACCTAGAATCTCTCATCCTTTCACATCTGATCACCTTCTCCATATGATTAGTTTTCTCATCCTCTACCATTCCCAGGTGATATCTGACCACCTGGCCTGCCTTCATCAACAATCTTGCTACGTCAGATTGGCCAAAATCCTTCCTGACCCCTGATGTTTCCTCTCAGCAATCTTCCATCCACCAGCCCCTATTCCTGCTCTTCAGCTACAAAATCATCACTATTTTTTGTTGTATTTGGAGTAGAACCCAACCTCTCTCCCTTACTTACTGCAAAACCCCATTGCAGTGGTCCCTAAACTTATTGCGATTGACCACTTAAATAAAGTCTGCCTTACCATTCTTTAACAACTGTCAGAATATTTCATTTTCTTTAACAATATACAAATAATCATAATATAGGATAATGATATTACCATATATTTACATATAAAATCAAGAAGCATGTTACTAAGAATGTATTATGTCATTATGTACTGGAAACCAAAAAATTAAGGATGAGGTTCAAATAAACTCGTAAGAGAGAGAGAAGCAGACAGATATATAAACTTTAAAGTGTAGGACCCTGTTATCTTATTACTCTGGAAGGAAAGCAGTATCAGGATATTCTTGCCAAAAAAATGTAACAGTTGGTATAAAGGTGAAAACACAAATTCAATGTTTACATCCCTTAAATAACAGTTGGTATAAAGGTGAAAACACAAATTCAATGTTTACATGGCTTAAATAGGGACAATATAATTGTGGAGAGCATACTAAGTATAAAAGGCAACATTTGCTAATTTATAAATGTACAGCAGAAAAGAAGTTTCAGGAAGATAGAATTTAACAATGGATCAAAAGGATGAGGTTTACAGATGAAAAAGTCCAAACTGTGAAGTATTTTTCAGGTTATATTGAAGATGTTTGAAGTAATTTGGAAAAAGCTGAAACACTTTTAGTAAATATGCTATGATAAATTTTGTGATGTAGGAACAACATTCTGGTGATGATATTGAGAATTATTAATCTTGGATAAGATTAGAGGCTAGGAAATAAGTTTTAAATTTTTTGTGATGAAAAGGATGATAAAATAGCTTTCTGTGATATTTTAGAAGGTAAGTTGAGAGAACATGGCATCCATTAAAAAAATGATCAGTCAAATGAAATCTAAATTTTGGTATTTATTCAGGTGGCCCTGTCATTCATTAAAAAAGGAAATACAGAGAAGAAAGAAGGCTGGTGAGGCAGAAGGCAAAAATAGTTGGGTTTATGTATGTTAATCTGGGTATATGAAAATCAGCAGGACATCCTGTGATAGCTGGAGAAATAAGAATGGAGGTCATCAAGGGAAACTATGTAATCAACAGACTGACTTTCCCAGGAATTGCGATGAAAGCCACCAAGAGAAACTATCAGCAACCTTGAAGGAGAACCAGAAAATTGCAGAGTACTGGAAGTCAAGGTATTTACAGAGAGAAGGCAATCGTAATGTTGGGGTTTAGCACATGCTAGCCCAAAATATGGCATCTTGGCTTACTGAATATTATAAGCTGAAGGAGTTTGAGAAAACAGCAGAAGCAGGAAAGTGACTTTGATCCTCTGTCCCAAAATAGCTCATAAAAAAACGCATTTAAGAGGGGCCTTTCCTCTACCTAAAAGGAAAAGAAATATCCTTATCTCCAAAGACAAAGGAACAGTCAGAAGAATCCTAACAGACCTTTTTAAGTTTCCCCCAGTTTATACACTTACCTCATATTCTCTGACCTATCATATTTTTTCCATAACTGGCTTCTTCATCAAACCTAACATAAAGATGTTTATTGTTTATTTGGGTCTTCATTTCTTTATGAAGTGCCCTATGCCACTGAAAACATACTAAATACGTTTGTATGATTTATTCCTGTTAACTTGTCTTTGTTGGTTTGATTTTCAGACCCAGTCAAGGACACTAAAAGGGTCAAGGAAAACTTTTTCTTCCCCTACAATTAACATTGTTAAATATTGCAGAATAGGAAATCAAATGTTTTGTTCATAAATCAAGTACACCAATGAGGTAATAATTCATCTTAGTAATTTCTGGAAAGTTGTGAAATGAAGCCATTTTGGTATTAGTGTGAGGGGAAAATGGAAATGCTTCTATATAGCAAATTTTCAAGTTGAAGGTGTATCAAATAAGTTGCCAGTAATGATATACACCTATTGTGCAAGCTAAGGGAAAGAAGGACGACAGCCTTCCTATACACCTGTGGAGTAGTGGGGAGAATGATGCAAAGAAAGTTTCAATGGACTAAGGTTATAAATGAGAATGAAGACATAGTTTGTACTTAAAGATGTTTCTATCAAAGGGTTGTGAGAGCCTTCGTTGTAATGGTGTTATCATAAACAATATCTAGTATATGACAATTAAATATAGAAAAGCTATATATAACTTTTCTATAATATATAGAAAATATAGAAAAGAAAAAACTAAAAGCCATCTTGACTTATTTCTAAAAAATAAATCTATTTTGGTAGAGGTTATTTTATTACTGTATTTTACACCAATTTGAGAAAAAAGTTCATTATTAATGCAATTGCTGGAAAGCTTATTTCCCATCTTAAAATTAGAGTCATCATGAACAGAGATAAACCAAAGTACCAAGAAGACCTAGGTAGCTAGTCAGTGTCATCCGAGTCTGTAGTAGGAGCAAAAAGAAGAAGGATAACTGGCTTATATTTTTCTTCTGTCAAGTTCAAGCAGACAAATAAGAATATCTGCAAAATGCTTCTTGAAAGCCAAGATGAAATAAAACTTACATATGTAGTTCCCAGGACAATAAGAGGAATGAAACAATTTCTATTAAGTATCTTCTTGTCACAAACTTTTTCTTGTTTTTCCTTGCCTGCACTAAGCAGGAAAAGATGGGATTATTTTCTCTCTGAAGTGAAAAAGTTAAATATTTTTTAACTAAGAAAGAAATTACTGTGTTACTAGAGTCCCCAATGTGTTTATGACTCATGCAGGTGGCATCTGAAATGTGTTTCATCTAACACTCAATTGTTCTTACATGGGGGAATTAATTTTTGAGTATTTAATGTAGATCAGATGTTTTTCTAGGCATCATAAGACCCAAGTTTTATATATATATATAAAATATATATATATTTTATACATATATATATGTATAAAATACATATATATATATGACAAACCCTGCCCTCATTAAAGACATACTTAGTAATAATATGATAGATATAATGAGTAATTCCATGATTCATATAATAAAAGTATATAATAATAATACTCTTTATTCATTCACTTTTTTTTCATTTTAGGGACTACTTTTTCCAGATTCTATTAACATATGTGTTCTATATTAAAGAGTGGTTCTGTATCCTCAAGTAATCCTGGGGGATTATAATATGTTTCATATGGGAGTATTTTGAAAAAAATAATTGCAAATAGTTTGCTGACTAACAAATATATTTTTCAAATGACTTAATTGAGTTTAAATATATTTTCTTTATTCAGTTTAATTTAGTACATTTTAAGCTAGGTATTTGCTTGGACTCCCATTTAACTGTGTACTTGTTTTTTCCACCTGAAAGATTTTTCAAGTGCTTTGACAAGATCCAATGTTTTTCTACTTATAGTAGCTCTTGATTGTTTCCTGGGATTACTACATTATAGATTACCTGTAACAAACCTTGCTTTCCAGAACTTACTGATTTTGCTATCTTCTCCACTTGCAATTAAGTCATTTCCTGACATTCAGACTTTATCTCCAGCTAGTATAGTGTGTTTTTAAAGTGAACTCTTCTCTGACAGCATTTAAACATTTTAAATAACAGCCGGTCATCATCTTTTAAATCATCAGTGTAAAAAGTATATCAGAAGATATATTCTTCCATCCAAGAAGGTAGATAACACAAATCAAAATGTTTGGTTGCCACATTCAACCCCAAGTCATTATAAACCAGAATGATGGTGTATACTAAGAGATTCAAGACCATCAAAGAGAAGATAAGTGGAGTGCTTCTTCATGTAGGTTTATGTGAAGGATTTGAGGAGATTGTAAGGGTGCAGGTATAGGTACTTTTTTTGTTCAAAAGCATCTTTTCTATCAGCTATCTATTTTTTCAATAAGATATAAAACATTCCATTCCATAATTATATACAACATTTAAAACAAATGGCTGATACCAAGAAATGTTCATTTCCAGTATCAGGAAAAATTCTAAGTCCCTGAAGCTAGCATCCTCAGGAAACAATGATCTCTGTTTTTTACTAACCTACATTCCTGGATTTCCAAAGGCCTATGAGTACAAACAAAGTCAGCAACTTTCACAGCCATAGCTGCTAGCTTAAGACAGACTCTTTCTTCATTGCTGTTGCTATGACATCATGTAACACCACTTAGAACCTTTGGTTTTATTGCCTAGGATCTCTGGAGATGTCCATATTTTTTCATGAACAAATTCTATAGTGTTATACAGAATCCTATAAAATCGTATAATGATTATACCTTTATTTCTTGCCCTTCCACATGCTGCTTTTGACAGAAAAATCTTACTTATCCCAAAACGTTCACACTAGTATTCCTAAAGTAGTAAGACGGTATCTTTGAAACCAATGTAGACACAGGGAAAGTAATTCTTTGTCATCAACTCTGACCTCTAAGGACCAGAAAATCAATGTAAATAGTTTAGGCTCAAGTAGGTAGACACCTTGTCCAAAATAATAATTTATATCATTATTAATACTATGTGAAATAATAATATATATGACACATATGTGCATGATCATCTAATATATACACATTTACATAAATATATACATACATGCAATATATGTATATACGTAAACATACGTTCAAATATGCACGCCGTCTTAGTACTGTGTATTAAGAATATAACTAGTGGTAGACATTCTATTTTAAATAACGCCTAGAAATCACCTAGAATTGGCAGACTTTTTTTTTTTTTTAAGCACCAGTTCTTTCACAAGAAGTTGAATAAAGGAAAAAGGTTTCAGCAAGTGGAAAGAAGTTTGTTAGAGTACAGATGGATTGTTGTTGGCTCAGGCAGAGGTATTTTCTAGGCCCATAGTAGATGATTTCCTGAATTCTCATAAATCAGTCTCTTGGTTTCATCTTTTCTCTCTCTCTCTCTTTTTAATTCCCTTACCTCCTTTACTCTCCAAAAGCATATTCTTGATTCCCACTAAGACACCAAATTCCCCAACTCCTCTTTGCCCGTCATTCTGTCTTATGGCTGTAGGTATATCCTATAAAGATTTAGACTATAGCAAAAACTTTTACCAATAGGCTCAATATTCCACATTCTGTGACACACCACTGTCCATCCCTGAAACAATTTCTTCCTGCTGCCAGACAAACTCAATTTTTATCAATTATTCCCAGCATCTGTGGCTCATCACTCTACTCTCTGGGCTTACAGTTCCCCCCACAGTCATCCTTCCTTTTCCACAAGAAGTAGCACATGTTTGCAGCTGCAGACACTTATCGGTCTGTTTTTTTGCCTATAGAATTTTGGAAATCCGCCTGCTTTCTTTCCTTTTGTCATCTCTCTGTTCCTTTCCATCCAAGCTGGCAATTCTGATGATTCACAGTTTTCAAATTACAGGGATTTATTCTATTAAACAAAAAGTTCCACCACAGGTCTTTCATACATAATCATCCTCTACTTTTGGCTTTTCTGAAGATGTCTAAGCAGATCTGGAGTCAAGTCTAGTTTCTTCATAGAGCCGTCAGTTTAACTGGAAATCATGACTGTTAATTCTTGTTGAGACAAAAACAAAGGATTGTCTCTAGCCACACCTCTAGGTTTCTCTCCACACCACCTTTCCTAAAAGCAAATCTAATTTTAGTGTCTTTTTCAATCTTGATAGGTTTAAAATTTCCTAAAATCTCAAGACCTGTTTCTTTTTTGTTTAATATTTCTTTCCTCAGTTTATCTTTTTCCTTTCTCATTTTACTATAAGCAGCAAGAACAAAATTGGCTATCTTCAACTCTTGCTTGAATATTTTCTCTGCCAAATATCCACGTCCGTCATTTAAAAATTCTGCTTTCCATGGTAACTATAGGTTGCAAATCAGTCCCTATCACAAGTAAAGCATTTAGAGTCGTACAGGGTACACATATGATTTCAGAGCTCTAAAGAAGACTAGAACGGTTTCAAGTTCTCAGCCATCACTTAGGAATGAAGTATATGAAGCAATTCTTTTGAAGCAAATCCCTTCAAATTAGAATAACCATATGTTATTCAGTGCTCACCACAATATATATAGTCCCCATTTGTCACCAAATGTTATTACAACCTTATTGACTATATTCTGTATGCTGTACTTTTCATCTCTGTCACTTACTTATTTTATAAATGGAAGTCTATACCTCTTAATCCCCTTTATATATTTCACCCATCCACTCCACCCATTTCCCCTCTGGCAACCACCAATTTTGTTCTCTGTACTTAAGAGTGTTCTTTTTGTCTCTCTTTTTTATTTTGTTTGCTCATTTGTTTTGTTTCTTAAATTATAGGGTATTTGTCTTTCTCAGTTTGACATATTTCATTTAGCATAACACTCTCTAGCTCCATCCTTGTTGCTGCAAATGGCAAGGTCTCATTCTTTTTTTATGGCTGAATAATATTCCATGGTGTATATATACCACATCTTTATCCATTCGTCTATCAGTGGACATCTGGGTTGCTTCCATATCTTTCCTATTGTTAATAATGCTTTCATAAGCACAAGGTTTATATATATATTTTTTAAGGTTTTATTTATTTATTTGACAGAGAGATCACAAGTAGGCAGAGTGGCAAGCAGAGAGAGATGGGGGAGCAGTCTTCCTGCTGAGCAGAGAGCCTGATGTGGGGCTCACATTGAGCATAGTGTTCTGAATGAATAAAATGGATGAAGAATTCAAGATGGGGATCCTTCTAATCTCAAAAACAAAATATTTGCTAAGTTCGTTAAATACTAGATCTAACCCTTTGGCTTTCCCTGTATCTACACTTTGTGGTGTGTAACCTTACATACACACTGCACTGAGTGGGGTCTTCTGCACTACCTCTGGACTCCAGGCCCAGTGAAGTGTCTCACTTTGAGATGTTAACAAGCAGAACACAACAGAGACATGAAAGAAATACACATGAGTATTTCAGTTCCTGCTCTTTCTTTCTGCTGTTAACATCAGTGGGATAAGTCCAGCCTACTTCCAAACGAAGTCTGAGAAACAAATAGACCAGACTCACAAGGCTCTGGGTATCTTAGCTAGAATCACCATACATCAATAGAAATGCTACCAACACCCAGATAGGAAAGCCTCCCCACCAAAATAACCATTTGGATTCCTGAGCTAAGTAAACATGCATTCTCTATGCTCCTGGACTTGCATGATTGTCATACCACATTGCAGCAGCATATAATTGACACAGATGATAAGGAAACACCAATGTGAGTATGGAATTTTTGGTTGAGAAATTCTCTGACATGACATTAACCTATTTTGAGGCTTGGGATCTTAGATTAGGAAGTCTTTGTTATTAGAAATATCTCAACATCTATAGGTTTTTGAATTCAAATAGCAAGGAGAATTGATTTTTTTTCTCCCTTTGAAATCTGGAGAAAGTCAGCCTTGTAAAATACAGAACTCTTGGAGATGCAAAGGGGTCAGGAAATAGAGGGACAGAGAACCTCCAAGATGTTAGTTAAACTCCCCATAGCATGCCTACAGCCTACTCTTCTCCCTTCTCCATTATCACACTCAGTACCACTCTGATTAGCTACTATAGAGCACTCATGGGATTCTGAAGTTCCTGTGTGTTCCAAAAGAGAATGTGGAAAAGAAATCAGATAGCACATGGTGCTGATTTGGTGAGTCACCTGAAGGTCTATGTACAAGTTCACATGGGGCTGCAAACAGGGTGTAATTTAAAGGAAATACTATGTCAACTGAAAGACACATTGGACACTTCAGCAGTAGGTACTGTAAGAATACTGACTGAAGTCTATAAACATGGCACAGTGGAAATACTCATGAACCAGGATATGACCTGGGATAAAGAATCACTTAGAAATTCTGGAAGACCAAGTATCTAACCAAAAGAGAGACTGAATAAACTTATGAGTTACTAAGATAAATCAGAAGTGACTGTTATTTTAAATGGCAATGACAAGGGGCACATGGCTAGCTCAGTTGGAAGAGCACATGACTCTTGATATCAGGGTCATGAGTTCGAGCTCCACATTGAATGTTGAAATTACATAAACAAACAAACAAACAAACTTTAAATGGACCAGAATACTAAATACAGTGTTTGTTTTTCTGGGTACTGAGTATAAAAGGGAAATCATGAGAAGGTTGAGCAGTGTGCAGGAAAAAGAAAAGTATATTTCTACATTTCTGAGTTAATGGTATAAAACTGAAAATAATGCCAAGAATATATTATAAGTTGTATCTCTTTAATGATATCTATTACCATGGTTATGATGAGGATCTTTTACACTTATTTATTCTATGTAGATGTGTGAGGTTGAAGGAGTTTTAAGAAAAGCAACATAAATTTAGAGAATGCTAGAACATGCCATGATAGGACATATACTGTGGTTCAGCACCTCTTTACCCATTTTTTGAAAACGAAAAAACAAAAGCCATCTAGTTGATTCAGTGAAATACTGAACATCTGTTTCCTTCTTGTTACCTGGGTATGATAGCCTGAAAAGCTAAAAAAGGTAATTCTTTGAGAAATAATATGATGTAAACATTTTATTAATATTTAAAATGTATAAAAGTCTATAAAACTCAAGTTTTGATGTCTCAAAGTACAAAACATCTTCCTTCTTGATACTTATAACATGGCATACACACTATCCTCTCACTTTTTTAAATAAGAGTAGTCTATTTTTAATTTATTTTTTATTATGTTCAGTTAGCCAACATATAGTATATCTGTCTAAAACAAGGGTGTACTGTCCCAGAGAAACCTTACATCAATCGGGTTTCTGTGATCCCAGACTTTGATTTCTCTAACAGGGAACAGATATTGCCAGCAAAGAAAACATTACAAACCATTCAACAATAAGGGTTCCTGACCATGTATTTCTTCCACTAAGGGCAATATGAAGACTGAGGCTGAATTGAATGCATCAAATAGCCAGATTCATTAAAAACAAAGCATGACAAAATAGATGAAATTGAAACAAAGATCCATCTCTGGCAACTTTGAAAAGACAAATGCATGACATTACAGAATACTGAGTATTTTCTTTCTTTTTTTCTTCCTCTTCTTAGTTTATCCAACAAATGAGTATTGAAGATCAATAATAGAGAAATAATATGCTGACCAGTTTTCTACACTTACTAAAGTGAAAGTTTATTTACATGTTTATTTACTATTTTTACATGTTTGTAGACTTACAAGAAGGTGAGTGAAATGATTTTACCTTTCCAAAATATTTTCTCAAATTTATAAAATGAGGGATGAATATAATCACTGGCTCTAAAGTTATAAATTGTGAAATTAGTGTGGAAAAGGAAAAATAATTTTGTCTCTACCCTTCTAGGTTCTTGACTGAGACCCCCCCACACACACAGTAAAAACAGATTAACAGGAGAAAAACTAATAGAAGTTTAGTAATATGTATACCTCCGGTATACATGGGAAATACCCAGGAAAACTAAGTAACTCTTCAAAATGACCAAAGCCACCACTTCATTTTTTATTTTTATTTTTTTAAAGATTTATTCATTTATTTGAAGGAGAGAGGAAGAGAAAGGCAGGAAGGTGCAGAGGGAGGTGAAGAGAGAAACTTCAGCAGACTCTGCTCTCAGCATAGAGCCTGACATGGGGCTCAAACTCACGACCCTGAGATCATGACCTCACCCAAAATCAAGAGTCCAAAGTTTAACTGACTGCATCATGCAGGTACCCCCCAAGCCACCACTTTAAATATCATCTACATTGGGATAGATGACAAAGACAAAAAATGTTAGAGGTAGAGACTAGTTATGTGAGGTTACCAGGAAAGACACAATAAATGAGGGTAAAGTCATTACACAGATTTAAATCATTGCCTTCTCCATGGATAAGCATTTCTAGAGATTTATAGTCTTCCTTCTTCCTTTCTTCCTTGTACAGAGGAGACACTCTTACAAATGGAGATTTCCCTTATAAATGTATTTCTTACAAAAGGGTAATTCCTATCCAGTTTTCAGAAATTTTCTCCCTTCTGCTGTTTTTTTAAAAAAATACTAAGCTCTAAATAATCCTTGTGCCAAAGAGACATTTCGGGGTGGTAAATTCTGCTCCCTTTCAGTTGCATGAGCATCACTAAGTTGAAATACTATTGGTCTGTATTCTAACAATCCTCTGATATAGTTATCATTTTTACATCTATTTTAAAACTAATAATTCCTATTGACTCCTTTGTAGAATACAATACCATGTGGCATTCATAGCTGTCAAAGACACATTAATGACTGACATGATTCAAATTCTTACTTTGGGGACAGTGAACCTATTGCTGTTGATGATACTTCTCTGGCCTGCTTATCCACTTAATTGCATTCAGCTGAGAAAACATGAGTGCTAAGGCACGACAGAGCCCACTTAGTAGGTGAAACCTCGACCTGGGCCAGTTAGAGGAAGCATTCTTGTTCCCTTTTCCATCATTCTATGCATAGATAGGTGGAGTCTCAAAATTGTTGCAGCTATCATCACTTCACAGATTGCTCTCTTTCTGACAGGTAAGGTACTTTCGGTTTCCTGCAAGTTTAAGGAGACTCTTCACTGGAATATGAAATGGGATTGTCAGTGGGGGCAGGGACGAAGCATGTTTTTTCATCAACAAGATTCAATGGAAAATGAAGTCTGTGAAATTGTGCTTCTGTCACTCAAGGACAAGGAATAGTTAAGTAACATCACTCGAAGGGTTCTGAAGCTAGTCTACTGTTCCCTGTTGTTCTTCCAGAATCTTCTTCCAGATTGCTTCTTCTTTTTAACACCCTTCACCGAGAAGAGTAAGAATAAAATGACTTTAGAAAAAGGAAAGTTTACTACTTAAGAGAAGAAAATAAATTTTCATGCCAGTATTTCTGTTCCTACATTGACCTCCAGTTTTTAGTCTCTGTCACCTATCAATTTCACTCTAATCTACTCTGCTCTGTACTCTGGGGCCCTGACTTTCATGCTACTAAGTTCCAGAAAGGGTTCATAACAAGTTTCCCCAAAAGCTGCCACTTTGGCACATGGCCTATTTTGAACTGAAAGCAATTAAGACCCTGCAGCTCAAGAGAAATTTTGTCCCTCCCTTAACTACCTAGAAGACTGTAAATTGGGGGTCTTTCCTAGAATAAGAGTTATTGCCAGAGATAAATTTTATCTGAGTGACCCCTGGCAAGGAAACATCTAATTACCAACAATCAGCTCTTTTTTTTTTTTTTTAACAATCAGCTCTTCTTATTGCTCTGTGAATTGCCCTTCTTCCCTTTGAAGCCCCAAACTTCTATCCCATTCCTTAGCCCAGGATGGCATATATATCTGATTTTATTCTTTTGTCTTTGAACCTCTCATATAGGTATGGTTCCTGTAAGTAAAAAATTAAATTTGATTTCCTCTTGTTAATACTGTGTCATAGCATTTTAACTCTTACACCAGCCAGAAGAAACTTTGAAGGGTAGAGGAAAGTTTTTCTTCCTCAAAAGTATCTTTATCTTTACAATTTTAATAGAACTAGAACTAAAATATATTTAATATAAAAGTACCTTCAATTTGTCATTTGATAATATAATATAACTCATTATCAAGAAGCTATGAATTTTTTTGACAGTCTGTAATAAATCAATGGATATAGCCTCTACTGACAATAGATGGCACTAACACCTTTTTTTCTCTGCAATCGTGGGCACAACCCTGATATGAAATCTCAGCGAATGATTCCATGTTTTAATAAACACCCTTCTTCCCATTCATGTTTTTGCAAATGAATGCAAAGATATACAATTTGTGTTATTGCTGTTGGAAAAATTTTGTGGATTTTCGAAGGAACTGGAGTGTGAGTTTTCTTTTCCTCATAAAAAGTTCAAAAAGAGGGTTTTTTCTGTGTTTTTGTTTGTTGTTGTTATATTTTGTTTTAGAAAATATGGCATTGTTTCTATAGGAACAAAAAATATTCTTTGTAATGCATATGTTTATTAGAAAGTACTATCTTCCCATGCGTGGGTCATTGAAGTTTCCACGGGTGCAGTAATTATTCAATCTCTAAATCCTCACATATACCCATTTTACTTCATTTATTTCTTAAAATCTCTTGAGTTAAACAAAACATGGAAAGAAATGCCTTATCTAATGCCATCCCCTGAATTACAATAATATGAAGAAAGCCATTTGCTTACTAAGCCATGAAAACTGCTTCTCAGGTAGATACACCTATGTTCTCCCTGAGTTTTAAAGAACATAGATATATGCATCTGAAATGCATAGAAAGGGAGAAGGGAAGTCAGGAAGTAGAATGAAAGTGGACACACTAATGAGCAACCTGTCGGCTGCTTTTGTCTGATAGGACTGTTCTCATCTCATAGAGTAACTTTTCCTACCACTGCAATTTCCTATCTTGTCTTCTTTTCAGCCTAGTGTAAAGCTATTTAAATCAAGTCCCTTTTTTTATGGTTTTCTAATCTGATTATAATAGCCTTTTCTTGACAATCAACATCAATGTTACATTCCATGAAATTGCCTTGTATTTTACAGTGTGGTATGTGCCATCCATATTCACTTTTTCTTTCTTGCTTAGCCAAAAACAGCTACTATATAAAATCCTTGCAGACCCTCTACATCCCTCCTGCCCATGACTGGATGGGATTAGAGTTAGAATTTCAACATAGCAATAATAGCAGCCTTTCTGTACATTCAAATTGAGTTCTTGTTTTAAGAATATTGCACAAGACCAACAACCAAATAGAAAATGGCCTTTAAAAAAAAAAAAGAAAATGGACTTTATAAAGTGCCATTTCTTTTTTTTTAAGAGCCATTTCTTTACACACACACACACACACACACATATGCATTTCACCACACTCGATCATAATAGAATTATCTTTGTTTAGCTCAAAATCTGTCCCAAAGTATGATCACCAGAATCATTAATAGTCATTAACACTGGTGGATAAAATAGGCAATTTTAATACTTACAACTAATGACTTTAATATTGAACATTTTGTGATTTTTCCCCCCTTGGCAAACTAACGTCTTCCCCACAGTTCACCAAGGCTGTAAACTGTAAATGAAGTGGAAGGGCAGGGCAATCAAAATATGGAATATTGAAAAGGTTGAAGTAGTAAAGTACCTTTCCCAGGATATATAAGGCATTAAGATTTTGATATTTTATATTAGTGCAGAGATTACATTGGGAAAGGGAAATGGCACAACAAAAAGTCATTATTTTAAAATGACTCATGAAAATTCTATAGTAGAAAATTGATCTCTTTCTTTGTCTCAAATCTTAACATTTTTGTCATAATTTTAAGTTTCCTTTATTTAAGCTCACCTAAAACTTTATATATACATATATATAATTATATACATATTTTATTATATATATTTTATGATATATATTATATAAAGGTTTCTCTGTTGGAATTCTGTATACTTATTGGCATTATAGATCTCAGACTTTAATGTGTAATGTATACTGCAATGTACTTATAATAGATAGCCAATAAAATGTTATTTATATTAAAATAAGACTTTTGAGGGCTTTGAGGGTTATATTCTGTACACTAAAATTCTGACTAGTTTTACCATTAGGAGTTCAGAAGGCCTTTTAGCTGAGTAACATTCCTTCCTGCATATTTGTGTTGAAGTCTTTAAGATTCGGGTCATTGAAACAGAGGATAGTCAATTCTCTCAAGAGTTCTCAGCCTGCAGAGTTTTGATGAATGTATCAGTCTGAACACAAGGATTTGTCTAATTTATTATTTCCCAAGATGACACAATACATTTTTAGGACAAACTTATGACAAGTTGCAAATCAGGTACACATTCATTCTGTCAGAAGCAATATTTAAATATCCACTCTCTCCCAGAGTATTGTTCCTGGCTAGCTATTCTCAGTGTGGGCCCTACTACAATTCAGAAGTCCTGAAGGTAAAAATAATTTTCATAATAATACTAAGACGGTATCTGCCTTTTTTACTCTTAATCTCCCCACAGAGTGTGGTGAAGTCTTCCAGGAGCTATAGGATATGTGATATCACAAAAGATGGACTATAGACACATAAATGAGAATCCAGCTTTCTAATATTTTCAGACATTAAAGAGATGGACAAAAATGCACAATAAAGCCACTTTTTCTTACTCAATATGTTTTGCTTTAGGAAACATTTTTTAAATAATCTGTTAATATGTTTATTATAGCTACTTAAAATGAATTATTAATGAGGAAAGACTAAGTAGGCTTACATATTTCCAAATGTATTTCTTAATATTGTAAATTTGACAGACATTATATAAAAAAAGATTCTGGGGTCCTTAATAATATTGAAGGATCTAAAGGGGCCTTGACACAAGAAGGTTTGTAAGCTGCTGTTCTAGATTCCAGAATCTAGAGTGTTAATGAGGCTTTTCCATTACTATTTCCAACAGTTCTTTTCACAGTAGTATGTATATAACCTACATTAAGAAGGCTTGTAGGGCACCTGGGTGGCGCAGTTGGTTGGGCAACTGCCTTCGGCTCAGGTCATGATCCCGGAGTCCCGGGATCGAGTCCCACATCGGGCTCCCGGCTCCATGGGGAGTCCGCGTCTCACTCTGACCTTCTCACTTCTCATGCTCTCTCTCACTCTCTCTCTTTCCTAATAAATAAATAAATAAAATCTTAAAAAAAAAAAAAAAGGCTTGTAGCAGGGTGCGTGGGTAGCTCAGCGGGTTAAAGCCTCTGCCTTTGGCTCTGGTCATGATCTCAGGGTCCTGGAATCCAGCCACACATCGAGCCCCCCATTGGGGTCTCTGCTCAGCGGGGAGCCTGCTTCCTCCTCTCTCTTTGCCTGTCTCTCTGCCTACTTGTGGTCTCTCTCTTTCTCTCTGTCAAATAAACAAACAAACAACAAATAAATAAATAAAAATCTTTAAAAGAAAAAGGGTTGTAGCTGTCTTACTACCTGCTTGTTCTAACTTTTTGAAAAAAAAAATTGCTTCCCATCCTCAAGCAGCTTAATCTCAATTCCTAGGATGATGAGAACACTTGGGAGAAATTTCTGATAAATAGTGATGTTTGAGGGCACCTGGGTAGCTCGGTGGGTTGGGGCCTCTGCCTTCAGCTCAGGTCATGATCTTGGGGTCCTGAGATGGAGCCCCGCATTGGGCTCTCTGCCCAGCGGGGAGCCTGCTTCCCCTCTCTCTCTGCCTGCCTCTCTGCCTGCTTGTGATCTCTCTCTCTGTCAAATAAATAAATAATCTTTAAAAAATAGTGATGTTTGTTGCTCTAGTTCTCTCATTTCCAATGTTTCTTTAGAGATGCAAAAGAAATACCTCATTATAGTTTTTAAAGTTTTCCTTATCCTTTTCTTTTTAGCTGCTATTTGAGTAAAAACTTAGCTCTACCTCTCAAATTCTTCATATCAGAGAGATCATATGATAATTGTCTTTCTCCGGTTGACTTATTTCACTTAGCATAATACCCTCTAGTTCCATTCACGTCATTGCAAATGGCAAGATTTCGTTTCTCTTGATGGCTCCATAGTATTCCATTGTATATATATATATATACCACATCTTCTTTATTCATTCATCTGTTGATGAACATCTAGGTTCTTTCCATAGTTTGGCTATTGCAGACATTGCTGCTATAAACAGTTGGGGGTTGTGGGAGGGAAATGAAACAAGATGGGATCAGGAGGAGGACAAACCATAAGAGACTCCTAAACTCACGAAACAAACCGAGGGTTGCTGGGGGATAGGGAGGTAGGGATAGGGTGGCTGGGTTATGGACACTGGGGAGGGTATGTTCTATGGTGAGCACTGTGAAATGTGTTACCCTGATGATTCACAGACCTGTACCCCTGGGGTAAATAATACATTATATGTTATTTGTTATTAACATATTATGTTATGTTATGTTACTAACATTATATGTTAATAAAAAATTTAAAAAAAAACATTAAAAAAAACCTAGCTCTAGTTAGAAGACTGTACATCTTGAAGGGGAGAATGCATGTAACTCCAAAATACCGCAGTGTAGTTTGTGCAGTATTTTAAGCTGAAGACAATCAAGACCCAACAATGTCTTCTGGTCTCGTGTACATAAAAGTTTTTGACCCTGTTACTCTGTCTTATGTCAAATTATCAGGAGGAAAGTTTTCCACCTCTACAGTATGGCTGTACAGGCACTTAATTTTACAAACTTTTCCCATCTATCTTACCCAGGTGTGTAATTAAGACCCTTAAACTAATTATATGTGTTCTCACTTCTTTTGATATTTTTTAGTATCTGTTACCCTATAAAAAATTCATATCCACACCACACTAGACCAATTAATTATATCATTCCAGGTCTCTCATTTTTTCTTGTTGTGTTTACTGAATCTAAAACTGACGGGGCACCTGGGTGGCTCAGTCAGTTAAGAGGCTGCCTTTGGCTCAGGTCATGATCCCAGGGTTCTCATATTGAACCCCAGGTCAGGTTTCCTGCTTAGCGGGGAGTCTGTTTCTCCCTCTCCCTCTGCCCCTCCCCCAGATGCTTGTGCTCTTTTTCAAATAAATAAAATCTTTAAAAAAATTTAAAAAAATAAACTGAGGGGGCACCTGGGTGGTTCAGTGGGTTAAGCCTCTGCCTTTGGCTCAGGTCATGATCTCAGGGTCCTGGGATCGAGCCCCGCAGAGCCCCACAGAGCCCTGCATGGGGCTATCTGCTCAGCTGAAAGCCTGTCTCCCCCTCACCCTCTGCCTGCCTCTCTGCCTACTTGTGATCTCTTTCTCTCTTTCAAATAAAAAAAATTTAAAATTAAAATTAAAAAGATTAAAAAATGAATAAAAAAATAAAACTGAGTAGCACACATTTTTATAGAGATTTTCTCACCTCACATTGACTATAACTACTCCAAGGCTTTGGATACAGTCTACATTGACTGGAAGCTCAGGTCAGCCATAAGTTATTTATATGACTTAAAGCAAATTAATAACACCTCTAGATCTCTGTTTATTTATCAGTAAACTGTGAAAAATAATAGTATCTATTTTATGAGGTTATTGTTAGGACTCTATGGGTTGAAACATGAAACATTCATAATTATGCTGGCACACAGAAAAATCTGAATTCATGTTTGTTATGATTTTCTTATTATTAAACTCCAACTCTTGATGGCCTTCATTTCTTCCCTGACTTAGTCTCATTGTATTTTGATATAATCTTTTAGTCTAAGGCATACATTAGTTTTCTATTTGCAAACATGTAAACAAGTTACTTGGGAAACAGAAGTAGGCTAGATTCAATCTCTGTTGGATTGTCTTTTTTAAATTAAAACTATAACTTGGATTTTTTTTTAAATCTCAGTTATTGTGCCCCTTAAATTAACATGCAGGTGATATTTTGGGTACTTACTTTTTTCCAGATTTATTGAGATATAATTGACAATATAAAACATTGTATTAATTTTAGGTATACAACATGATGATTTGACATATGTATATGTTGCAAAATGATTATCGTAATAAACTTTGTTAAAACCCATCACCTCTGGGTGTCTGGGTGGCTCGATAAGTTAAGTGTCTGACTTCTGCTCAGGTCATGAACTCAGGGTCCTGAGATCAAGCCCGCATTGGGCTCCATGCTCAGTGAGAGTCTGTTTATCCCTCTCCTTCTGCCTTTTGCTCCGCTTCTGTGCTCTCTCTGAAATAAATAAATAAAATATTTGAAAAAAATCAACTTACATAGTTACTTTTTTTTTAGATTTCTTTTTGGTCTTAAAGGTGTCTTATTACACATTCACAAATTTGTGACCATTTTTTAACTTGAAGTCTGATATTTAAAATCAAGATGTTTTTGAGGATAAAAAAAAGGCTTGTGGTCAAAAAATACAAAAAAACATGTACTGTAGTTCTAAGTATGAAATAATTTTGTGGGAAAATTCTAATTCCAATTTTATTGTAGGCCAGAACTATCTATTGCTAATAAGAAATTCTTTTAAAACACAAATTAATTTATAACTTGAAGTAATTCAAATCCAGAAAAAAATATAGCAGCTTTGAAGAGAAAGCAGATCTGGATATCTCTTTATTGATAAGAATGACATTAATCTCTCATAAACTCCAAACTTTATATTTAAAAAAAATAGCATCATGTCGGGGCATCTGGGTAGCTCAGTTGGTTAAGTGTAGGACTCTTGATTTTAGCTCAGGTTATGATCCCAGGGTCATGAATTTGATGTAACCAGAAATCTATTTCAAAGATCTTCTATATTTAAATGTCTTCTGCCATTAGACACAATGAGATTATTAAAATTATGGCTGTATCTTATTTTAAATTATTTGGGAGAAATCAAGGAAATTGTCTCATTTATTCTTTTTTTTTTAAGAATTTATTTATTTATTTGACACAGAGAGAGATCACAAGTAGGCAGAGGGGCAGGCAGAGAGAGAGGGGGAAGCAGGCTTCCTGCTGAGCAGAGAGCCCAATGAGGGGCTTGATCCCAGGACCCTGAGATCATGACCTGAGCCGAAGGCAGAGGCTTTAACCCTGAGCCACCCAGGCGCCCCTGTCTCATTCATTCTTAAAAATAATTAAAAATGAGTATGCCTCAATTAACTAAATATGAGTGCTAATGATTAAGAGTCAGTTATTTTTTCCACCTTGAAAACTGAAATATAAGTTTGAAAGAGATTCCATCTTTCAAAGGTTTATTTAGCCTCCTTATAATAAGAAAGTCACTGATAAGCATGTTATTTTTATTTATCTACCCTCATTACAACTGTAAAACTCTAAAATACAGGCACAGTGACTATAAGTCTACATGAATGTAATTAATTTTATTTTTGCTATAATATTAGGTAAAAAATGTAAACAATCTTCTATAATTTTGGATAGTATGTTGATACCATCCAATATAATCCATAAGCTAAATAAAATATTTGAAATAAACTTTAAATGAATAAAAGGACAGGGGCATTATTTATGTGAATAGTCACTCTCCAAAACAGCTGAAAGTGTGGCAAATACAAATCCTAAATTGCAAATAACCAGGACAAATGCCATAAACATGAAGACACCTAGATATGGGAAACCTAACAATAGTTACAAATATGAAATCCATGACAAGACTGCTAGTTACTCTACTTATTTTGGTTTATTACTTTTTCTGTAATAATAAAAAATTTACTTAGGGCCTGCTAAAATGTAGCTAAAGCCTACATGTCCCAGATTTCCTTGCATTTTATGAGGCAGTTTGACTAAGTACCTGCCAACGGAACTTGGTGGAAATATGGTGTCCAATTTAAGAATCATCCCTTAAAGAGAAAACCCATGCCTTCTCTTTTCCTTTTATTACACTTATTGCTGTCTTAAAACACCTCATAATGGTAGTAGCTAGAATATCCATCCTAGACCACAAGTTGGAAACCATAGATTAATGAAGCAGAATACAAAGAAACAAGAGTCTTGGTCATTGGATGTTTTCATCAAGTGTTCTACTAAACCCTCCTCAGGAATCTCTGGGTTAGGAAACAAAAAAATAAAATTGTATATTTGTATGTTTGCCATCTTTCATAGATTCTTTGCTATAGTATCTTGGAACTATATTCTGACTACTACAAGTTTCAATCCAAAAGTTAGAAGGATAGATAAATAAATATATGTCCTCCATATATGTCCGCATAAAACATATTCTGAAACTTGGATATTTGTACACAGTTTTTTTTTTGTTGTTTGTTTGTTTTGTTTTGTTTTTTAAGGAATGCTCTGGTAACAATGAAATACCCTGGTAATAAAGTAGCCCTAGACAGAATGAGAAGGTGAACAAGTCTCAGATACTCTCACAGGGAGCTCTGGCACTGTTCCGGATTATGGTGATGGAGTCACATACTCATGTCATGATGGCAACCACTTAATGTATATAGATCCCCCTCGGGGGGTTTTACCATAGTAAGTTTTACCACTTAATGTATTTAGGTACCCCCCCACAGAGGAACCCAGTTGTAAGATGTCATAAGCCAACTCTGTTTGTAGTTAGAGATATAAGTGCTTCCACCCTGAAGGATAGATTCCACTCCTTGCACCACTACAATCCACCACTTTTAACTAGTATATACATTCCATGTGGGAATAGTTCTTTCAACACTGTCATTATTTTGTCTTGATATTACAACTGATATTCATCATCTTAGGTTCCCCTTACCCTTAGCAACCACTGCTCATGGTCTCAGAGATTTTATCTGGTGAAGTGACCTGGGCTCTTCTCTCCGAGTGTTTTGAGCCTTTGTTGAATATGCCCTTTTCTGGCTCCTGCACTTCAACATTTACCATAAAAACTAAGTAAAGGGGTATTTAGAGAGACACTTTTGTGGTTTACCTCAGTGAAAACATATTCTTCCCATTGTCAGTTGTGTAATAGTAACTTTACTCCCTTGTAATTAATCCTGATTGATTAATCAGGATCAATTATCCCTGCCAGGAAGATGACAACATTCCTTGCTTGTTAGTCTACTGGGACAAAAACTCTGAAGAAATTGGGTGGTAGATAAAGTTTAATGTTTAATGGAACTCTTACTCAGTTCCCTGATGGAAGTTTTCTGGTTTTATGAACTGAACCTCTGGATCTATCAAGCAGAAAATTGCAAGAATGGAGAGCACAGATTCCCCAAGTGGGTAACTAAGAGTGATGCTCAATGGGATCACTCCTATTTGCACTCCTCAATCTCCAGACTCATAGAATTTACATGTTGGGTATTCAGAGCCACATCAGGAGAAGTCTAAGATGAGTGCTCAGGTTCTGGTTGAATCACGGGGTAGTTGGTGCTCTCATGGTGGTGCTATCATCCCTTGAGAGAGGAACAGCAAGACACAGCAAGTCTGGGGATTGGGAAATGGTAAGTGGTTGGTTTAACACTTTGCAAGACCTACATTCAGCTAGAGATTTACAACTGACAATACGATATATGTGACCAAAGTTCAAGAGGTATGCATATGTGTATCTTATGTGAATGTATATATTTGCATATGTTTGTATGTATGAGCTTATCCATGTACTCAAGCATGTGAAGGCTAATCTCTGGCATTCCTTTATATCCCAAGAATAGTATTATCACTTTTATAAACTATTTCCATATTTATAGTATTTTCTATATTATAATTATTTTAAATATCTTTTATTCATTCTGCCTTATTTTTTATATTTTCTATGAATTCTATTTTAATTTTAGTCACTTTTCCTGGTTGACTTTTTTTAAATAACCATCTATCATGTAAAGTGATATATTTATACTTATTTACATTCTAGGACTCAGATTGAAAACTACAAAATATATTAATACCCAAATTTTCTGTACTTCTTTTTAGATACTTGATTTTAGTGAATTTCAATTTTCTTAACCTTTTTCTTGCATTTGTATTCCATGCATCTGTTGTTCCTATCACTTTATTTCCCATCCTATTCTTCAAATCTACATCCAGTTAAAAAAAGCCTTTACTGCAATTGTTATTCATTTTCTAGAAATATAGCTATATCCTTTCTCATATTTAATATTTAAATTTTTAAGATATCTCTGTTACATTTTTATAATTTTGAAGTATTTCAGTATTAAAAATAGATTTATGATAGTTTTTAAATAGTATTTTAAATTTTTTTCCAAACAAAAAGATTTTTCTTTTATATTGATAACTAACGCTTCTGTTGGTATAAATTCCAATTATTACATATTATATAATATGTTTAGCACCACAAATGAAAAATTGATTCATAATTGTTTTCAGGAGTCCAGAATGTTTTTACAGAAGCATTTAAACTATTTTTCATCCAAGGTGTCTATTCACTTAGTTTGATGGGCAGAAGCTATTATTTCAATTTGTTTGAATTCTCTGTGGATACCTTGGAAATACATTCCTCGTGCCTTTCTAAGGTAGTGTACCAAGAAAAATCATTTTATAATTTTGTCCTCTCTAGGTTATGTATTCAATTAAAGTAGTTATTCCATCCAGAGTCATGAGCCAAGTTTTTTTTTTTTCCAAGTTTTGTATAAAATATGCTATATTCAGCTTCCAAAACAAATGAAATACAGAGTAAGCATTTTTTGAAATGAATGGTAAAAGGATTTAGGGACAATTAAATATTTATTCTCACAAGTATAATTTCACTGTTTGCTATGCATCAGACACAATTCCAGTACATGAAACTAGAGCACATATTAGGACCACAAAGTTTCTCATGTTTTAGAGGGTGAAGGAATAAAAATATATAATATTGCAGATGGTAATAAATTACAAAAAGTGAAGGAAATCAAGGTGTGGGAAACCAAGAATGGCAGGAGAATATTGTGGCTCCATTAGTGATTTGAGAAAGGTCTAAGTACAGAGTAGGGGTTCAGCACAGAATGTGAGAGGCAAGACATTAACCATGTGGGAAAAAACTATAGGCAACAGAAAAGCACACGCCAAGTCTCTGACGAAGGAGCCTGCCTCGTGTAATTCTTAAGAAACAGCTAGTAGAAAAGTGTGATTGAATTAGAAAAGTATCAAGAGAGCAGTATTTGAGATAAGGTTAGAGATGAAGAAGCCTGAGCAATGTGAACCATTGGAGAACTTGGGCTTTTGGTCTTAGTGAGTCTAGATGACACTGGATGACGGAGAGAAGAAACACGCTTTGACATTCAGTTTACAATATTACTGAGTGATCAGGTATACAATAGACTACAAAAGAACAAAAGTCAAGTAAGGAGACCCATTAGGAGACATTGTTACAAATGAAGCAAACCACAGTGCTGCTCACACGAAGGAAATAAGGGTAGAAATTAGGGAAAGAACTCAATTTTGGATTTATTTTAAGGTAGACCTGTTAAGATTTACTGATAATTCAATGCCCAATGAGAAAGAGGAAGAACAAGAATGACGTCAAAGTCTTGTCTCAGGCAACAAGAGTGGTAGAGTCACTATTAAGTGAAACAGGACAATTATGCAGGAAATTGGCTTGGGAAAGTAGTATGAAAAGTCCAGTTCTGAAAATGGGAAACACGAGGAGCCTGTGAGAATTTCAAGTGGAAATTTTAATTCAGCTGCTTGATTGACAGGTCCAAGTGAAGGCAGTAGTCATGGTTAGTGATCAAAATTTTTTTCCTTGGTGCATAAATAACAAATCTACATATTCACACACAAACGGATAGACATCTATGGAATATAATAAATAAAATGGTAGTTATCTTTTATCTAACTTTACTTCTACAATTTCTATTTGTATGTATACTCTGAATAGAAAACTCTAGCCATGATAATAATTTAGTTGGTTAATGAAGGAATTAAAAAAAAAAAAGATGGCAGCCCGCTTCATTCATTAATATTGTGTGTACATGTGTGTGTTGGTGATAATTCCATAAATAAAAAAAATATGTAATAATAATTTTTTAAAAAACTTAGAAGTGAAACGCCTCTGAAAATTTTAGTTTATACTCCAGTGGACTTTTTCTTTCTCCAAGTAACTGCTTAAATTTCTTTCTCTTTCTTAAGAATTTGTTATATCTATAATGGGTGTTGCAAAAGATGTGGAGAAAAAGGAACCCCCATGCCCTGCTGGTGGGAATGTAAGTGGGTGCAGCAACGGTGGAAAATAGTCCGGTGGTTCTTCAGGAAATTAAAATAGAAAAAGTAGTAATTCCATTAATGAGTTTTTACCCAAAGAAAACAAAAACACTAGTTCAAAAAATAAATATGTAGTTCTGTTTATTGCCACATTATTTATAGTAGCCAAGAAATGGAAGCCACCTAAGAGTCCATCAATAAATGAATAAATGAAAAAGATGGGGTGTGTGTGTATGTATAAGAATACACTTCAGAATATCACTCAGTGATAAAAAGAAGAATGAGATCTTTTTGCATTTGCAACAACATGGATGTTCCTAGAGAGTATTATGCTAATTGAGATGTCAGATAGAGAAAGACAAATACCATATGATTTCACTTATACATAGAATCAAAGCAAAAAAAAACAAAACAAACAAATGAATGAATCAATTCTTATGTACAGAGAACAAACTGGTAGTTACCAGAGGAGGGAGGTGGGGAGATGGGTGAAATAAAGGAGCTTAGGGGCATAAACTTCCAATTATAAAATAAATGAGTCACAGAGATGAAAAGTATAGCATAGGGAATACAGTCAATAAGATTATAATAACTTTTTATGATGACAAATTGTGACTATACTTACCATGGTGAGCACCAAGTAATGTATACAATTGTTGAATCAATGTTGTACACCTGAAACTAACATAACATTTTACGTTAATTATACCTATTTAAAATAAAAATTAAATCTGTTTTTGCCACTGATTTTCTTCTGGACCTCTTTTCATTTTCTCTACATTCTACAGATGATAAATAAACTTGAGCATATGTAATGCAGTGAATCCACTGAAATTAGTCATTGTATATTAGTGTCCACAACAATTCAAGCATAATGCTGATTTCTAGAGTAGTTACCTCCTTTATTCATTTCTATATTTAATTTAATTTTTATTTAATTTTTATTTTTTATTTTTTTTTTGGATATCTTATTTCTCAGAGAGAGAGAAAACATGCACAAGCAGGGCGAATATCAGGCGAGAGGGAGAAGCAGACTCCCCACTAAGCAAGGAGCTTGGTGCAGGACTCAATCCAAGAACCCTGGGATCATGGCTTGAGTAGAAGACAGATGCTTAACCAAGTGAGCCACCCAGGCATCCCTAATTTAATTTTTTAAAGATTTACTTATTTGTGTGAGAGAGAGAAGATGCAGGTGGGGGAGGTGTAGAAGGAGAGGGAAAGAAAGAATCCTAAGAAGACTCCCTGCTGAACATGTAGCCCAATGTGTGGCTTGATTTCATGACACTGAGATCATGACCTGAGCCAAAAATTAAAGTTGAACATAACTGACTGAGCCACCAAGACATCCTTCTATAAATATTTATTTTTTTTCTTCTATAAATATTTAAAAATTAGTTTAAGCTTAGTAATTCCTTTTAATTTTATAAAACATCAGCTTTTTTTGTATTTAAACTATTTTAAATTTTTATTATTTGTTTATTTACTTTTGTTTTAAAATTTTATTTAAATTCTAGTTAGTTAAAATACAGTGTAATATTGGTTTCAGGAGCACAATTTAGTGATTCATCACTTACATATAATACCCAGTGCTCATCACAAGTCCTATCCCTAATACCCATCACCCATTTAGCTCACCCCCCTCCTACCTTCCCCTAGTGAACCCTCAGTTTGTTCTATACAGTTAAGAGTCTCTTATGGTTTGCTTCCTTCTCTTCCCCCCACATTTCCCTATGTTTGTCTATTTTGTTTCTTAAATTTCACGTATGAGTGAAATCATATGGTATTTGTCTTTCTCTGACTTATTTCACTTAGCATAATATAGTCTAGCTACAAGCACATCATTGCAAATGGCAAGGTTTTCTTTTTGATGGTTGGGTAATATTTCATGGTATATGTGTGTGTGTGTGTGTGTGTGTGTGTGTATATATATATATATATATATATATATATATCTCACAACATCTCCATTCATCAGGTGATAGACACTTCGGCTTCTTGCATAATTAGCTATTGCTAATAATGCTGCTATAAACATCAGAGTGCATGTGCCCCTTCAAATCAATATTTTTGTGTCCTTTGTGAAATACCTAGTAGTGCAGTTGCTGGATCATAGGGTAGCTCTATTTTTAACTTTCTGAGGAAACTTCATACTGTTCTCCAGAGTAACTGCACCAAAAGTGCAAGGCGATTTCCCTTTTTCCACATCCTGGCCAACATCTGTTATTTCCTCATTTGTTAATTTTAACCATTCTGACTGGTGTGAGGAACTATCTTATCATGGTTTTGTTTCATATTTTCCTGATGAGTGATGTTGAGCATCTTTTTGTGTGTCTGTTGGTCATCTGTATGTCTTCCTTGGAAAAATATCTATTCATGTCTTCAGCCCATTTATTAACTGGATTATTTGTTTTCTTGATGTTCAGTTTGATAAGTTCTTTATAGATTTTGGATATTAACCCTTTATCAAATACATCATTTGCAAATATCTTCTCCCATTCTGTGGGCTCTGTTTTAGTTTTGTTTTTTCCTTCATTATGCAGAAGCTTTTTATATTGATGATTAAGTCCCAATGATTCATTTTGCTTTTGTTTTCCTTGCCTCTAGAGACGTGTCTAGTGAGACATTGCTATGGCTTAAGTCAAAGAATTTGCTGCCCATGTTCTTCTCTAGGATTTTGATGGTTTCCTGAAGTCTTACCTTTAGGTCTTTCACCCATTTTCAATTTATTTTTGTGTATGGTGTAAGAAAGTGGTCCAGCTTCATTCTTCTTCAGAAACATTAGGATTTTAATTTGTGACCATATATTCCTGAATACTTATAAATTTAGGCATACCTTAGATATATTCCTGGTATGCTGTAATTATACACATATGTATCTGTGTGTATGTATCACATATACACGCATCTGTGCTTATAAACATGTTGACAAGCTTGGCTAGAGGGATAAAAAAATGAATAATTAAATTTCAGGAATATTACGGATTTTAGTATAGAATCATTAGAAACAAATTTTTCATAATACTCAATCCCATGAAAAAAAATACTCAATCCCATGGACACTGACATATTGAAATCAGAAAAAGCTGTGAGAAGTTGCAATTTATTTTTATATATCTAGATAAACAATGTGAATTATTTTCTTAAATTATATGTAAGCTTTTGGTATAAAATTCATCAACAAAAATACAAATTTCGCAAATAAAATGCAACACTATTACTAAAGACATATATAAACCTCAGAACAAGGGAAACCTTTCTTAGCTTCATTAGGTCAAAACTAGTTGATTCTTTTTCCTATTTTCCTATTACTTCTCTGACATAATTCTGTTAATTGCTTTAATACATCTTTCCTCCCATACTACTCTGAGCACAGGGTAATAGACTGAATTGCAAGAGTGCATTTTAATCACTTTGTTATTTCCTACTTTTACCATTGGACAGTGAACATTGGGTTCTTAATAAATTCTTAAATGAATGAATGAAAGAAACTAGTACTCAATGTATTGCTTATTTACATTTTTTAAATTTTTTTCAAGCACTTAAAAAAATCAGCCTGCATATACCTTTTCAGTTCCTTTGTTCTTAGTAATATTTACTTTAAAATCTAGCTTTTTTCTGGGAAGCACAAGTATATTCTTCATCATTATTTTGGAGCAAAAGTGGTGGAAATAAAAATATATTTTCTTCAGGTTGAGGTGTATCTAATTTTTTTCTCTTTTGCAATTTTTTCTCTTTTGCAATTTTTATCTTTTTTTCTAGCTTTAAAGAATGAGAAATAAAAATAGTATGTATTTAAGGTGTAGAGCATGATGATTTAGCTATATCTTAGAAAATGATTACTATAATCAAGCTAATTAACACGTTCATCATCTTAAATAGTTGCCTTTTTTGTTTGTGGTCAGAATACTTAAGATTACTCTTTTACCAAGTTTCAAGTGTATAATATTATTGCCTACAGTAACCTTGCTGTAATTAGATTCCCAGAATTTATTCATCTTATAACTGTAAGTTTGTACCATTTGAGCAACATTTCTGATTTACAACAACATGGAAAAACCTGTAGCTATGTTTTTCTTTCTTTCTTTCTTTCTTTCTTTCTTTCTTTCTTTCTTTCTTTCTTTCTTTCTTTCTTTCTCTTTCTCTTTTTCTCTCTCTCTTTCTCTCATTTACATTATATTTATTTTAATTCCAGTATAGTTAACATACAGGGTTATGTTCTTTTTGGTTGCATAATATAATGATTCAACAATTCCATACATCCCCCAGTGCTCATCATGGTGAGTGTACCCTTAATCCTCTTCACCTACTTCACCCATCTCCCACACCCACCTCCCCTATGGTAACCACCATCTGTTTGTTTTCTATAGTTAAAAGTCTGGTTTTTGGGTTTTTTTCTTCCCCTCCCTTTTTTGTTCATTTGTATTGTTTTTTAAACTCCACATGTGAGTTTTCACTCTTTTTGTCTTTCCCTTACTGATTTATCTTGCTTAGCTTTTATACTCTCTGGATCCATACATGTTGCTGCAGATAGCAAAATTCGATTATTTTTATGACTGAGTAATATTCTATTCTGTGTGTGTGTGTGTGTGTGTGTGTGTGTACACACACACATCATTTTTATCCATTCATCTATCAATGGACACTTAGGTTGCTTCCATAATTTGGCTCTTGTAAATAATGTTGTTGTAAACATAAGGGTACATGTATTCCTTGAATTAGTGTTTTGTGTTCTTTAGGTAAATATCCGGTAGTGTGATTACTGGATCACATGGTAGTTTTGTTTTTAAGTTTTTAAGGAGCCTCCATACAGTTTTCCACAGTGGTTGTACTAATTTGCATTTCCACCAATGAGGTACACATCCTCGTAAACACTTGTTGTTTCTTCTATTTGATTTTAGCCCTTATGACAAGTATAAATGATCACATTATGGTTTTGATTTGCATTTCCCTAAGTGATGTTGAGCATCTTTTTATGTGTCCATTAGTCACCTGTATGTCTTCTTTGGAGAAATGTGTTTTCATTCTTATTAATTGGATTATTTTTGGTGTTGAGTTCTAAAATTTCTTTATATAATTTGGATACTATTCCTTTATTAGATATGTCATTTGCAAATATTTTCTCTAACTTTTTTTCTTTGTTTTAAAGATTTTATTTATTTATTTGACAGAGAGAGAAAGCAATCACAAGTAGGCAGAGAGAGGGGAAAGCAGGCTTCCCGCTGAGCAGAGAGCCCAATGCGGGTCTCCAGGACCCTGAGATCATGACCCTAGCCGAAAGCGGAGGCTTCAACCCACTGAGCCACCCAGGCGCCCCTTTTCTCTAACTTTTAAAGAACAACCGTTCCACTATTTCCTAAGCTACTCGTACCACAGAAAAAGTAGAAGAAACCTCAATTAGCTTATGAAACTAATAAAAATGTTCACAATTAGCAATATATAAAAACAAACTCTGATACTAAAAATCAGTCAAGAATTATATATAAAATGTCAAATTAGTGATTAAATCCAGAAATGTAAAAAAAGGAAACCATCGCAAGGAATGATTCAGCAGATGCATGTAAGTGCGACTTAATACTGGCAAATATAATACAATTTTCTTTGTCACCAATAGATGACAGAAAAATGTGATTATATTTATATTTGATAAAGAGTTATTTACTACAATTCAGACACTTTTCCCTAACAAAATAATCCATAATAACGTAAAAGTAAAACTTTTCTTTAAAATATAAAGATCCTTGGGGCGCCTGGGTGGCTCTGTCATTAAGCGTCTGCCTTCACTTCAGGTCATGATCCCAGGGTCCCGGGATCCATCACCAAATTGGGCTCTCTGCTTGGCAGGAAGCCTGCTTCTCCCTCTCTCACTCCCTGTGCTTATGTTCCTTCTCTCGCTGTGTCTCTCTCTGTCAAATAAATAACTAAAATCTTAAATAAATAAATAAATAAATAGATGGATAGATAAAATATAAAGATCCTTTACCAAGAAAGAAAAGAAAGCTGTATCATAAATGGAAATATATTAACAATACTTCAATTAAAATTATAAAATAAAGAGAGTTGCTTAAGACCATCATTAGTAAACTTTGTCTTAGAGAATCCCTGCAAGTACAATTTTTTTAAAAAGAAAAAATACAGGGGCCAGGATGGAGTCCCCCATTTGTCTCCTTACTCAGCGGGAAACTGTTTCCCCCTCTGCTTGCCACTCCCCCTGATTTTGCTCTCTCTTTCTCTTTCTGACAAATAAATACATAAAATTTTTTTTAAAAAAGCAATAAACAAGAAAATAGTCAAGGAATACAATAGATACTGGATTAAAATTTAAAGGTGATGTAATGGTTGAATTGAAAGCACTTGGCTGTTTCCTACTCCCTTTACTTCTTTCTTTCTTTCGTCTTCTTATACTTTCTGTTGCTGCAATACTGTGCCTGGGAAAGCATCTTATTGAAAGTGCACACAGCCAGAGTTGGTGCATTGCTGCTCATTTGATGAAGCACCAACGTTGAGAAAGCTATTCGATGTCACAATGATACAGCTGTCTTCTAAAAGGCACGGCTAAAGACAGAGAAAAATTAATGGTAAACATTTGCAGAAAACTTACTGGACTTACTGTATATCAGTCACTGTGTCCAACACTTTACCAGGAGCTCCTAACAACTGCCCTTGGAGACAGATTTTATCATCAATTCATCATCAATGTATAGATGAAGAAATTGGGCTTATCCAAGATCATACTGGTAACAAGTGGTGGATCCAGGATTATGGGTCCAACTGATATGGGCTGAGCCTGTGCACTGTGCTGCTTTCAGAACTGCTGTTCCTGCCAAATGTCTCCACCACTGAATGCACCATGTATATCTTGATAATTGATGAAGCTACCAGTGCCTTTGTTGACTCTTCCCTTCAGCTGTCTGAACCACCCTCCTCTCCAGTTGTATAAGTCTCAATACATTAAAACCTTAACACTTCCCTCATCCAGTAGATTTTATCATGTATATTCAATGACCCATCTCTTTTGGTGTGACTTTTATTTTTAGTGTTTTTCCTTAAGAATCTAGGTATCATAAAGGAAGTTAAGCTTATAAGAAACATGACAGACAGCCACCATGCTATGCTTTTCTCAAAATTTCCTTCCTCTGTTTTCTTCTTCTAAGGCAATCCCTGAGTTCTCCATGAGAAGAGACTGGAAGACAGTCCTCCCCTGATATTTCTGAATCCTGAAGTGAACCCAAGATACATGCAAGCTGGTCATACAAAATTTCTAATGCAAACCCCTAAAATATTTTGTATTATAATATTTAACATAGTATTTGTACTAGCTATAATTTAATATTGTGTTAGTTTAATTACCATTAATTTAGTTTAATATAGCATTTATACTAGCTTACATATAAATTATTACTTTTGGGGGGATTTCATCTTATTGCCTGATTTTCTTCATCTTTAATTTTTTAGTTCATAGCTAAATAAATTGTCTAATTTTCATTCACCTGCCCAACAATTGAGAAGAATTTAAAGGGAATTTAAGAAACATTTGTTATAAACAAAGTTTGTTATTATTTTCTAATACTTAGCTACATAATTCAGTTTTTCAGATACAATTGTGAAGGATGTACTCCACAATGTTCTTGTGGAAAGCTTGAGTAAAATTAAGTACTAGAAACACAAATACTTTAAGAAGCTAATTGCTCTGTTTGGTAAACTTCCAACAGAACTCTTCCTCTGCACCTGATGTTCCTTTGGAAACCATTTCTATTTCTTAATGTTGATTTAATTGTACAATTCCTATAAATTATCTTTTGATTATTTTCTTGGTGTTGTTCTTTGTATAATTCTTTGCAGGTATGGAATTGGATGTAATAGTTGAAATGTAGGAAAAGATTTTTCTTTACCTAATACTGAATATTATACAAAGAATATAAACTTTTTTTTTTTTTTGGAATAAAGAGGACTGATGTGTGGAATGTCACCCACGATGTTTTGATCAAATTCCCCAGACTCGTAGAATGCATTGCTGATGATTCCTTTTTTGGGGATGATTAGGAATGAACTATATTCCTCTGGGTAAAGATAGGTTATTTTCTCCAAAGGTAACAGACCTTCCAACTGACAGCCATTTGTGGAACATGAAAATTTAGAGCTTTAAATCCTACTTTGGGAGAAGGACCCCATGGATATTAAAAAAAAAAAAAAAAAAAAAACAAACAAACCAAAAAAATCCTTCCTCCTTCTCAGGTGGAGAGAGTTAGTTTGGTCCACACTGCTATGAGATGGCCAGGAAAACTGAAGACACTTCTATGATTGTGGTCGGAAGAGTAGGTAAGCTCTCCTTTGTCAGATGAAGAGATACAAAAAGCCAGTCCAGGTGGTAGCCCAGAAAGAGATCTGTGAAAGATTTTCACCTATGCAGTACTTGTAAGCATTTTTCATTGTAATTCCTTTCAGCTATTGGCAGGTCTTTAATATTGGTTGCCTAAATGAACTAATTTTGTTCCATTTTTTTTCTGAAAGAAATTAAGGATACTCTTGTACCTATATTTGGGGTGAAATATAAGAGTATAGAAGAGTCCAGTGTTCTCTACAACACTGTGACTACTTTTTGGGTGTAGTTACTTGTCACTCTCACGAAGACCAGAGATGAAGGCAGGTAGAGGATCAAGAATAGGCAATCTGACCCATCGGACTTGTTTCAAGCATGAATAAATCAGGATATTGGTAAATTCTCAGAACTAGCTGGCAGGTAAAACAAAGGGGGCTTAATTTTCTCAGATGAAAATAAGGTGAGTGCAGCAGAACCATGACTTCATGATTTGGAGCATGTACATCTAAATTTCAATTTAGTAAAGAGGACCAGATGAAAATTATATGCAATCATGTTCTATAGTAATTTCCTCTAGCTTCACTGTTCTGAAAGGAAGCTAATGTAATGAAGTGGTTGAATTGAGGCAGCATGAAGAGATGGTAAAGAATGGGATTGTAATAATGTACCATCCAGTCATTTACAAGACATTTTTCTTTATATGTAAAATAAATTGGGTAACAAAGTTACCTGGGAAAAAGAGTATGATCTAATGACTGAGGATGAAGGAATACCTACGGTAAAATTTTGTTTCTGGCAAGCAAAAATATAGAGATTAAAGGAATTTTTCACTGTCTTTATTGACTCTGTCCATAATCGACAAACAGTCCAAGACATGAAAAAGAAAAGAAAAAGGTTACTAAAAGGGAAAGAATGACAAAAACGAAAACAAAAACAACAACAACAAAAAAAAACCGCTATCAGTATTGAAGGAAAACAAACACCTAATAGAGTGGCTGACCAGAGAGCCCAGATTTTTTTAGGAATAAGCAAACCTGGAATATGCCTGTCATGCTGTTCTTGTTTTTTCAGCACTACTTCTTTAAAGAAATTTCTCCTTTCCAATTCCATGTGATTTGTTTGAGACAATTAATCAGGCCATCACAGCCTTCTACCCCAAATTCACACACAGTGACAGAAGGGGGCATGTTTGCCATGTTTTCCACACTGTTTAAGCACATGGATGGAACTTTTCCACTTGAAATCTGAGTTAAAATAAACATGGAACTTTGAAGGATTGTTTATAAGTGACCCAGGGAAAGCATTTCAAAAAAGGCTTTGACAAGCTCTTACATTTTCTGAGTTATTGGTTATAGGCACATTCATATTCTTTCCAATAGTTGTTAATCTATTTGGTCTGGTGGAAAGCTATTATTATATCTTTCTAATAATGGCTTACTGTTTTCTTTTACTAGGATTTCCCATAGGCTAGTTAATGTGTTCAAAATCAAATAACCTTATTTAATAGAGGACAGGATACAAATGCTGCCAGAAACGCAGAAGGACAAATTTAGAGTGTCAAATCTTTCATGGATTTCTTGTGACTCGTATACTATGGACCACATATTGCTATGTAGATGCCTGCAAAATCATAGTTTAAGACCAAATATGAGATGATAGTATATTGCAAACAAATGTGTGTATATTGTGTGTGTATAACATTACGCGTAGACAAATAATCATCTCATTTTCCTTTAAGAATGTAGCCATGTGGCAATGTGGAAATGGGGAAATAATCTATGATTGAAGATATTTGTTGGAATCTGAATAATCAGAGAAATGGCAAAGACTTACAAAAGCTTTGTTCTATTTCCAGCCTGTTTATTCTGGATGACTGTTTTTGTGTAGCATATCTCATCTAAATGCATTCAAATTAATAAGATTTATAGTCTTCTTTAACAAAATATATTTGACCATGATTTATATTGAGACATTAATTTATACAGTAAAATATTAATTTCCAGCTGTGGAGAACTATGATCAGGGGAATCATATAATGAAAATATTTTATCATTATGTTCTCCGGTGCCTGGTCAAAATATGTTATTTTTCCAAATTTAAAGAGCACAAAAAAAAAAAATTTAAAGACTGCAAATCTTTTCTTCTAGCATGTTTTCTGAATCTTTCCATGCTTAGCTCCTCTCAAATTTCCTAAAGAGCTAATGTCATTATGGAAAAGTAGGATTTTCTTTTTTTTTTTTTAAACCACCTTCATCCATTTTGCCTACCCACCACTGCCCACCTTTAGCAATCATCGATCTCTTCTCTGTGTCTATGAGGGTTTTGTTGTTGTAAAGATTGCACATATAAATCAGATCAATACATATTTGTCTTTCTCTGTATGACTTTGGTCACTTAGCTTAATGCCTTCAACACCCATGTTGTTGCAAATTCTGAAGGCAAGATTTCCTTTTCTGTGGATGAATAATATTCCCATGTGCGTGTCTGCTGTATGTGTGTGTAGTCATATTTTCTCTATCCATTCATCTGTGGGTGTACATTTAGGCTGCTTCCATGTCTCAGCTATTGTAAATAATGCTGCAATAAACATAGGGGTACAGATATCTTTTCAGGTTAGAGCTTTCGTTTCCTTCAGGTAAATACCCAGAAGTGAATTTGTTGTTTTATATGGCACATCTATTTCTCATTTTTTGAGATAACTCCATCCTGTTTTCCATAGTAGCTACACCAATTTTCACCAACAGGGCACAGGGTTTCCTTTTCTCAATGGGATCGCCACCACTTGTTGATGCTTGGTTTTTTTTATTTTGTTTTTTTGATAACAGCCATTCTAACACGTTTTAAGTGACACCTCATTGTGATTTTGATAAGCATTTCCTTGATGATTAGCAATGTTGAGTACCTTTCTAAGTACTTATTGATCATCTGTATGTCTTCTTTGGGAAAGTGTCTATTCAGATCCTTTGCCTACATTTTAATCCACTTAACTTATTTTTGTTTTGGTTTGGTTTGGTTGGATTCTGCTATTGAGTTGTAACAGTTCCTCGTATATTTTAGATATTAATCCCTTACCATATACATGGTTTGCAAAAACCATGTTGGCAAATTATTTTTTTGTAAATATTTTCTCCCATTCTGTAGGTTGCCTTTTCATTTTATTGGTGTTTTCTTTCATTGTGAAGGAAAGATTTCACTTAATATAATACCACTTGTTCATTTTTGCTTTTGTCACCATTGCTTATGGTGTGAAATTGAAAAAAATCATTGCCAAGACCAGTATCAAGGAGCTTTCCCTCTATGTCTTCTAGAGGTTTACAGTTTCAGGTCTTACATCCAAGTCTGTAATCCATTTTGAGTTCATTTTTGTGCATGATGTAGGATAGTGGTTCAATTTTTTTCTTTTGCATGTAGCTGTCAGTTTTCCCAATAACATTTATTGAGGTGACTGTCCTTTCCCCATTGTATATACTTGGCAACTTTGTGGTAATTTAATTTACAATAAATATGTTAGTGTAGTTCTGTAGTTCAGAACTACACATTTTATTTTTTTTATAAAAAATTGGTGGAGGAGAAATTTCATGAAACCAAAAGATAAAAAAGTATTAAAAACTCCAGTTTAAGATGTTAGGTATAACTTAAACCATTTTCAGAAAGAAGATTCACCACCCTTAGAATCTAGACTCCAGACAGATTCGATGCGAAGCAGGCTGAGCGCAGGGGCTCCGAGAGGTGAGAGCCTGCCTGCTCGGGGTGGGGACTCCCTGTCTCCTATGGACAGCAGGCCAGCGCCCCTGAACCTCCTCCTGCGTGGCTGCTGGAGGGGCGGCTCCCCCGTCGATGCCCAAAGAGAGAGGCCAGGTGACGGGCCCCGTTCAGCACCGTATTCCTCATGGCAGCCGCGGAAGGCTACAGTAGACATTGTCTACAAAAGAGAAGACATTTTAAGCTTCTCTTCCAAGTATTCATCCAGGAGCTTAGTAATTTAATGGCACATTTTGTTATTAGATTCTGACAAATCGTACCTCCATGAATTGTCAGAAGAATCCAAATACTACTTTACCTTTAACCCCAGGAATAACATTTTGATCAGTAAGCACCCTCTCCTAAACCGTGTCTTTGTCTTAAAAAAAAAAAAAAAATCCGGAACAAATTTTCACACACGTTGCTTAGAAAGACGTGGAAAGTTAAATAATTTCAATTATATTAGTTTCCTATTTGTTGGTGTAAAAAAAAAAAAAAAAAACCGACAAACCTAACAATACACAAATGTATTATTTTACAGTTCTGGAGATCAGAAGTCCGACATGTATCTTATAAGCTAAAATCAAGCCATAGAATTGTGTTTCTTCTGTTAGCTCTAGAGAAAAATCCATTTCCTTGCCCTTTTCCACTTCTAGAGGTTACCTGCATTCCATGTGTCTAGGACCTTTTACTCATCTTCAAAATGCATCACTCCTTACCTCTCCTTCTCTTTCTGACTCAGGTATTCTTGCTCACCTTTTATATAAAGGGCTTTTATGATTATATCAAGGCCAATGAGATAATCCTGGATTATCTCATCTCAAGACCCTTAATATAATCATATCATTAAGTCCTTTTTACTAAGTAAGTTAATACATCCACAGATCATGGGGTTTAGAATCAACTTTGGAGAGTCTTTATTCAGTCTGCCATACTATTCCCAATCTTAAAAACAATACAGTACAAAAAAGGGCTGTGCAAAATCATCAAAGAAAAATGAATTTTAAAATTTCATTACAGTGTCAGAATGCTGTCAACATAATTCCATTTAAAACTTTAACACTGTATAGCATATCGAATTATATAGGACAGAATGTCATTAACTACAAAGCAGTTTGTTGGAGAGGTCACCAGCATGGCTACGGTGTGTATTTGAATAAAAGAGACAACAAGGGACAAAAATAGTTTAAACTAATTGCTTATTCATGAAATTTCAGACCGTCGGAGTGGGACATAAAAATAGTAAATCTAGCAAATTTGGGTAACTGGAAGTATGGATGAAAGTATGAATAAAGAAGCAAATAAGCAGGTAGGTAATAGAATAACAAAATAATGCGAAAAGACATGGAAAATAATGAATGAAAGTAATGAATGCAAAAATTATAAAATTTGGAATAAACATTTTTTAAAGATTTTATTTATTTATTTATTTATTTATTTATTTATTTGACAGAGAGATTGAGAGCACAAGTAGGCAGAGAGGCAGGCAGAGGGAGAGGGAGGAACAGGCTCTCCACTGAGCAGAGAGCCTGATGTGCAGCTGGATCGAAAGCAATGACCTGAATCGAAGGCAGACGCTTAACCGACTGAGCCACCAGGCACTCCTGGAATAAACATATTTTGAGAATTGAAAAAAAAATATGTTTGTTTATTTACCTTTCAAATTTTAAGACATGTATATTAAGGTAGAATCCAGATATGTCTAACTGATAAGTTGTAATTGTAACAGACTGGAAGAAAACTATTTGGAAGTTACATGTCAAAAAAATACTGAAATGCAAAATACATAAGGAACTCTTATAACAAATAGAAGTAACTAAAAAGTAGGCTAAAGTTCAGAAGAGATGATTAACTAAAAAATTTTTAAAAATCAAATAAGCATATGAATGATACTCAACTTAAGTTTGCATTAGGGAAATGCAAATTAAAACCAGAATGAGATACCAATACATACCTGGTAGAATGATTAAAATAAAAAAAGCTGATATTGTCAGCTTTATTGTGGGTAAGGATATGGAATAACATGAACAATTATTCCCTGCTGGTGAGAATACAACATTGTATGCTCCTCAGTTTGGCAGATAATTTGACTGTTTCTTGCAAAGATAAACATAGCCCCACCATATGACCCAGGTATTGCACTTCTATGATTTTATTCAACTGATTTGAAAACTTATATACACATAAAAACCTGAAAAAGAATATTTGTAGCCACTTCATTCATAATTGCCCCAAAGTGAAAGCAATCAAGGTGTCCTTTAATAGGCAAATTAAAAAAATACATACAAACACACACACACACACACACACACTCTGTGTTGCATCCATATAATAGAATACTAGTAATATTCAATATAATCAATACCAAAAGAGTGAGGTACCAAACTAGGTAAATAAATGCACAAAATTTAATAGGATAAAAAGAACAATGAATTCAAAAAGAAAGATAGACTATTTAAAAATCTGGAATTAACTTATTTTTAAGAATTGGAAATAATATGAATTTTTGCCTTCGATATTTAAGATATGCTACCATATTGATAAATGGGGGTAAAGTCCATATGAAAATATTACTGTTTAATTACATTTTTATCAAATTATGATAAAATCAAAATGATATAAAGATAATAAACAGATCAGTGGTTGCCTTCAGTTCAGAAAGGGGACAGGGAGCTTGAGTGGTATAAGAAACATAGGGGATTACTTAGGGAAATGAAACTATTTTTATTATACTAAAACAGTGAGTATGTTCACCAAGGTTTTGTCAAAGCTCATAGAATCTTATAGTACAAAGAGGGAATCTTCTTTTCTTTTTTTTCATTATTTTAAGTAGGTTCCATGCCCAATGTGGGGTTCAAACTCAGGATCCCGAGATCAGGAATCACATGTTGTACCAACTGAGATAGTCAGGCACCCCTATAGCACAAAGAGTGAATCTTGATGTATGAAATTCAATAAATATAATTAAGTAGTTGAGGGAATTCTAGGATAAACTATTGTGGCAAAAATCTGACTATTTATCTGGGTAATATGTAAATGAATGAAGTTTGTAAGATTCAAAGCCAAAGAAACTGCATATAAAAATTATAATCTAATCAATAAAATGGTTTCCCACAAAGGCATGGGCTAACAATTCTAAAATCACTCTATGAATATACTGTAAATGAACAATTAGCAAATTCATGTAGATGATGGGAACCAGGTTATTCACTGTTGGAGTGTGAAATCACTGACAAGTAAGGGGGTTGACAAGAATGATGTGGGACTGGATTAGAGTAGGATTCACGTTAAGCTTAACATAGACACAGAAATACATCTCTAAACATAGTAATTTAGTTATGCCTATATGCACTGGCTGGTAAAAATAATACATTTCCTTACTCTGTTTGCTATGAGATTCTGGAAGCAACAATAGCCTTGGAGCAAGGAACATACTCAGTGCTCAAATCTTGGTTTCCAATAGCATTCTCCAATAACCAGGAACTAGAGGTCTTTGGGAAATGACCATTTCTAGAGCTCATTTAAAGAAAATATAAGATGAATGGGAGCTTCCTGTAGTGCCAGAAGCTAAGGAAAACTCAAAAGAAACCACAATGATAAGAGTATGTCAAAGGGACACAAGAGACAACTGAAAGAGCTTCCAATAAAGTTTAAATATTTTGAGCAAAAAGTAAATTATGTAGTATTGTTTATTACCAAAATTATAAAATAAATATGCATATATGAGTCTCCATGGATATAATTAAATAATTGAATAAATTAATGAGAAAGAATAGATAAACTTCCATGCATAAACATTTTTAAAAATTTACAAAAATATTATTTGTTTACACCACTCCATGTTTGATATCCTAATGTGGATGTGGATGATAATTCCCAGCCTGGTAAGTGTGGTCTGATTTCCTTCACAGGGTACTGTAGGAAAGTGGGTAGGGGTAAATTTACAGGAGAGAAGTTCATCAAACATTACCTTACCCAAGTGATCAGAGTTAACAACATCAATGATATTATGTCTATACCACAATATGGTGTGATGAGAATGGTGCTTTATCCATGTGGTCTTCCATCCAAGAACTCTTAACCCCAGTCTAATAATGAGAAAAATATTAGAGGAACACTAGTTGAGAGACATTATATTAAATATCTAACCAGTACTTCTCAAAATTGCCAAGGCCATGTAAAATAAATTATGAGAAATTGCCATGATTGAGAGATGTCTAAGGAACACGATGGCGAAATGTAATATGGTTGTCCAAATGAGATCCTGGACAGAAAGAGTACATTACACAAAAACTAAGGAAGTTTAAATGAAACATAGACTTTAGCTAATAACAATGTATTGATATGGGTTCATTTGTTGTAAAGAATGTATCATACCAATATAACATGTTAAAAATAGGAGGGACTAGTTTGGGGTATGTGAGAACTGCCTTTGACCGTCTTTATATCTATAAATCACAAACTGTTCTAAAATAAAAATTAAGGTGAATCAATTAGCTTGGAAAACTACTTGGGCCTCTTGCCAATCACTGTTTCACTGAGCGAACAGCTTGTATAGGAACTTTAAATTATTTAATGATAAATTATTCTTTTTATTGTGATAAAGTGTGTCTAACAAAAAATTACCATTTAACAATTTTAAGTGTATTGTTCTGTGACATTAAGTACATTTGCACTGTCAAGCAACCATTTTCGCCATTCATCTCCAGAACTTTTTATCTTCCCAAACTGAAATTCTGTACTCGTTAAATAATAATGTCCCATTCTCCTATCCCCCAGATGGCTACCAGTATAATTTCTGTGTCTATGAATTTGACTATTCTAGGTACCTCATATGAGTGGAAACATGTAATGTCTGTGTCTGGCCAGTTTCACTTGGATTAACCTCTTTAATTTTCAGCCATGTTGCAGCATGTGTCAGACTTGCTTCTTTTTAAAGTGAAATAATATTCCATTGTATGTCCATACCACATTTACTTATCCATTCATCTTCTGATGAGTATTTGGATTATTTACATCTTTCAGCTATTGTGAATAATTCTGTTGTGAACCCTGATGCAGAAATCTCTCTCGAGTCCCTGTTTTCAATGCTTTTGAGTATATACCCACAAGTGGAAATGCTGAATTATATAGTGATTATATTTATGTCTAAGTTTTCAAGGAAATGCCACTGAATGATAAATTGTTTTTAAAGAGTTAATCCATTTGAGAAACATAATCACTGCAATGAAAGGCTGAAAGAGAAAGCACTTACTAATGGAGAAAAAAACTCCGGGAAAATGTTGTCCTAAAGAAGAGGAAAATTGTGTCTAAATAGTATAGCATGAGTTTTATAAGATGAGAAAAAAATGTTCTAAGGAAGGAGGACCATTAGTCAATATGAGAGAATCAGAGAAAAACATTGTAAAAGTAGAAATAGAATATGAGTTTGCAGGCCTGATTTCATAAATTGAAAGGAAACATCTTGATATCTAGTTTTACTTGTAAAAACAGAAATAAATTATATTACTCTTTATGGGAAACTCAACAAGAAAGAAAATAAATTATTTGAACCACTTCCTATGTAAAAAAGAAAAAAAATCTAAGTAACTAAAGAATACAGACATCACATATCCAAATGGCTCAGGACAACTCTAGTTCACAAATGTTGTCCAAAGCAAATACATAAATAATATCTCTTAACTCTCCTAACATGTCTCAGTTTGGATAATAAGTCAAGTGTTCATCCAAGTCATAAAAGAAAATATCAGTTTAGCCTTACATTTTTCCAGAGCCATTTTCAGAGCATCAGACTGTAAAGCCCTTAAAGGATTTCATAAAGACTTTTTCAAACTACAGATTGAAATTAGTATTTTCAACTCTGGTGCTCTGATCAATAAGTAGCCAAAATATAGTCTAAAGAGGGCACATGGGTCAACACATCTTCCTCCTGAATGAATGTACAGCCCAAATTCCCTCAAATAAAAAGAATGCCAAGTAATTTCATCTATAGCTCTGTAATTAATTTTTATGGCAATAAAACATCCACATAACTATCGAAAATTGTTAATGTGAATATGTGAGTATATGTATTTAATTTGATATATGCATTCAAATTTTCTAATTCTTATAACACCTTTTTCTTTTCAATATTGCTCTGTATGATGGTTGATCTTTCCCGTTTATATATTATATAATATACCACTAAGAAACAGAGAAATTGCTGTTACTACCTACCAGCACTCTGCATTGTTGATGTGATGATATTGCCTTCAGACAAAGTAAGATGAAAAAGAAAACAATATACATTCTCCATCCACCTATCATACATGATATTTGAAAATAAGTTTACAGGGGAGCGCCTGGGTGGCTCAGTGGGTTAGGGCCTCTGCCTTCGGCTCCGGTGGTGATCTCAGGATCCTGGGATTGAGCCCTGCATCGGGCTCTCTGTTCAGCGGGGAGCCTGCTTCCTCCTCTCTCTCTCTGCCTGCCTCTCTACTTGTGATCTCTCTCTCTGTGTCAAATAAATAAATAAAATCTTTAAAAAAAAAAAGTTTACAGAACAAATCAAGACTACTAAGGCCTGAGTATCTTATATTGACTAGACAATGCAGTTAGATTTTGCAATATTTTCTACCAAATTTGAAACAGCAAAACAGATGGGTATTTTAATCAGACATAAGAAATTCAGTTGACTTTGATCCCAGACCCACAAATAACTATGAGTTAATACCGACTCCATAAGGTTTTGACTCTTCACGTTGTGTATCAATAGATGTAATACTATTGAATTATATATGGAAAATAATGAACACCACAGCAGTTTTAGCTATTATTATTCTATTAGCTACATTCAATGAATATTTATTGAAGTTCTTCTGTGGCTGGCAGTTTTCAGTATATACCAGAGAAAAAAAATAAAAACTGTGGAGTTTTCTAGTAGAATAAGTTAGGGAAAGAGAATATAGACAATAAAACATTAAATGATAACATTATTATTACTTATTATGTGGTAAGTGCTAAGAAAAAACAAATTAAAATTGAGCAAGATAAACCTGTATATCTATATACTATATTTAATTTTTTTTCCTGAGTCAATAGTTACTTAGAAACAAACTGTTAAAAAATAAAATAACTTAAAATGTTTGGCAGGTCTGTAGGGTCAGGAGGACAAAGGTGCAGATGTTTTCACTTTTAATTAGTCAGAATCACACTCACTGAGTAAATATCATAAGTTAGTTGCAAATAGAACAATAGAGAGCTGATGAGTTAATGAACTGGAAAGACCATTTTTATTCTAAAAGTATTTAAATTTATTTATTTGGGTAATATGTAAACCAAACAAAACATCTGCAGGCTGCGTTCTGTTTATGTGCCACTGTGTGACCTTTACTTTAAAATGGGAGCTACCTCACAGCAACTGCATTCTAAATTTAGTCTACTAGCTTTGGAAACATTTGTTTTGTCAGTGAATAAAGGGCTACATGTAAAAAGAACACTTGAGCCTAATTTTTGCCTCCAAGTCAACTCTTGATTCAATCTAATCATCTACACAAAGATTTTTCAAGTTAGTATAAATGTGGTGGGAATACATGTTAGTTCATTCCTGAGCTATTGGATGAATCTCTTAACTAATCTCTTTGCCTTCAGGTTCTCTCTTTCTTACCATCTCTCTACCAGATAAACCTTTTTAGAATAAATATATGATTGTTTTACTAACTTGATAAGGAACCTTCAGTAGTGTCTTTGTTGCCTACTGAATCAAATCCAAATGCTTTTATTTCTACAATTTGGTCTCTTTTTGTATATTACATTTTGCCCCAGCTACACTTTTAAATGACATATCATTTCTTGTACATCACATATAATGTTGATACTATATTCACCCATTTCTCACTTCTGTTATATTTCCTGAAACATTAATCAACTCCATATCTTTCTCTGTTGAAATAATATCTTATCTTTCAGTATTGAACATTCAATCTTGTATGATTTCCTCACACCAAAATAATCAACTCTTCCGAAGTCTTATTTTTCCTTGTCAGTAGTCTTATTGTAATATACTTTATCTTGTATTATGATTCTTCTGATTGATTAGTATTCTTTGTGTGTTTGAAAAATACTTGGAAATGAAAAATACATATTTTTATTTGTTTACTATTCAGAAACAATTTCAAATACAAAAGGTGCTAAGAACAAGTAGTAACAATATAAATGAATGAGAGTCTGCATTTTTCCGTTCATCATTTTATGATTTGAATTAAACCACAGACAAAACCAATTCTTTATATAGATACTTTATCTTGACATTGGCAAATTTTCATGATGGAAGTAGCTCTGAGAGATATTACTGCAAAAATAATTACTGTTAGTTATAGCTGGAAGGATTCCTGTAGCCCAACATGATAATTAGTTGAGAGAGAGAAAAGGGTGAGAGGGTGAGAGGGAATAGAGAGTAAACAGAAGAGAGAGAGTAAAAGTTCTGAGATATGGGTTACCCAATATCATATTGCTAAAAAGTGAGAGAACCGCAACTTCGGGTTCCAAAGCTCTTTTTTTCCACAGGAATTTTGTCTTCAAAAGACAAATGTATATATATTTTATATGTCATATCCAATATTTAATTTTACATAAATAAAGACTTTTTTACATACTTTTTTACATACTCATGCTTATAAAATAACTTACCGTATACATCAATAATAGAATATATAATGAAAAAATAGATCTTATATTTCAAGTTCTTAACTATCAATATCTTAAATGTCATTACATTTTGAATTATTTTGAATTATACATTACATTATATTTAGGGGATAATTGATATTAGATATTTAAAAATAAGATATAGCACTCTTCATTTCATAGAAATTTTCCTTCATTTATTTTTTATCTCTATTTTTTTAGAGAGGATTTTATTTTCTCCAACTAAACACTGGGGTTATCAACCAATTGAAGAAGCCCATGAAGGCTCAAATTGCATGAATGAAAATAAATCACGCCTAGACTTTTAATAATGAAACTGCAGAAAATCAAAGATGAAGAGAATATCCTACAAAAAACTCAGAGGTGTGGTAGGAGGAAATTCAGATTAGCTGCAATGAGGAAGAATTATTCCAATGGCTAAATTTTCAACAGAATCAGTAGAAGAAGTCAATGCATCTCAGTACCATATACTGAAAAAAATAAACTCAACAATTAGTAGTAAAAAATATCTTTCAAGAAGGAGGACAAATAAAGATGGTTTTTAGACAAGCAAACCAAAATAGAGTCACCACTAAAAGATGCAAAGCATAAGAATTTTCAAAACTATTACATAGATAGAAGGAAACTAATACCAGAGAGAAGCTTGGTGTAGAACATAGTAAGAAGATTAAATAAATAAGTGAGCAGGTTTGAAAATCAATAAAATATGTAAATAAATCTAAGTAAATGCTCCTTACATAAAACAGAAATATTTTATAAGACTTAAAATACACATTTACAGAACTAAAGAACCTGACATACTTGGTATATAGACTGGCAGCATGTACGTGGAGCCAATGTCTTCTAAACTATTTGTGGTTTTGGGAAGCAAGGTCAAAGTCAGAAAACAAACTTTAGTGAAGTCAGAGGTTTGGGTTTTAATTTTTTTGAGTAAAGAAGGTCTACAAAAAATCTAGACAAAATAACTTAATGATGAAAAGCTTTTACTTTATATGCTTATGGAAAGCTTTTACTTTAGACCAAAAGAAATTAATATCTTTCTCTCTGCCTCTATGCAACATGATCCCACTTGACCTAGTCAGAGCAGGACCCCAAGAATATGAAATAGGTTACAATAATGGAAGATGAAAAGAAAAAGGAAAAAAAAAACACTATTAATATCACTAGCGCTGACTTTGCATATTAGAGTTAATTTTTCAATCTTAGTGATCAGGTTGTGCTCGACAAGATATATGTTTTTGCCAGATTCCTTTTTTAAATAGTTAATGGATGTCTCCAATAGTAAATGTGGAGATGAAAGCTGATGCCTGTGATCTTTGAGGGGTTAAAATCAAGGATTTGGCTCATTTTCATTGATCTCTGCCCAAAATAGGATGGCTGTTCTTTTGTAAAGGTTTCTCCTAGCAAATTTTGCTGCTTTGTCACTCACTGTCAGAGGTAGTTACAATGTGACCAATGCCTAGAATTCGTTTATAGAAGGAAAAAAAGAAAGAGAAAGAAAGAAGAAAAAGAAAGAAAGAAAGAAAAAGAAAGAAAGAAAGAAAGAAAGAAAGAAAGAAAGAAAGAAAGAAAGAAAGAAAGAAAAATGGACAAGCATGAAATAAAACAGTAGCCAAATTTCCAAAAAGTCTCTTACCTTTTGTTATGCAAACACGTGAATAGTTAAAGAGGACGAAAAATATCAAGCACTCAAGAACCTTATTTATGTTGCAAATAATTTATTTTTATAAGAAATATATGTCAAGGGGGGAGGGGGGCAAGATGGCGGAGAAGTAAGAGATCCTGCAGCAACCAGTCCCCAAAAGTGAGCTGGAAATCTACCAGAACATGCTGAACACCCATGAAATCACCCTGAGGAGAAAGATTTCTCACTCCGAGATCTCTCTGAGAGCAGAAGACAGCAGTAGAGAGGTAAAAGCAAAGTGAGACCACTTGAGCTGATATCGGAGGATAAACAAAAGGGGGAGGGAGCCACCAGAAGCTAACCAAGGACAGTAATACCCCAAAGGAAAGTGCCTGGTGGTGGGGGACCAGCATTAATGTAGAGCCCTTTAAAAACACTTAAAAAGGGCAAAAAGTTCGG